>JAYEPQ010000005.1:53993422-54350922 GCA_036321105.1 Dracaena cambodiana | reverse complement strand
ATCATATATTTTTTTTTTCTAAAAACTCTTGTAAACTATTTTATATTTGTGAATCTCCAAGTGCTTTCAAATTTCCTGGAAATCTCCAAACGGTATAATAAAAATATCAACAAATTAAATTAAGAGAGCAATGAATTCTCATATCCAGTATTTTCTTTTATATATATATATATATATATATATATATATATATATATATATATATATATATATATAATAATTTCTCTTTTTTTTCTTTATTTTCTTCCTTTAGGTTGTAATTCAATGAGCGGGCTTAAAGATTTATCCATTCACTGTCTGTCCCAAGTCAGAATAAAGGAGAAGGGTTGTGGTAGGTCGGTGACAGTCAGCATAAAATATTGTCACATATTATAATACGATGATATTAACCATATGATACAAACTGGCTGGTTGAAATGGAGAGGTGTAGCGGAAGTTTTATGCAACCGAAACATTCCGTTAAGGCGGAAGGAAAAGTTTTGTAGGACTGTTATTAGGCTAGTTTTATTATATGACAAAGAATGATGGGCTATAAAGAAACGTTGTTCACAGAAAATAGTGTAACAGGAAGTTCTGCACATGCTTCGCTAGATATTCGACAACACTGGAAGAGATAAAGTGAGAAATGAAGATATTCGTACTAGGATAGGTATAGCCCCCATCAATGAGAAGATGCGAGAAAATCGTTTACGATATTTTGGTTATGTGCAACTAGATCTACAAATGCACCAATTTGACGAGAGAAATTTATTAACGTAGTACAAGTTAAAAGAGCGAATGGGAGACCAAAGAAAATATGGATGGAGATGATACGAAAAGATATGGATTCTAGAGTTTTAAATGAGTAGATACTTCTTGATAAGAATGAATAGAGAAGGATTATCAATGTGATCGATCTAGCGTGATTCTTTTTTGGTTCATGTAGTCTACCCCCAACTACTTGGAATATAAAAGGCTTAGTTGTTGTTGTTGTAGGCTGTAATTCAATGCAAGCAAGATCTAAAGTCCAGACTTCATGTCCAGAGCTAAAACTTGTACTCGGATTTCTAGAGTTTTATCATGAAATATTGTACCAAAAAGACAAAAAAAAAAAAAAAAGCCTAAAAATTTATCTGCTATTGGTTCGGCTATAAAGCGAGAAGTTGTGTAATATTTTTCCTTTTTGTATAAATCCATCAGACTTTCTTTGTTCTATCCGATGTGGGACTATACACATCAAATCCATCAAACCCATAAGCCCAAAGTTAACTCGACCAAGATGATATATCTAAACACAAAACTGGTAACCAATTTGATCAAAAAACTTAAGCTATTAGGTCAAGGTCCCAATTTTGTATTTAAACCCATAGACTTTCTTTGTCCTATTCGATATAAGACTATACTCACATATAAACTAACTTAATACATACTACTCCACATGGTCATGAGTCATGAGCATGATCATTTACGAGTCCTTAGTAGTGAAAGTTTTTGGTAGATAGAGATGAGAATGAGTTGGTCCAAGAGACAGTTTTTAGTTTGTTCTATTCAAATTATTAAATTAAAAATAAAAATTAAGAGGAGAACAAAGGGCTAAACTATGGGAAATTTCCCTTACTACTATTAACATTTTGAAGAAAAATAAGGAACGAACATATTATTCTATTTAGACTCGATTGTATGGAAATAAAAATATTTCTAATATATGGAGATTGTATGCTAAAATAGTGAGGCAATACAGGGGAGCTTCTATTAGGCTTCAAGAAGAAACAAAAGTGTTTCTTCTGTTTGGTATCAGATCTTCTCAATTATTATTAAAACTAATATTATAATATAAGCAATTGTTGGAAAAAGTTTAAGAGGGAAGGAAAATTTACTCAAGTAGATAAAAAAGGAAAAAAAACAAAAGACATCCATCTCAAAACTGACCGGGAATGAGAAGGGGCCATAGGGTGGGCCCAGGGCCAACTCTAGGCCCATCAACTTAAAACTTTAAATTAAAATAAAAATATTATTATTATTTTTTAAAATTCTAAAATTTAGCATAGTACGGATCCAGATAGGCTTGGGCTTGTCTTATCCATCAACCCCAATCCTTAAAAAAATGAGCTCATTTCTTACCTCACATAGAATCACTCATACGTATCATTCGACTGCAAGTCATAAATTTCCAAGAAAAGAAATAAATATTAAAAATTAAGTAGTTTTTTAATCTAATTTTCCAATTTTCTATAAATAAAGAAAGTCCATAACATTAATATTTAAATGCGTCCATATATTTGAAAAATTCTATTTATATATGCTACTTTTGTCACCCGCATTACTTTTTATGCCGCCCTTTAATTTTAAATTTTTCATATTTATTTAATATGTCTGTTTTTTTTCCAATTATAATCATTACCTCCTCCTCTCTTTTTTTTCCATTCCTTTTCATCCTAATCAGATATTACTAGCCAGTCTAAATAAAATTTAGTTTGGATATTAATATTTAATTTATATTTAATCAGCTCTGATATTAACAGTCTTGAAGTGTGAAAAGGGTAAAAAGTGAGGTCAATAATTTTTGGAAAGTTTTAATGGGGTGCGTCTATAAAACGTGGTGTGCCTGAATAAAATTTCCATACATTGGTGCGAAGGGTCACCTAAAAAGGCCTTTCTAACCTCTTACACTTGTTGCATACACAGAGAGAGAGAGGAGAGAGCTAAACCTCCTCTCAGTCTCTAGCAATGGCTGGTTATGGCGATGGCAACGGAGAGGAGGCCAACGGAACGAGCGGCGAGCTCGAGAGCATCCTCACCGACACATCGGTACCGTTCGTGCGGCGCTTTTGGCTGGCCACCGAGATCGAGATGAAGCTCTTGCTGCATCTTGCGGCGCCGGCTGTTCTCGTTTACATGCTAAACTATGTGATGTCGATGTCGACGCAGATATTTTCAGGTCATCTTGGCAATCTTGAGCTCGCTGCCGCCTCCCTTGGGAATACTGGGATCCAAATCTTTGCCTATGGCCTCATGGTATTTTTCCTCCTTTTCGTTTTTTTTTTTTTTTTTTTTTTTTTTTTATAAAATATTTGTAGCCTTTAAATTGAATTTGGTGGTTTTAGTGATTAAATTGATTTATTTTGGATGTTTAGTTGTTTCTATAATCAGAAATTATAAAGAGCACCTAACCCCTTTTAGCTAGTATAACCCAAAAAAAAAAAAACACTAGGTTTTGTTTATTTTTATATATTTTTTAATTTTCATCCTTCTAAATCGTTTATATTTTGATAGTATCTAAGGAAACACTTATGAGTCATGAACTCCTTAATTTTTTTTAAATTAAAAAAATTCATACATCTTCTTCTATGATATCTTTCACCTTTCACACTGTATAGTGTAAGTTTGCTCCAAAATAAATCTGTTTTCTAAAAAAAAATTCACGCTATCTGTTGATTTTACTAAGTTATTGTTCTAACAAGTATTTTTGTTCTTTTTAAATCACAGTCTTGTTTTACTTGATTTAGTACTTGATTCTTTTTAGTTATAATTAATAATTTAATTGTAACTTCAAACAATCAATTCAATATAAAAACTGTGATTGGAGATGGAAGCTTCTATTATATCATAATTAATATAGACATTATGTCGCCCGTATATGGTAAAATAGAAGGACAATTCTAAATGGGGAGTTTCCAAAGTAGCACATCATTTTTTTTTTTTTTTTTTTTTTCCTAGTGAGCCCACTTAAGAAGTGGACCAAAAATACACTGTATAGTGAAGTCACTAAAAAAAGTGGTGTGCTTCTTTGGAAACTCCCATTCTAAATGCATCAGCCCATTTCTAATTACCTTCTTGCTAAATCTATCTCTCTCAAGTTCAAAAGGGAAATTTTAAATGCACAAACCCTATGCAGCCCCCTCTTACTAATTACATCCCATGTGAAATTCAAAATTATAGATTTCCTTTTATGTATATTATATTCCTAAATTATCCATTATTTTTTTCCCCAAATTTCTAAATGTCCCTCTCTCTTATCACTAGACACCTATAAAAAAAATTACTTTTAAACAAAATATAAAACATTGAGAATAGAAAGTATTTATTTTATTTATTATTCAAATTTTATTTTTTCGCAAAAGTTAAACTATTTTTTAAAAAGTTTAATATACTTTAGTTATACTCGTGATCGGGATCATTCCTTTGAATCTTTTGAATTTCATTTCTTTATTATTTAAGATTTATTATTTAAGTTCGGGAGAACTATTAGAGTTCTTAGAGAAATTTAGAAAGAAGAGAGGAAAGAATATATATAGGTAAAAACATCCCAAATATTTAAAGAGAAACTTGTAACAAAAGTGAAATTTTTAAAAAGTTGTACTTAGAATTTGAAGAGATGCATTTAGAAGTTCCCAATTCAAATTTATGATTTTCTAAATACATCTCATTATAATCCTATATTATCCTTTTTTTTTTTTTTTTTTTTTTTTTTTTTAACTCTAACTCTCTAGCCACTCTTCCTTCCTCTTGCAAAAGATCTTGCCCATTTGTGTCCCGCGCCTCCTCCTGTAGGTAAGGATAATAGTGGACACGTCTATGAACATATTTTTAGCCCACCTTATAAAAAAAAAATTTTGTATTAAAAATAAAATTTTTATTTTTCTAATTCAAAATTTTAAATAAAACGGGTCAAAAATTGATCCGTGTACCGCCTATTCCCATCCCTACCTATAGGCAACCCATTCTACCAGCAGCCTACCCTTGCTGGCGACCCTCCCACACCCAGACTATTTCCCTTCGCGCAAGTGTCTTTCCTCTTTGAAAAAAAAAAATTCTAATATACTAAATATCTCAAAAAATTATAATATTCTTTCACATTAAAAATAGAATATTGAAATTTAAATTTTTTATTTTTTTGCAAAAATTAAATTGTTTTATAAAATTTTAATCTTTTTTTACTTTGTTTTTAATAGTTAGACCCTTCTTTTGAATCTCTAGAATTTTGCTTTGATTAAAAGAGACTTTATCATACATTGTATTCTCTTTTTAGAGAGATTCGGAAAAATTTATTGTTTAAGTTTGGAGGAATTATTCAAATTATGAGAGAGATTTAGAGAGACGAGGGGAAAAAACAAAGATAGAAATGACTCAAATATTTAATGATAAACTTATAACAAAATGAACATTTTGAACGGTACTTAGAAATTAGGGAGAGATTGAGAGGATGTATTTAGATGTTACCAAAATAAAATCACCCACTTCAATTTTATGTGGCCTATACAAGAATTAGGCTAGGCATTTGTTTTTGGAAATAAAAAATTAAGGATCATTTTGTATTGCACCACTAAACGTTTTTTAGCAAATTATTTCATTCCTCACCTCTACGAAAAATTATTTGGTCCAAAATCCCAAAACAGCTGGGGATGGGGAGCGCAGTAGAGACTCTATGCGGTCAGGCGTACGGGGCCCACAAGTACGACATGCTCGGCGTCTACCTCCAGCGTTCTACGGTCCTCCTCATGGCCACGGGGGTCCCACTCGCCGTAATCTACGCCTTCTCCCGCCCGATTCTAATCCTCCTCGGCCAGTCCGAGGAGATCGCCAGGTCCGCGTCCGTATTCGTGTACGGCCTCATCCCCCAGATCTTCGCATACGCCGCCAACTTCCCCATCCAGAAATTTCTGCAGGCGCAGAGTATCGTCGCACCCAGCGCGTACATTTCTGCCGCCACCGTTGGGGTCCACCTCCTGCTGAGCTGGCTGGCGGTTTACAAGCTGGGTCTGGGGCTCTTCGGTGCTTCCTTGGTGCTCAGCTTGTCTTGGTGGATCATTGTAGTGGCTCAGTTCGTGTACATTGCTACCAGCCGGCGGTGCCGGTCCACTTGGACCGGGCTCAGCATGCAGGCGTTCAGCGGGCTGCCGGAGTTTCTGAGGCTCTCGACCGCCTCGGCAGTGATGCTGTGCCTGGAAACTTGGTATTTTCAGATACTGGTGTTGATCGCAGGAATGTTGGAGGACCCCGAGCTTGCGCTTGACTCCCTCTCTATTTGGTAAGAACAAATTGGTTCGGTTCAGTTCGATTTGATTTTGATTAGAACAGTACGCACATAATCACTACAGATCGATTTTGTGGACCATGCAGTGCACACGACATGAAAAAATTATGGTTTGTCAAGGTCAGGACCAGTTATATACTGACTTTATTGAGTCGTAGTAACAAGTGAATTAGTACCCTCTATATTCCATTAATTTCAATACAGAAAAAAACCAAGTATTAGGGACTAGATATTATTTCCTTTCAGAATAGTTTTAAAAATTATTGAATCTAAAAGAAGTAACATTATCCTACAATACTGTGACTGAGGCCAGTTCTTGTTTTCGGTCGCAGCACGACAATCTCCGGGTGGGTGTTCATGATCTCTGTTGGATTCAATGCCGCTGCCAGGTCATCTCCTGTTCATTACATACCATTTCAAAATAGTAAAAGAAATTTCGTAAACATGAAAGTATGCAATTCTAATTTTCAAGATAATTACAGTGTTCGGGTAAGCAATGAATTAGGAGCCGGGCATCCCAAGTCAGCATCATTCTCGGTTGTCGTGGTGACCTTGTTCTCGTTCATAATATCGGTGATAATAGCAATAGTCATCCTCTGCTTCCGCGACAAAATCAGTTATATCTTCACCGAGGGGGAGACAGTAGCGCAAGCTGTCTCAGACCTCTGCCCGTTGCTCGCAATCACCCTCATTCTCAATGGCATCCAGCCTGTTCTGTCTGGTGAGTGACCTGCTCCAATCACTGAATAACCATAAACATTGCATGCATGTTTAAACTGTGAATTGTGAACTCGATCATAGCAAATGAGTTTAAGGATGTATTTGGCTCATGAAAGTAGTGGAAGTTAAGGAAGAAATTTAGAAGTAATTTTCAAATTTAAAGTAAGAGAAGAGTTTTCTTCTTGTGTTTGTTTGTTAAAATTAGAAGAAGAAAGTGTATTAGGAAGTGAAAGAAATATTATTTAATTAGTTAAAATATACATTATCTATCTTATTTTATTTATTTTTATGGAAAAAAGTATCATTTTTGAATGATAATGATGATATATAAATAAAAAAATATTTTCTTGTCTTACTCACTTACTTCCTAAACTCTTCCAACCCAGAAGTGTGAGGAAGAAAATTTTGAAAGTGAGATGCCACATAGACGCCACCTCACCATATAAAATGGAAGTAAACTCACTTCTACTACTTCCATTTTACTTAGAGTGTGTTTGTTTGCATAGAAGTAAAATGGAAGTAGTGGAAATAAGGCTATTTTCACTACTTCACTTGTTTGTTTGGCCAAGAAGAGAATTGGAAGTTATTTCCACTAGAATGATGTGGATCCCATGTGGCATCCCAACTTTCCCTTTTCTCTTTCCTTCATTTCTGAGTGGAAGTGCTTTTGAAGCTTAAGAAACAAGGTAATATATTATTTTTTATTAGTTTCTCATTATTACTTTTCAATTTTACTCAATTAACAAATATATTAGTATTATTTTTTATTTAATTTGATAATAAAATAATATTTTTCATATTTCACTTCTTACTTCCAAAAATGAGCTTACAAACACTTGAACTCTATTAAACAACTCTCTTCCTAACCTTCCATCTTGAAAGCTATTTCTAATTTTTTTCTCTATTTCTCCCACTTCTAAGAGCTAAACAGGACCTTACATGCAAACAAATACACCGTAGATGATTATTGGATTAGTCGTTTTACTCAGGAGAAGACGGACTAAGCATAAAAACAAACAAAACACATGCATCATTGCAAATTGTACGATGGATTCGACAATCTTTTGTCTGAGGATCCCGATATGTCTTACTCTTGCGAGTGCAAATAGAGAGCATGCATCCACCCATGTCTCTGTCAGCACTCAAAATATAAATTCTCGGAATGCTTGCTTGCTTTAGATTTTCTATCAAAATTCAAACTACAAAGAAATTAAAATTGTCTTCAAGTGATCAATAATTAAGATTCTACAAAATTGTCAATGTCCCACCCACAGAAAACGATAAACGATAATAATTAATAGTTTTGAAACCAGATTGCTTCTTAGTTATATATACATAATGCCTAAAAGAGAGCCGCACCGCATCTATTTTATTAGGGAAGAAGAACAATGATTGGTGAAGAAACCAATTACCTCTACATTGTTTCCATGCCTTTGATGTATATCTAGCTAACGAAACACTAATCAAATTGGATTACTGTCTTATTATGTGCAGGCGTGGCTGTTGGCTGTGGTTGGCAAGCCTTTGTGGCGTATGTTAATGTGGGATGCTATTATGTTGTTGGGATCCCATTAGGCATTCTCCTTGGTTTCACTTTCGATTTTGGAGCAAAGGTATATTTTAAATTTAAAAAAAAAAAATTGAGGATTTTCGAATATTAACACCACTAGAAATTTTTTATTTGAGGTCTACTAATATGTTTAATATTGATTCATGAGTAGGGAATTTGGAGTGGCATGATCGGAGGAACCTTCATGCAGACACTCATCTTATTATGGGTCACTTTCCGAACTGATTGGAATAAAGAGGTATTGTCATTTTCCTTTATCATTGGATAGGAAGGGACAGGTCAAGGGGACAATTTTTGGTTCGATTTATTCAAAATTTTAAATTAAAAAAGAAATTTTCTAATTTTCTAATTCAAAATTTTAAATAGGTTCTTGAACCCACCTATTTTCATTGAGTTTCAAATTAAGGCTCGTTATCGACCTGTATGATCTTAACTCTTAATCCAACATCATATTGTTTTCGTTTTTTCCTCTCTCCCTATCTATCCATATGTGTGCTTCTGCCGTACCTGAATCTGCGACTTCTCCTCTCACAATCAAATACCTTCACCAATAATGCAAGTTACTATACTTTACCTGAATCTGTGGCTTTCAGAAGGCTATTTCACTATCACCATCCATATTATTGATTATATGACCAAGCAAGAATATAAGATCCATCAGCCACAAGTTCCAACACTTTCCATCTCATGTTACATCAGCTTGTCTGCACTTTCACAGCATTACATTTGAAAATGGTTCAAGATTTCCTCTTGTCGCTAGTCTATTGTTGCAATAAAATTGCAGTACACATCATCGTATATATATATACATATATATTTTTGTCAAAAAACTAATTCATCTAATACATAAGTTGAGATCCTTCAATAACTATCAACGGGAAATGTGAAATAGATGCGAGTTTCAAATCCGCATCCATTTTGAACCATCACGTAGGAAGAGTGGACTAAGTAGAAATTGCGTGATGCTTTTCAGGTAGCTGTGGCACAACAACGGTTAGACCAGTGGGATGACGTGAAGAAGCCACTTCTTAAATGAGTTTATTGGTCCCAAGTACTTTTGAAGCTACTGGATTTGCATCCACTCTTCTTGAAACTAAGAGAGAAGGGTTCAAGTTCAGTTCAAATCCGTCCTCTCCTATTCAAAAATGAGCAAAATAAAGAAGGGTTTTCTGGGTAGATACTGAATTACCGATTGTGCATTTGGCATTATGTCATGTGATGTGTCTATCAATAAAAGAAAATAAGAGGCATCACAATTCATATTTTTAATTTTCTTTTTCTCGTCTGTCAATTCCAGCGTGTCGAAGGCAAAGAAAACTGTATGGGTTTTTTTTAACAGAAAAAATAGCAGAACACGGCAACAATATTGGGTGTTCGGTTGTGGGAGGATTGATCTTCACCCGATACACCATTGCGAGCTTCACAACTATACATAACCTTAGGTGTAACCCTAAACTAACTAGGCCTAGTTTGGGTACACAGTTTGATTTCACTTAAGTTTTATAAAACTAGAGCTTGTATGCGTGCAAACTCAAGTTTAACTGGAGTTTCACTTAACTCGGGTCAGTTAGGATATAAGATGTTAAAATAAAATAATAAT
This sequence comes from Dracaena cambodiana, assembly GCA_036321105.1. Classification (NCBI taxonomy): domain Eukaryota; kingdom Viridiplantae; phylum Streptophyta; class Magnoliopsida; order Asparagales; family Asparagaceae; genus Dracaena; species Dracaena cambodiana. Next base: position 54,341,019 of record JAYEPQ010000005.1, on the reverse strand, counting down.
AATAATAATAATAATAATTATATATATATATATATATATATATATATATGAAATTTTGCAAAGATTTGATTAGAGGGAAGTTTGAATTTGGAGTTTAACTGGAATTTATGTGTACTTGAATCATAAAAAATGGGAGTTTTCGAAGTACCCAAACGAGATAAATTTTAAATATAGTTTTTTGTTGAAACTATATAAAAGTCTAGTTTCAAAAAATGAAACCGTGTATCCAATCTAGGCCTTAAGCATTTCAATCGATTCAAGAACAACTACTTTGGATTTTCAAGCAATTCAATGTACCAATAAATTTAACAATTTCAAGCAAATCTAAGAAATTTGGCCTCTCTGAGAAACTCTGTATTGTAATTTTTGTAATTAAATTCTACCTAATAATCATAATTCCATTATCTTTGCCCAGACTAGCTCCAAAGCCCTAGCCAAACCCTAATTTTAGTATCCTCTCCCTAAATCACCAACAGTGTACGAAGCCTCTTTACATTAATCCTTCAAGTTCAGTAAGCTAAACTCTAGCCCTAATCCAAACCTTAAACCCTAAGCATAATCTAATCAAGCAATTCAACAACTTCACATTTCATGCAAAAGAGTCTAAAATTTAAGCATTTTGTAGTAGACCAAAACAATAAAATTGGGAAATAGGATAAAAAATAATTTCACTACAGTTTCCAAAATTTACAAAATTGCTGAAGAAAAAAAGTTGTACCGGGAGAGAGAGAGAGAGAGAGAGAGAGAGAGAGAGAGTGAGAGTGAGAGTGTGTGTGTGTGGCTGTAGCCTCGCAGTGGTATAGAGGAATGGGGATGACAAGCTCCAGAGCCCTTGTGGCCCGTGTTGTATTTTTTAAAGCCCATTGGTCCTTCTCCAGTGTCCAACCAACTCTTTAAAGTGGCCTTGGGCCTGGCCCCCACATCCGTTCTAATTTAGTCTTTTTTTGGTTTTTCGAGATACATTGGAAAGATAAAAACTAAACATAATAATACCTAGACCGTTGAAGGATCAATTTTTTCCCATGATTTTTATGACTCAATGTCAAATTGATTTTTTTTCCTCTAAAGCCTATGTAAGAAAGATTTTTTTTTAAAAAACTCCAAAATATGCATGTAGTATTGTTTTAGTATGGAGCAATTTATTCTATACCAGTAAAGGTATACACGAACTCGAGATTATTACTATTGTTGTTAAATAGCTCATGATTAGTTACAATATGTGTACTCCACCGTATGAGAGGCTTAAATGATACAATTACTAATCGTTATGTATTTATTTTTTTTAGCATTTTTCTTAAAGAAAACACATTCTCCCAGGGCAGATACTTCTCAGAATTGCTCCATATATATATATATATATATATATATATATATATAGAGAGAGAGAGAGAGAGAGAGAGGAAACGGGAAATACACTGGCGGTGAAGGAAACTTCCTTCACCGCCGGTGTATTTTCCGTTTTCTCATATATGTGTGTGTAGGAAATTTACCGGCGGTAAAAAGAGTTCCTTCACCACCGCTTAGGTGGCCCAATAAAATTATTACATATAGCGCCATTTAAAGTAACAAATAAAAAAATTCTCTTAACCGCCTTTTGACTGGCGCCACGTGTAATAATTTTATTGGACCACCTAAGCGGCGGTGAAAGAACTCCTTTCACTGCTGGTGAATTTCTCGTGTGTGTGTGTGTGTATATGAGATTATTGTAGATAAGCTGTCAGCTCAGAAAAATTTACCTGTAAAAATATAGTAATCTAATGATTTTTCTTTTTTTTTTTTTTAGAATTAGGATCTCTATTTTCTTAATTTTAATAAGATTAAATTTCATGAATTTTTGAGTTCATGTACACTTTTATCAAGTGGATACAAAATGTTTATTCATTAAAAATAGTTAAAATTTTTGTCAACTTGATAGATAATCAAATCAAAACTAAAACCCAAGAAATTGGTTATGAGTGAACCCTAAAGGGTTAAAATTTTAAGAAAAAATTATTGGAGATAGTGAAAATGAACTGCAGTTTAGGTAATTTCTGTGAGCTGTCAGCTTATTTCCATTTCTATCTCTCTATATATAGATGTATATTGCTATTTTATTCTTGAGATTAATTAAATAATAATTTCCATACTTTTCAAGGTGTGTTATTAGTATCTTATTAAGATTTTTTTTTTCCCGCAGAGAGACCTCTTAATAGGAGGTATCAGTGAAACAAAAAATTAAAAAAAATGTTATACTTATAATATCTCCTATCGGGGTTTCTCTGTGATTTTTTTTTTTAATTAAAAGGTATTAGTAATACACACTCATATAGTATATGAATAATTTATATTATTAAAAAAATTAGAACTCTTAAATGGAAGATGATATACCATTTTGGTTTGAGTTACTATCCTACTGCGATATGATGGAGGAAGATAGAGCGTGCCTAACATCTTGGACTGGTCTTTAAAGAAACATAAAATTATTTTTTATTTTGAAGTTAAAGAACAAAAATTAAGGATGAAAGAAGAGAGTCCTTTTTCCTGGATTTTTTTAATTGTTGATGATGTCCGGAGCAGTTGCAAAAATAGGGGAAATTCTAAATACGCACCATATTTTACTAGTGAGCACCATTTTCCCCTATGTTGTAAATCACTTTACTATATAGTATTATATAGTATGTGGTGCTCACTCGTATAATGTGGTGCGCATTTAGAATCTCCCCAAAAATAGTTGAGACCTCAATCGCCTTCGTTGTGACCATGCAGATGCCCTTGGAAGACTGAAACTCTTTCTGTTAGTCAATTAGATGCATATTTAGTCAATTAATATTCAACCCACGTGTATAAAACTTTTTAATTATTACACAATTTCTTGCTTAATTAAGAAAGACAATAACCTTAATCTAAATACATTCTCCATACCTAACAAGACTCTAGCTTGTTGCCATCCATTTACATTCAAAATTTTGGACCTTTTTTAATTTTCCAGTTTAAATGTTAATATTTTTTTTTTTTACTGTTGTTGATCACAGTCTAATACCAATAAACAAAACTAATATTTTTTTCAAATTCAAAATTGTCTCTTGAGTCTACTTCTATTAAGTCTATATAATATATTAGTAATGTTATGATATGCTCTCATCTAATCCCTTTAGGCTGTTTTTTTTTTTTTTTTTTGCTCAATTTTGGTGGGAAGACGACTCTAAGCCTTTTATCCCAAGTATTTGAGGGAGGCTATATGAACCAAAAAAAGAATCATGCCGGATCGATCATTTTGATATTCCTTTTCCATTCATTTCTATCAAGTAATATCTCATTATTTAAACTTCTAGACTCCATATGTTTGTGTATCACCTCCATCCATATTTTTTTTTGCCTTCCCTTCATTTTTTTAACTTATCCTACATTGATAAACTCCCTTCTTCGAAGGAAGACAACTGAAGTTATATATATATATATATATATATATATATATATATATATATATATATATATATATATATATATATATATATATATATGAGAAAACGGGAAATACACCGGCGGTGAAGGAAGTTTCCTTCACTGCTGCTTAGGTGGCCCAATAAAATTATTACACGTGGTGTCATTTAAGAGAATTCATTTATTTGTTACCTTGAATGACGCCCCATGTTATAATTTTATTGGGCCACCTAAGCGGCGGTGAAGGAAGTCCCTTTACCGCCGGTGTATTTCCCGTTTCCCCTCTCTCTTTCTCTCTCTCTCTCTATATACATATATATATATATAATTTTCTTGTGATTGTTCTTCTTTTTCCTTTTTCCAAAAAAAAAAAAAGGGATTTTAGTTTCTTCCTTCTCTTTTTACTTCTCAAATGCAATGAACAAAAATAGATTACTCCCAACTCTTTATTTTTAAAGTTACCTTTAGTTTTCTTCCTCATTTTCATTTTTTTCCACCAAAACATCTAAATAAGGCCTTACTTATTTCATGACAAAATTATTGTTTTTGTTTTTTTTTTTCCTTAAGACATTTGCACATAATTTTCTTATTCAACAATATCATTAATAGAACTGAATGCATCTTCGCATCTAGATTTCAATTATTGGGATGTACCAAAAAAAAAATCTCATTTCATACCATAGTGATATGTACTAAAATTCAAATTTAAAGATAAATGAGATTTTATTTAGAATATTGTTTTGGATTTGAATGATCCAGAATGAGAATAATTTGTTTTCTTAACAAGTGACCCCACCTGTAAAATTGGGAGCTTATTATGTTTTTCCAACTATATTAATGAAGTAAATAAAAAGACTAACTCATTTGCAGTAAACTCTACTATATGAAAACATATAATTAATTCTCTTTTATGTTACAAACTTGAGGAAAATTCTGTTTATGCACGGCAATTTATTCTTAATGTACAAATTTGAAACTTGCAAATAATTATAAGTTTATCATTTTTTTTGACCAAATTACCCTTTTTAATTCCAATTCTCTAAAGACGTTTTAAAATTTTAAAATACTGTCATCATCTTTATTTTCTGTTCTCTCTCTAAAATCCCAAAAAATACTTTTTTGGTATTTAAATCTTAAAAAAAAACACATCTCCCACAAACTCATCGATTTCATAACTCTTTAAAATTTTTACATTCGCATTCCTAAAAAAATTAGAAAGAATTTTAAGTTTTTTAAAGTCACTGTGACAAGTAAAACTAGGGTTTAGAGTTTGAAATTTTGAAACAAATGGAAAAGTCCAAATGTCCAATTGGTGTCGGTAGACAAATCTAAAATATTGTTTAAAATTATTCTTATTTTTTTTTTATGCGTTTTTGTTTGCAATTTATTATAATTATTTTTTTGGCGTGACGGTCGACCACGAATCGTTATCGGTGAATGGTATCATATTTAATCGAGGCGACTCAAAGTTTGAATTTTTGCTAAATTTTTCTAAATTTCTACCCGCAATTGTGAATGTTTTAATATTTAGTGTACATATTTTAAATTGGGATAGCAAATCTCTAAATAATTTTAAAATCAATCTAATGCTTGTAATATTGGGAAAATTAAATTTAGAATTCTAATCTCAGTTTGAATGGTGAATGTCATAGTTATGACGTCCCTTTTTCTGTAATAGATGCTGGTTTCAATATGAATAACAAAACAGGCTTTGTGAAAAAGTTTGAGAATTTTAGGCTTAGTCGCCTTAGATGAAAGTAGGAAAGAGAGAGAGTGAGAGTTAAATTTGAAATTTTTTTTAATATGGGTGATGTTTCCAAATGGAAGGTTGGTGTAAAGAGTAATATGGATGTTAAGAGTAAATTGATGTGCATAAATAGAATTTCCCCACAGTTTAAGATGAAATTTTAATCTTAACATGGGGAATTTAGGCTCATGGTTCATGCTAAAAGAAAATTATTAAAATGACTCATTAGACCTCAAATTTCTAGCCATCTTCTGGCTTCTTTCCACACTTGACCATGTTCATTTTGGCATTTCATCAATGAATTGAAACAGAGTTTCACCAAAAGGGAGAAAAAAAATAACAAAGCGGAAAGACAGGAATTGGGCCTCCCCTGTAACGGCGGCGGTTGGCCGGTATATCCATGGAGCCTTCAAAGACATTATAGAAAATGATCATGGCATCAGGCAGGTTGCGGTTGAGCTCATCCCAATAGAGTTGGAGAAGAAATGGATATGCATTTGTCAAAGCAAAATAATAAAGAGAAAAAAATATACGAACGTATGCTATGTTCTGGTTATATACTAGTATGTATTTTTATGAGAGACGAAGTAACAATAATCGGTATCTGTGTGAAGATACAATTATACAAACCCTGGCCCCTAAATTCAACCGAAACCAATCCCACAATATTGAATCTCAAACTCCATTTACGAAAACATCAACAAACAAAATGTCAATAAAATTAAAATCATGGAAAATTGCTGAAATTAAACATAATAGCCATTTTTTTCTGACGACGTCTCTAAGGTGAACAAAGGTGCCGCGACCATCACCAGATCGGCCTCGTCGCTGCAAATCCGAATCCGCCGCTTCCAGTTCTTGATCTGCTCGATGATCTTCCTGTAGCGGCAGACCTTGGACCTAGTAACGGAAATGGTGTAGCTAACAGTCTTTCTTAGCCTCATTAGTCTTGACCCTACCTTGATCTTGAGCTTGGATATAACCACCCTTGGAGTCGATCTCCTCCGTCTGATCGAATCGGCCCTCTGCAGCTCTCTGTTGATCAGGAACTGTGCTCTCCTGTGCTTCGTCTCATCTGGGTCTTCTTTGGCCACCCTACCGTAAGAGCAGCATGCTTCTTTCTTCTAAATTTTTGAGAGAGAGAGAGTTTTGTTGTACGGGTCTGCTGGAGAGAGAGAGAGAGAGAGAGAGAGACAGAGAGACAGAGACAGAGAGTTTTGTTATAGTCTTGTTGTAGGGCTCTGCTGGGGGGAGAGAGAGAGAGAGACAGAGACAGAGAGTTTTGTTATAGTGTTGTTGTAGGGCTCTGGGGAGAGAGAGAGAGAGAGAGAGAGAGAGAGAGAGTTTTGTTATAGTGTCGTCGTAGGGCTCTGCTGGTTATAATATATATGGAATACTAACTTGCACCATAAATAACGAGCAGAGCCAGTTAGTATACGGGAGTTTCCAAAGGAGCACACCATTTTTCATAGTGAGCCCACTAGATAGTTCGTTTTTCCTTGCCGGATGATAAGGAAGTGGGCTCACTAGGAACAATGGTGTGCTCCTTTGGAAAACCCCTTGGTATACCGGGTCTAAGAGAGACCAGAACAAGGAGTTTCTAAAAGGGCACACCATTTGTCCTAATGAGCCTACTTTGTTGGGTATTTTTTGGTTTGTCGGACGACTATGGACGACTATTAAAGTGACGACTATTAAAGTGAGCTCACTAAGAAAAATGGTGTGCCCCTTTAGCAACTCCCCCAGAACAGAGTCCAACCGTGCAACTGTGCAAGTCATAGTCCATGTACCACACGTCATGGGCCTTCATAGTTCGCAGGAGAAAAAGAAAGCAAGCAGGGAAAGCGAGAGGTGACGACAAGGATCAACAAAATTGCAGACTCAATGCTTTTGGATTCCGAGGTGGTGGCTATTATAAATATTTGCATAAATAATATTGATACTTGGACCGTTTAAAGTGATAGGCAAGTGATAGGCAGAAAGATATTAGACATCATAGACCAAAACATCCGTTGTCCTAACTACTCCACAATAAGCCATCAGCTTAGAAAGATTGATTGCCTACTCTATTTGAACGGAGATTGGTGTACGTCACTACGTTACGGGAGTTCATCTGGTCAGTCATGTGCACAAGTTGAGAAATTTGAAAGGAAAGGAATATGTTATTATTTAAGTTAATTTAAGTTAAGAGTCCTTTTGATAGGAGGGGGTGGCCCTCAAGGGAGTTGCTGCAGCTAAGGAGATCTGATGTCAAAAGAAGAAATCACTATTTCGCCATCTATCGATGACCTCCGGAGTTTATAGGACTAAGGAGATTTGTCCTTGATCCTTTGGAGCCTAGGTGGGTTGCTTGGAATCCTTCGCCTGGGACTAACTTAAAGTAACTTTGATGATTCCATGCAAGCTAACATGGTGGGGGTCAGATTCATGGTGAGAAATGATATTGGATATTGATAGGTGCACTTAGTATTCCGGTTAGTTACATTTTCATACTAAAAGCTGAAACTCGAGAATTATGGGAGGTTCTTGTACAGACAGTGAAAATTTTTTTCAGGATACCGGATTGTATTGGAAAATGATACTTTGGGCATTTTGACTCGGTTCCCGCATTATTTGCTACTTTAAAATGCTCACCTTCTAAAAATCACTTTTCTGAATTTCATGTTTATTAAATGAGGATAGAAAGTAACATGTGCTCAATTTTTGTAGCAAGTGTGGAAAGTAGACTAGATATTTTTTTTTTGCTAGTTAGAAATTAGACTAGATACTAAGATTGTTTGACAGAAAAATTTTCCTCAACGCTTATAAAGTTTGCAAACGAACAATGTTTGTAAATTTTATTTCGAGATAATGTAATTGTTGAGATGATGTCTTAGCGAATGAAGAAGAAAAAAAAAAAAAAGCATAAAGTAGGAGAAGTGGAAGGGTTTTTTAAATTTTATTTAAAGTTGGATTTGGATATGACATGGGAGTTGTGCTAGGAAAAGAGAAAGTAGTCAAGTTCACTATTCTTTTTCTTTTTATTTTATATGAGAGGTTCAAGATTTCGGAGATTTCTTTCTTATCAATTATTGAGATAAATTGATAATAACAAATACAAAAGCTCATATATGACTATCATACGCTTGGAAAATAAAACTAGTAATTATTTACTTCGAAAAATCATGTACATACCCCTATTTTTTTCCTCTAATTTATTTTCGACAATTGTGTTGTTATTATTATTATTATTATTATTATTTTCCGTCTTTTACCCCCTCTTTTTTCATTACTAACATATTTACCCTCAGTCACTGGAAAGGGATTTTTTGTAGGTTTTATACCTATCTAAACTTGTATTTGTTTTAAATCAAAATATCTAAAATAAGAAGCAAAGAACGAACAAAAAATTTGAGGAAGTTATTTTGTGAAAATAATCTACTGCAAAATAAAATTGCAGAAACTAAGCTGCTTCTTTTTTCTATGCAACTAGCAATTACTAATCATTTTCTTTAATTACTTATAAAAATTAATTAGGCTCTAAAATGGCTAATAATTTTATTTTATATATGCAAATATATTGGAATTCATAAGTTGAATCTTGTTCCCAAAATATTCTCGATTTAAATGTGATGTTTATAACTTATATGCAAAAAAAAAAAAAAAAAAAAAATCAGATCACATTCCTTTTCCCATGTCTAGGATCCCCCAAATATATGATATTATTTTACAAAATATTAATAATAGTTCTAAAACCACCAAAGTTGACCAAAAATTTCAATAATGGCTTCAAGAAGGCTGAGTGTATTCTATTCCAATTAAGAGAATTTTTATTAGACTGTTGGATATGTATTTCCTTTCTTATGATGGAAAACTTTTCCAAACAATAACTCACCTCTCTATAATTTATACTAAAATTTATTTAGAACTTAAAAATTTTTAACCATTCAATATTTTGATGAACGGTTAAAATTGCATATTAAACTGTACAATTTTCCACATTTGTGATTGATAAAAAGAGAAGAGAAACCCTTGAACGTGGAACTTTATTAATGGGGATTTGATGAGCCTTTTTCTCACAAAAAACTGAAAGATGAAAAGGGGAGAAAGTGAGAGAATATGCAGCAAATAAAAAGAGGAATGAAGAGATTACATGTGAGAGAATTGTTACTCTTGGTTGGACTAAGAAATTTTCTTGGACTTTAAAAATTAGTGTAACATTTGGGATTTAGATTCGAATTTTAACATATAACATCATTAAGAAAATTGAGTAAACATTCATAATCTGTTTATTTTATTTTGTATCGACGATGGGAGTTTACCAATATAGGACAAGTTAAAAGAACGAAGGGAAAACCGAAGAAAACATGAATGGAGCTGATACGAAAAGATATGGATTTTAGAGGTTTAAATGAGGAGATATTACTTGATAGAATCCGGCGTGATTCTTTTTTGGTTCATGCAGCTTACTCCAAATACTTGGGATAAAAAACTTAGTTGTTATTGTTGTATCCTCCCCTTGGATCTCGTTATTTGTACTTGTTTTTTGAGTGAGTTGTTTTATTATTTCCTTTTAATGGAAGTTTTATTATTTCCTTTTAATGGAAATTGGAGGACTCACGGACTCGAAAGTATCTATTGGGTTGGGCATATGGACAAGGTGTTTGATATTATGTGCCTATACAACAAAATTTTACCTTTTTCTTCTTCTTCTTCTTCTTTTTTTTAACATTAGGCCTTAGCTGTGAGGCCAATGTGGATTTCAAACCCTAAAATTATATGAGTTCATAGCTTCTTACATATTACATCTAAAAAATACGAACACACTGCTGGGATGTCGTATCCGTATTGGATACATGTCCGACACAGACATACTACAAACACACTAAAAGCCATGTCGGACATGCCTAAGATAAAGAAAAAATGTTGTGTCATTATGTGACCGACCTTCTTATAGGTTGTGTTTTTACCGTGTCAAACCTTCTTATAAGTTGCATAGAAAAAAAGAGTTAAATGGTGTAGAAAAATCGAAATAAGTATTATTAAATTGGCAGAATAAATTTATACCTAATTAACTAATTTATCATTATGAAATTATACTTTAATATTTTCTTGTAACCATGAGTTTTGTTTGGTTCTATATTTGAATAAATGATTTTTTGTATTCATATTTTATGCTGATTTATAATTCCCTATTATCACCACTATGGTGAGAAAGATAGATGTATAATTAATGTCGAGACTTATTCTTTAATATTTATAAAGAGGTACGGATTTATACATTGTCAATATTTTCTTTTTTGAAATTTTAGTAAAATTATTCTGATAATAATAGAAGAGTATATATATTTTTTAATATCCTTGTCATGTTCGTGTCCTAATTTTTCTACAAATATCGCATTTCATGTCCGAATCTGAATTTGAATATGTATTTGTATCCATACCTCATAGTGTTACATGAATCTCATTGGAATCCGAATTGTAAAGGAGTAAACATATCATTTAGAATTTCAATTAGAATTCCAATGAAATTAGGTTCCTAAATCAAACTCCCCTACAGAATTTCTAGATGGCCACATCTTTTATTTAGTGAGCCCCAATTTCTTAGTGAGCCATGAAAATTTAAAACATGGACATTTTTTCTTAGTGAGTCCCATTTTTTTTTCTTTTGTTTTTTTTTTTTTTTTTTCTGGAATTGCCTTCTCCCTTCTCTCCTCCCTCAGCAGAAGTACCAGCAACAACAACGACAGTAACAAAAGCAGTGATGAAGGTAGAAGCAATGATGGAGGCAGTCGCAGCAACGACGATGACGACAATGACAGCGACAGCTGCAGTGGTAGCAGTTGCTGCTGCTAAGGGAGAGGATGCGGGATTTTTTTATCCAAAAAATTTTATAACAAACTTATAATTTTTTTAATCTTTAAGCCACGAGGCTCCCTAAGAAAAAACTTATATGCACTTACTTTTCTTATTCTTGCACCGATTAAAAGAAAAAGAAAAAAGTAAAAGAAAAAAACTCTTTTTCTCTAAATCTATGGCGTCGTCATGGTCCGAGCTTCCTGAACATCTTCCGAGCTTGATCATTCCAAGACTGTCTATGACAGACTACGTAAGGTTCGGCTGCGTCTGCACCTGGTGGAACTCGATCATCAAGAAGAGGGAGTATCGTCCAAAGCCCGAGTCTCCATGGCTCATTCTCCTCGCCCATCACAACGACACCAATGCCAGATTCTTGAGCCTCTCCGAGAGCAGAATCTACAAGATCCCCCGTCCCTCTGCCCAGCTTCCGCCACCGCAAGCACATCGGATCCTCCTTCGGGTGGCTGGTAACCGTCGACACCAAGTTAGTGATTCACCTCCTCAACCCCATCACCCGCGTCCAGATCAAGCTCCCCTCCATTGCCAGCTTACCTCGTATCCGCGCTATCTACGACTGTCATGGGTTCATCGCTGAGTATATGGTGCCATGCGCTACGAATCCAGAAGAAAAGCTGTGTTTCGGTCCGTCTTGGCTGTACCTCTTCTTCTGCAAAAAAGGCCATTGTCGTCGGCTCCTTCCGCCGACGGAAGTGGTGACCATCTCATTGTTCTCTGAAACTCTGGAAGCCGCATCAGTGGTCAGCTCTCGGTAACGAGAGGCGGAGATAATTAATCTTGGACTCCGTTGGAATCGCCCCATGACATGACATTGCCGACGTCGCCTACAACAAACGACAGCTCTTTGTTGCTAATAGAGTCCTATTGTCGTAACGAGTTTCGGTACATCGAAACGGATTCAAAATCGATCCAAACCCATTATGATATAATATAAATATGGGGTTGTGTGGCTAAAGTTTGGATTGGCAAAAAGGAAAAAAAAAGCTGCGGCTGCTTTGCCTGGCAGAAACAAAAGAAAAAAAATGTGTTGTTTTTGTTTTGGTTCGACTGAAGCAGGAAAACAAAAAGGTGTGGGCTCCTTTTTTTGTTTTGGTTCGGCTGAAGCAAGAAAACAAAAGGTGGTGAGGCTCCTTTTGATTGTTTTTTTTTTTCGGCGGCTGAAGAATAAGGAGATATTCGGCGATTACAACACAAAACAAGAAGGTTAAGGTTTAATCTCAATTCTTGTGTGATTTCTTTTTAATTTCTCTTATGATTGAGAACTAAAAAGTTATAATTCTCTTTTGATATAGTGGAAGTTTTTCGATCGTATCCCCGTGAATGTAGGCATATTACCGAACCATATTAAATCTGTGTGTTCTCTGTCTCTGTTATTTTTTCTCTTCGGTTAACTATTTGATTCCGCTGGTTGTTGAATTGGTTTTATTCCGCTATTTTTGCTAACAATTGGTATCAAAGTCCTAGTTTGGATCAGATTTCACTCATGTATTGATTTTGAGTGAGAGTTATGGCGGAAGATAGAAAGGAAAAAATTGAAAAATTTGATGGGATATACTTCCAATGGTGGAAGTTGCAGATGAAAGATTATTTATATTAGAAAAATTTATTCAACAATTATTTGGAGAAAAGCTAGAAAAGATGACTGATGAGGAGTGAGAATTGTTGGACATGAGAGTTTTGGCGCAAATTCGATTATGCCTGGCAAAATAGATTGTGTTCAACGTCTCCAAGGAGAATACCACTTCAACTTTGATATCAACGTTGGCTAAATTTTATGAGAAGCCGTCTGCTTCAAATCGACTGTTTCTAATGAAAAAATTGTTCAACTTGAGAATACCTTCTGATAGTTCAGTTGTTAATCATTTGAATGAATTTAACACATTATGGGCACAACTTGAATACTTAGCTTTTGTTTTTGCTGATGACATTAAAACTTTGATATTTATGTGTTCGTTACCGGATAATTGGAGTAATGTTATTATGGTCATCAGTAATACTTCCAATACTACTATTAACTTTGATTATGTTGTGAGTATAATCATGAATGATGAATTGATGAAAAAAAGTATGGGTGAGAGCACAGTTTCTGCAAGTACTGCTCTGTCTGTTGATAATGACAGAAGAAAGGAAATTGATAGAAGTTTAAAAAGGGAGTCGAAGAAAAGAGGAAGATCAAAATCTAAGTGGAAGTTCAAAAAAAGTTAGTGTATTGGAAATGTAAAACAGAGTGTCATATGAAAAAGAGTTGTCCAAACAAAAATAAGGAAAGAGCGATTGTAGTGAATCCAAGTAAAAAGTATGATGACTTGTGCTTGTCTGCTCATACAGAATCAAGGTCAGATATGTACTTTGTGGATTCAGGGGCTTTGTTCTATTGCACTGCTCGTAGAAAATGGTTTGATAATTATGTACAAGGTGAATTTGGGCATGCGACTGTTGGTAATGGGCAGGAATTCAAGATTGTTGGTAAGAGGATAATTCAGTTAAAATTACATAATGGTGGAAGGTTGATTTTACAAGAGGTAAGGCACATACCAGATTTGAATAAGAATTTGATATCTATTAGCAAGCTAGATGGCGAAAGTTATCAAATCTCATTTGAGAGAAAACAGTGAAAGATCAATAAAGGAGCAATGCTAGTGGTCAAGGGTGAGAGAGTGGAAACTTTATATTTACTCTCAAGCTCGGTGGATCACGTTGTTTCTTTGGCCACCGTGAAGAATGAGAAAGCTACCTTATGGCATCAGAGGCTCGGTCACTTGAGCGAGAGCGGCATGAGGGTATTGCAATCTAGAGGTAAGTTGACAGATATGAAAGATGCTAAGTTTGATTTCTGTGAGAACTGTGCGTTTTGAAAGAAAAAAGAGCTAGTTTTATGAAGGATGATAAGGAAAAAAAACCGAGAGATTGGCGTTGGTGCATATAGATGTATGGGGGCCTTCTTCGGCGAAGTCTCTTTGAGGTAATTCTTATTTTGTCACTTTCATATATGATGCAAGTAGGAAAATATGGGTATTTGCACTTAAACAGAAATCCGATGTCTTCAAAATCTTCAAGATATGGAAAGTTCTTATTGAGAATAAAACAAATTTGAAGGTGAAATATTTGTTGTCAGACAATGGTGGGAAATTTTGCAATAAGGAGTTCGATGATTATTGCTCTACTCAGGAGAGTGAAGACTGTACTGAGAACACCGCAACAGAATGGTGTGGCTGAGAGGATGAATATAATCATTTTGGAGCGAGCTCGGAGTATGAGACTACATGCAGGTTTGCCTTTACAACTTTAGAGAGCCACTGTGGATACGACAGATAGCAGTCCAGCTAGTGTTTTAGATGTAAGAATTTTAGAGGAGGTATGATCTGGTAAGACTGTGAATTATTCATTCTTAAGATAATTAGATTGTATAGCATTTGCACATAAGGATTATGAGATGAGAAAGAAGCTTGATTCTAAATCTCAGAAGTGTGCATTCATTGGATACGGTGGCAACGAATATGGTTATCGCTTATGGGATTATAAACATAACAAGGTGATTCGTAGCAGAGATATAGTATTCAATGATGGTTGTATGTATAACGACCGAATAGAGAATAAGAGTGAGAAAACAGTTGAGAAAGAGCACTTGGAGCTGGATGAGCCACAGAATGGGATTGATCCTATGGATAAAAGAAAAGAAGAAATACCTTCATCTAAAGGGAAAGAAATGACTACACCTGAGAATTCAAAAGTTTCAGATGAGACCAAGATGGTTCCAGTACTTTATCAGAGAGTGTTCCTATTTTGAGGAGGAGCACGAGGATAAGGAAGCCAACTCAAAAACTTTGTCTTCCTTTATATTATGTTTTGTATACTGATGCAGGTGAATCAGAGAGTTACCAAGAGACTATGCAGGATAAATTTTGTTTTAAGTGGGAGCAAACTATGCGTGATGAGATATCTTCTTTGAAGAAGAATCACACATGAAAATTGGTGAAGCGACCGAAAAAGATGAAAATATTGCATAATAAGTGGGTATACAGGGTAAAATATGATGCATGAGGGACACAAAGGTTCAAAGGTAGACTTGTGGTGAAGGGATACGGTCAGAGAAAAGGTATTGATTTCAATGAAATATTTGCACTTGTTATCAAGATGACTTCTATTAGAGCAATACTGAGTATTTTGGCTGTGAAAGGATTGTACTTAGAGCAGCTCGATGTGAAGACCGGTTTCCTTCATGGTGATTTGGAGGAGAAAATATACATGGAATAATCAGAGGGATATAAAGTTAAAGGAAAGGAGAATTGGGTATGTCGACTGAAAAGGAGTTTGTATGGGTTGAAACAAATGCCGAGGCAATGGTACTTAAAGTTCGACAAGTTTATGTTGGATTCGGATTTTGGTAGATGCAATTCAGATCATTGTGTATATCTACAAAAATTTAAGAATGATAACTTTATTATACTTACTTCGTATGTAGATGATATGCTTGTGGCAGATACATGCATGAAAAAAATCAATGATCTGAAGAGGAAGTTGGCATGGAGATTCTCTATGAAGAATATGGGTGAGATTAAACAACTTCTTGGAATGGAAATTATCCGAGATAAGAAAAGTAAGAAATTATGGTTATCTCAGGAGAGGTACCTCAAGAAGGTGTTGGAGAGATTCAATATGGAGAATGTAAAATCGGTAACTACAGCTCTTGGTGGTCAGTTCAAACTATCAAAAGAATAAGGTGCTAAGACAAATGAGGAGACGAGACACATGGAGAATGTGCCTTATTCATCGGCCGTAGGGAGTCTCATGTATGTAATGGTGAGTACAAAATCAGATATTACACATGCAGTGGGAGTAGTAAGTAGATTCATGAAAAACCCTGAAAAGGAACATTGGCAAGCAGTGAAGTGGATTTTCAGGTATTTGAAAGATACTTTAAAATATTGTTTATGTTTTGGGGGTAATAATATTGATGTGCAAGATTTTGTAGATTCGGACCATGCGGGTGATAGAGACAATGGCAGGAGCACCACATATTATGTCTTTACTATAGGAGAGACAACGGTAAGTTGGATTTTAAGATTACAATCAATTATTATTTTATTTTTGACAGAAACTGAGTATGTGGCAGCTGCAAAAGCAAGTAAGGAGTTTATTTGGTTGCAGCGATTGATGAGTGAGTTGGGTTTTGATGGAGTGGATTGCAGGTTATTCAGTGACAGTCAGAGTGGAATTCATCTTGCTAAAAACTCGACGTATCATTTAAGGATTAAAAATATTCACTTGAGATATCACTTCATTAGATCATTGTTAGAGAATGACCAATTGAAATTGAAGAAGATTAAGGGCAATAAGAATCATGCAGATATGTTGACAAAACCGGTTGATGGGAAAAAGTTGAGTTATTACTCAAATTTGGTGCATTTGTGTTGAATGCTAAAATTGGGACTTTGAACGATCGAGATAAAAGGTTTAGATACTAGGATTATCATGTATAGAGATTACAATTTTTGCAATAGGTCTCCAAGTGGGAGATTGTTGCTGATGGAACCCTATTGCCGCAATGGATTTCGGTATACCGAAATGGGTCCAAAACCGACCCAAACCCGTTATGATATAATATAAATATGGGGTTGTGTGGTTAGAGTTTGGATTGGCCAAAAGAAAAAAATAAGCTGCGGCTGCTTTGCCTGGCCGAAAGAAACAAAAGAAAGAAAATGTGTTGTTTTTGTTTTGGTTCGACTGAAGCAGGAAAACAAAAAGGTGTGGGCTCCTTTTTTTTGTTTTGGTTCTGCTGAAGCAAGAAAACAAAAGGTGGTGAGGCTCAAGGAGATGTTTGGCGGCTACAACACAAAATAAAGAGGTTGAGCTTTGATTTCAATTCTTGTATGATTTCTTTCTAATTTCTCTTGTGGTTGATAACTAGAAAGTTATAAAACTCTTTTGATATAATAGAAGTTTTTCGATCATATTCCCGTGAACGTAGGCATATTGCCGATCTCTGCTATTTTTTCTATCCGGTTAACTATTTGATTCTACTGGTTGTTGCATTAGTTTTATTATGCTATTTTTGCTAACACTCTTTACCATGGACCGTCATAGGAGCATCCATGTCTGGTATCAGAACGGCTTTTCTTTTACGCCCATGGCTACGATACCGAACCAAGATTTACGTTCCGGCTTCGCTTGCAAGCATCTGGTGCAGCCGATGATGCCTACCAACGCCTTGTTTATGATCACAAGGCAATATGAGGAGTCGATCAACGACCACAAAAGCCGATCCAACTATAAACTTTTTGTGCTTGATGAGGGAAATTAAGCTCAGATGGACACCAACACGGGGCATGAAACGCCAAGCGTTGTTCCTGTGCGAAGACATGTATATGTCGTCGCCCGTCGACGGGCTCACCCGGCTGATGCGGGACAGCGTGTACTTCGCCGGAGTGCACCTATGCTTCGTATAGTTTTTGCCCTGATCCTCTTATTGCCGAGGAGCTAGAAATGGAAAATCAGTAGGATCACCAAACCCAGTCTGGTGGTGGTCTGAATCATTTGTACCGTAAGCCTTTTTGGTTTGCTCCTACGCTTTTAGGATGATTTGCTATTGTTGAGATAATAAAATTTAACAAATCAGATAATCATGAGTTGTTATAATTTTAGTTGTTAGAATTATATTTATTTAATTAAGTTGAGTAGTTGAGAGTTATTATTAAAAGATTTATTGTAACTAATTGTTATTTGATATTATCCTTATAAATATCATTGTAACTATTTATATAGTTATAGTCAAGTTAAACGAGTGAATGACATTGGAATTTTTCTATAATATTTATATATTTTGATACCATGTTGAAGTCCCTGTCATTGCACCAAAACTTTGAAGTTATAGTGAAGATTGAGACAAATTATTTTGTATTTTTAACATGTTCGTTTTTGTTTATGGTGCTTTTTAGTTTGTTAGGATTTGAAAACAAGTAGATGGTACTTTACTGTCATCTACGTTATATCATCTTATATTCAATCAGAGGATAAATATATCACTTCTATTTTCTATTGGCACCACTTCTTTTTTTTTTAAGATAAATAGTAGGTTATTGCCTCCTGTTTCATTAATAAGTTATAATGAAAATAGAAGTTCATACTAAATATCTCCTCATGTTCACCTTGAATCGATTTACATCACTTGCATAAATATATTACTTCCACTTTCGATTGACATCATGTGAACAAAAACACAGGTATGCTTCGACATTTTTTGCACAGGGAAAAAAAAAAAAAAAATTCGTCCACATAAAGGCTTATTTGTTTTGTTAATTTTGAAGTAGATTTTGACATGGATTTATTGTCCATGCTTAAAAATAAAAAAATAAAAAAAATCACAATCAATGAAATAAAGGAAAATTTGCTGGGCAGGGATTCGTCAAGAGATGGAATCCCTGCAAATTGCGTAAAAACCAGAGTGGGAAATGTAATTGGTGTTTTTTTATTTCTTAAATAATTAAGCAAGGAGAGAGAATTTTTCATTTATTATATAATATTTGACATGATTATCCCTCCATACCCATGAAACAAATAATTAAAAACATAGAAAAAAATTTTTATCACCAAATCCTTACCTTTTTATCTATGAAAAAGCGTCTTTTCCAATTCAATGGCCACAGATTCAACAATTTTATATGGATTATAATAAGCCACGGATTCCTTCATGTTATGATTATTTTATGATTTCACATGAATCATTATAAAACACACTAACTCTTTTATCTCATTGCCGATGTGGGATTATCGAACTGGGTATTACAATATTAGTGGTTGTTTGCTGTTGTTTAAACTTTAGTGGTTCTTATCTCTTGAGATCTCGTATGTACTTGTTTTACTAAAACTTGTTAGGAGTATTTACAGGTTTGTCCCTTAAATCTTTATAAATTATGATTTAATCCCCCTAAATCTTCATATTTAGGATTTAGTCCCCCAAATCTTCTAACTTAGTACAATTTTATCTCTCTGTTAGTTTTTACATCCAAATAAATGGCAGAATTTAATTTTTACTTTTTTAAAATAATGAAATGACTTAAATACTCTTATGAAGAATAGAGAGATAGAAAAGAAGAAGAAGGGAGCAAGCCACTGAACCCAATGAAAAAAAGGAGAAGAGAGGAGGAAGAGAGAAAGGAGAAGAGAGGAAGAAGAGGGAAGGAGAAGAGATGAAGAAGAGAGAAGGAGAAGAGATGAGGAAAAGGGAAGAAGGAATTAAGGAGGGGTAAAATTGAAAAATCAGGTAAAAACAAACTGGGCTGACGGAAATTAGGGAGGGAGGCTAAATTCTAGTAACTTAGAAGATTTGGGAGACTAAATCCTAAATATGAAGATTTGTGAGACTAAATTATAATTTATAAAGATTTAAGGGATAAATCTGTAAATACCCCAACTTATTAATGAATTGTGGAGGGTATTTGTCTGTCGGTTAAGTTAAAAAAAAAAATAATATGACTCCTAGTTAATAGCAAATTGAGGAGCAAGTAGAATGTCTTTTTCCATCATTTTACCTTAGTGATATAAATATTAAAGGAAAAGGATGGACGAATATCAAAATAAAAGCAACTCGCATTCGTTTACTAGATTTGGAGAGGTAAAAAAAAGTCACAAGAGCCAAATAAAAATACATACCAAGCTAGATGTCTCGGGAGTTTCCAAAAGAGCACACAACTTTCCAATGGTCTGGACTGAATGTCTAGTGGGCTCACTAGAAAAAGGGGTGTGTGCTCCTTTGGAAACCCCTGATATCTCCCGATGCTATTTAAATCCTCAACATGGAATGTCAACTTACACTTAACGGCATTCAGTCCAAATCATGTTATACTGTAGGATTTGTGTTCATCTTGCAATTTCTCGCCTGCTTCTTAAAGAATTCATTGATAGCTATGGAAGAGCAAAATCATATATATATATATATATATATATATATATATATATATATATATATATATATATATATATATATATATATATATATATATATATATATATATATATATATATATATATATATATATATATATATATAGAGTAAACGGGAAATACACCGGCGGTGAAGGGAGTTCCTTCACCGCCGCTTAGTGGCCCAGTAAAATTATTACACGTGGCGCCACTTAAGGGGTATTTAAGAGAGTTCTTTTATTTGTTACTTTAAGTGGCGCCACGTGTAATAATTTTATTGGGCCACCTAAGCGGCGGTGAAAGAACTCCCTTCACCGCCGGTGTATTTCCCGTTTCCTCATATATATATATATATATATATATATATATATATTAGAAAAATGGAAATGAGCTGACAGCTCACGCAAGTTACCTGAGCTGCAGTTCATTTCCATTATCTCCAATAATATTTTTAAAAAAGTTTCTTTTGGATTATGATCTCGACCCCTTATGGTTCACTCATACCCAATTTCTTAGGTTTTAATTTTGATTTGGTCCTTCATCAAGGTAACACAAAATTAACGATTTTTCATGAATAAAACATTTAGTATGCACTTGATGAAAGGGTAAATGAACTCCAAAATTTATAAAATTTAATCCGAAAGAAATTAAGGAGGTAGAGATAATAATTATTAAAAAAAATTTGAAGAAAAATCATTGGATTATTATAGTTTTGCTGCTAGCTCATGTAAGTTTTTCTGAGCTGATGGCTCACCTACAGTAATATATATATATATATATATATATATATATATATATATATATAGAGAGAGAGAGAGAGAGAGAGAGAGAGAGAGAGAGAGAGATATATTGAATAAGCAAATGCTTTGTTATGCAAATGAACAAGTCAGAATGTGTTACAAAAATTTTAAAGGAAATTGTGATGTAATTGCACAAGTCAGAATGTGCTACAAAAATTTTAAAGGAAATTGTGATGTAATTGCACAAGTCAGAATGTGCTAAAAAAAATTTGCTTAAAGGAATGAAATAAACCAATCAAAAGCATAAAGAAAAGAAATTAACCCAACACTTACATGTAGTTTGTCAATGATGAAACTAAATATATTAGGTTATATTTACATTGCTCTCATTGATCTGATATTTGGTCTAGGGGCCAATTCCTGGAGAGTTCTATTGAAATTTTGAATTAAAATATAATAAAAAAATTATTTTAATTTAAAATTTTGAATAGAACGGATCAAAAACTGACTCCTGGATCCGTCCATTCTAATCCCGACGTAAAACAAACATTAAAGGAATCCTGGACATCTGCAACAAGTAAAAGAAATTATTACATAATTAAAGCTTAAACCGATGTCTTCAACGAATTTACAGAAGTCGGCCAAGTTAATTAGTATACAAATCAATGTGACTGCTCCTAATTCAACTATTTTCTACTTATATTTTTATCTATTTCTCCCCGATCAACTCTCAAATCAACTCTCAAGTCAATGCCGGCGCATAGCTATAGCTACCAATAAAATAACCAAATCCACTCCCTGCACAGCGTGGCATAGGAAACTCGGCAGCTAGCATCTTCCTTTTATAAAACTTATAATGTGAATGCATCCATCCTTCCACGTTTTATTAATCAGGAGATTTTATATATATATATATATATATATATATATATATATATATATATATATATATATATATATATATATATATATATATATATAATCTATCATAATAATACGATACGTTAATGTTAATATTCCTCCTGGACTAGAGTATCATGACTATGGGGCTCAATAGCACACAATTTTCTTGAAGGACTTACTCCTTTCTACGGGATCTGAGTCTCCTCCTCCTCCGTCATGGCCACCTCTGAATCTACATTGGGATGAAAATCCAATCTTCTGTCGGGATCTCTATGGAATAGTCTCGTTATACCTAGTTGCTCGCCCTCCATTACTGTTATCGTAGCATCTGTCTGGAATGAAAATAATATATATTATTTGGCGGCAACAACAAGATACAGTAATATTACTAGTATTGTTCTATTAGTCGGTGAGATGACTCCAGTAATATTACTAGTATTGTTCTATTAGTCGGTGAGATGACTCCTTGAAAGTCAGCTAGCATCATTGATATCAACTAAAGACATAGATGAAGGCAAGTTCCATTTTAAACAAAATATAGAAGGCAACATTTGACTTGAACTCAATAATTTCATTAAAGAGTGGAGGCCTGCATTCTTTCATCACTCCTCTCTCACATGTCATGTTCGTTCTCCTGGTCGGCACGGATAATTATTTTTCTTCGCAATCAATCTTTTATACTGACAGGGATTATAACATCTGGAAAAACTGTATATATAAGATCCGATAGAAATCTCTTCTTGTTATGTTCCGAGATAAGAGATGGTACGGATATGGAAGAGACATTTTGGTTACTCGAGGGTCGAGAAGGAGGACCCAGATGAGGTCCGGCACAGAAAGGCTCGGTTCTTGATTCACAAAGTGATGGAAGAAGGCTGCAGCTCGCACAGAAGGCCGCAGTCGTCGCCAAGATGGCGTTGGAGACGGTATGGGCTTAAGATCAAGATTGGTCTGAAGATGAAGAGGCTCAGACTGATTCGGCATTTTTGGGGCTGATGATCAGCTAAGTACCTGATCGTTGCTCTTGATGCCCTCAAAACTTTTTGCTTCAGTTTGTTTGTACCTAGTATTAGACAGAGTTTGAGTGACGAGAGCTTTAGTTCGACTAAGAAAATATAGCTACAAAGAGTGTTTCGGTCGGGCTTTGAAATTGATCGGACGATGTTATTTTCAGTGATACATACATAGTGAAATAGATCGGTTTGGTATCAAGATACGTGGCATGCTTGCAGCTTGGCTCGAATATTATCGGCTCAACTAGTCTAGAGTCATGAACTCTTGATTTGGTACACTATATAGTGTCATCTATTATTTGTTTCTTTACCAAATTACGATAATTAGTTCGTTCGTTCGATTAGAAATTTGTGCTGGAAACTGATTATTTCCGCAAGCAAGAACTGCTAGATTTTAGATGCATCGATATTTGAGAATTCGTGAGGATCTATGTTCAATTTTATATGGATTTTTTGTTGTGCATTCTGTTTAGTTTCTGCATGAGATTTTTTGTGAATTTATCCGTCTTAAAAGAAAAGGATAGTAATTATGTAAAATTTCACAAAAATAATTGTAAAATGTTTAAGCATGCTAAATTGATAAGATTGATTAATTAATTACAGATGTTCCCAATGAAATACATCAACTTGGAATGTAATTATGAACTGTATATAGTTAGATTGACTGAGGGAAGAACGAGAGAGGTGTTTAAGTTATGGCAATGGACTGTTTATGCTTAAATATGACTACTAGTTAATAGCAAAACAGTATCGTGTCTTTTTCCATCATTTGGTATATATTGATGCTACCTCTGGGATAACAATATTAAAGAAAAAGGACGGATGAATATCGAAATCTAAAAGCAAATAGCATTCGCTTTCTGGATTTGGAGAGGCAAAATAGGCCGAAGAGCGGAATAAAAACACATACCGAGTTAGATAACTCATTTTACTATTTAAATCCTCAACGTGCATGGAATGTCAACTCACACTCAACGACATTCAATTCAAATCATTTACTACTTTAGGAATTGTGTTCATCTCTCAATTTCTCGCCTGCTTCTTAAAGAATCCCTTGATAGTTTTTTTTTATTTAAGTAAACAGTGAGTAGCGTAGCTGCCCACCGTGTTCTATTAAAACGTTTTAATAGAATATACAGTAACTAAATGAAAAATATATCTACCCATCAAAAAGTGAAAATGGGTTACATGATGTTCACTTACAGACCATTCGATAAAAAAAAATAAGGAAATACTAAAAAAATAAAAAGCAACCTACAGCCATTTAGCTAATATAAGTCCAAAGCATGCTATTCTTTTTCATTAGCCACCTCTGTCAACGGTCTGGTCGTCTCGCTATCTGCTTCAATCATTCTTTGAGTGGATCTTTGTGTGGACACTACACTGCTTCTAGGAGGAATCGTCCATGTGTCTCCGAAAGCTATTTTCCACAACAAAACATCATTAGTAATACAATATATATAATGATCCAAATTACAGGCCGTATTACTAAAGATTTTTCTATTTCTCTCTACCCATAAGGTTCACACTATAGCAGGTGTGATACTCCTAGACTTGTCAGGGTTACCCATCAGAGGACGTAATCTCGTCCAGATAGATGTAGGGTTGCTCCATCTAATCTCGATGTTGTGTTTACTAGCCACTTCCGCCCATACTCTGTCCAGATAGACGTAAATCGGCATTCTACCAGTACATGAGATGTAGATTCCTCAGCACCTCCACATAGGGCACACTTACTGGGACCTTTCCAACCTTTGCATTGTAGGTTATTCCAAGTTAGAATTGCATTTTTGTCTACTAGCCAAAGGAAAATTTTGATTCTTAGAGGATATTTTGTCTTCCATATTTGATTCGCATGCTTGGATCTTAACCCTCCGTTATTAAGCAGGCCATACATCGATCTCATAGAGAAGGTTTCCATTTTGTCCCATCTCCATTTCGGACAGTCTTCAATATTGCTAACCCAGAAGCTATCTAATATGGACCATAGAGCGTTCTGGTTCTCTTTACGGTCATTTCCTAACCTCCATCTCTCCTTGCTCCAAAAATCTGCAATCGAGCCCTTTTTATTGAGGTAGGCCTCGTAAGCCATCGGGAATAAGACTGAGGTAGGATGTCACACCAGGCAAAATGTCCTTCACTTTTCTTATATCTCTCCACAAGCTTGAAATGTTGTATGCAACTCTATCCTTACCTCTCCATGATCTATTGGTTGGTCCATATTTTTTCCATAGAAGTGATTACACTACACCCTCAGGTTTAGTGAATAATCTCCGCCACTATTTGACAATAAGGGCCATATTGAAGTTTTTCAAGTTCAGTACCCCTATACCACCCTCTTCTTTTGCTCTGCATACCTGATCCCACGTGACTAAATGAAAATTTCTCTCATGGTTTCTTAAGTCCCTCCATAGGAATCTGCTATGTATCCTATCAATCTTCTGCCCCACCCACCGATGGATGGCAAAATAGGATAAAAATTATATGGGAATGGGTTGAGAGAGCAGTATTTAGCTGAACGAGTTTTCCTCCCAAGGATAAGGGCTCTCTCTTTCTAACCATCCAGTGTCTCGCTGATTCTTTCAATAATCAGTTTCTAGTCCGATTTCCTGATTTTTCCCAGTCTGATTGGAATCCCCAAATACGTAATAGGGAACTTGTTCTCCATGCATCCGAAGATCCCTGCCAAGAGTTTGCCAATGATATTAACTTGGTTAATGAGGGTAAGTGAGCTCTTGTGATAGTTAATTCTCAAACCAGACCAAACTTCAAAATAGTTTAAGCTCCATTTAATCGCGCATGCTTGCAGGATGTCGCAATGGCCAAAGATTAGGGATCTGCATACTGTAGATTAGAAAACGACATCGATCGAGTTGCAGGCAACCTCACTATCTTGTCTGCCTCCTTCATGCACATAAAAAGTAGGCTGAGTTCTTCAGTCACTAGGACAAAAAGCAATAGTGATAGAGGATCTCCATTGGCTAAAATGGATACTTTAGCTGAACATAGCCACATGGAGATCTAACTGATCCACTTGGAACCAAATCCACTATTCCTTAGGGTTTCGAAGATGCATTCCCAATCTACTTTATCATAGACTTTTTCAAAGTCAAGTTTTAACAAATAACCCTCTTTGTTGGTCTTTCTGCAATAATGGTTCACTTCCTGTGCAATGGCTATCCCGTCCAAAATGCTTCATCCCGTAATAAAACCTGTTTGAGCGTCCCTATCAACTCCTGTAGGTGTGGACTAAGATGGGATGTCAAGACTTTGGAAAAGATTTTAACAACACAATTCAAAAGTGCAATCGGTCGATATTCGTTAATCGACTCTGGTGAGATCTTTTTTTGTTTGAGTACAATGTGAGAGTAATTGAGTCTGTCTAGACAGGCAACTCCATCTTTCAACTCTCTGAATAGGTTGATAAGCTCTATCCTTACCGTCATCCAGAACAATCGAAAGAAAAAAATAGAGAAGCCATTAGGACTAGGTGCCTTGTCCTGACCTAAATCCCAGACGGTCTTTTTAATTTCCTCCTCCGAAAAGTCCCTTTCTAATTCTTGCAAATCAGTAGCACCTGGCCACATATCTTTTATAAAAATAATCCTCCTACTTTCAGACTGGCCAAATATTTGTCGAAAGTGTTCGAATATATGATTCTTGAGATCCTCCCCCCTGACTGTCTGACCCTCTGTGGTGTTCAACGCATGTATCTCTTTAAGCTTGTGTTTCATGTTTGTAACCTATGGAAATATGAGGTGTTAGCGTCGCTTCTTTAAGCCACTTGGATTTGGCTCGCCGAAATCACATGATCTCTTCCATTCTGTAGAACTCATGAATTTCTTTTCGGTAGTTCAGCAACAATCCGCTCTCATCTTATGTTAGATTCTCGACCTCCTCCCTTTTTTCGAAGATTTCTATTCTTTGCAACAACTCCTTCTTTCTGACTGTTGCAAGTCCAAGAAATCTCTTATCCCATCTTGCTAGGACCCGTCGCAGTCTACGCAATTTAGAGCAAAGAATGCCAGCCGCATCTCTTACACTGATTTGAGAGTGACCAATTTGTCCGAATGAGGTCATAGACCTCATCATGTTCTAGCCACCATCTTTCAAATCGAAACAGTTTACTAGTATTAGCCTTAAACTCACCCGAATCCAAGCAGATCGGGGAATTATCTGACATGGGTTTGGGTATCGAGTACACACTGGATAGATTAAATTGTGTGTCCCGGGTATCTGAGACCAATACTCTATCCAGTTTGGTCGGACTTGGATTTTCTCTCATATTTGACAATGTAAACTGTCGATCTAGTAAGAAAATTTCTATTAGTCCCAAGTTGTTAATAATGTCGTTGAATGCATCCCTATCTCGGGTGTTATGATCCCCTCCCTTACGCTCCTCTACGAATCTCACTACATTAAAATCACCTCATATCACCAGGGGAGACTATAGTGGTCACTAATCTCACTAAACTCATTCCACAAAGTAGCTATTCTTTCCCTTTTGTTCGGTCCATATACTGTAGTTACCTTTTGGACCCATTCGTTGGCCCGCAGTCTGACAATCACCGTCAGGGTGAATTTCTTGGCCAATGACTCTAGAACTTTGAATTTATTATGATTGATTCCAATGATAATCCCCCCGACGCTCCCCTAGCATTCTTATATGCTATGGTAAAGTTTCTTCTCAAGGTGATTTCTAGTTCCATTATTGTTAGTGGATCCTCTAATTTTGTCTTTTCTAGACAAAAAATATTTGCTCCATTGTCTTGAATAAGCTCGGCGACCATGCACCTCTTTATTCTATCCCACGGGCCTCTAACATTCCAAAAAATCGTCTTCATGATCGAATTCTTAAGTACCTCTCCAAGGATGACACAGCGAGCGTCACTGCTCTACACTAGTCCTCCTACCTCCCCCTTTATTGTCCCCATAGAGTAAGTTCTTTATAAGATTGATAATCATGTCTCTATCTTCCTCAGTATCACCAAGATCAACATTACATATTTATGCAAACTCTAGTAATGTTTGATTAGGCAGTAAATTAGAAATATCAAAAGAGAATAGATGGGTACCTTTGTCAAGATTCACATGAGTCGCTTTCCTTTTGGACCCAAGTGAGACAACTTATCCAAACTGGTAATCATGTTCCCCTCTCTTCTCGCTCAGTCTCTTTCTTCGTCCGGTCTGTGTGATCGTAGGCAGGGGATCAGGGATGCCTGTGATCTCCTCAAAATCCGATATCGTTTCCTCTTGTGTTGCTGGGATCTTTTCTGCATCCTCCTCCACCTGATCTCCTCCTTCAAACTTGTAATGCAGCATCACCCCATCCTGACCATTTGTTGGAGCCCTCTATTGGAATCTCCCTATTGGGGGTCCTTTTATTCAGGGAGGGTTTCACTCGAAATCTCTTCGGACGCCAAGATGGTTGACGGCGCCTTGTATATGTGGTTCCTTCCCCTCTAATCATGTTTTCAAGAGTCCTAACCATAGCTTCCTTGAAAAATTTTCTGAACCAATCTTGGTATTGAAGAGAAGAGAGAAATTTACTGGAGACCCGAATTTGATGCAGTGGGCTGTGACATCATTATAACCTCAGGGTTAGGATTCACATAACTTGTCCCCTCGTGGGTCGTTGATCCAATTGTCAAATTACTAGCTTGAGCCGAAATATTATTTGGCCCACTGGCTACCTACTTGGGCCCATCCTGAGCCAAACTTCCTTTAAAAATCCCTTTATCTGGTGCAACTATATTCATTTGGGCACAGATACTTTGATTTGGGTGAGATTGATCCCCTGAAACCGCTGGCTTAACACCCAGGTTATTCCCCTTCCCATTTTCGATGAAGTCGCTCCCTAGGGTTACCCCTTCCACTTCCCCATCTGTCTCATCAACTTCCCCTATCTGGCATCTCCTCCACTCCTCAGCCGAAATCTTATGTCCTCCTTCCTTCTACTCGAGCCGCGAAATCCTCTTATCCAAAGTCAACGCATCATCTTCTCCTTGAATGATGAAGGGGAAGTTCGATCCATTCTCCCAAATCTGAAAGCCACCTCGCCCCCTTCTTTCATCTGGACAGCTCCTATTGAGGGAACTCTCCCGACCTTCTTATGTTGTTGCTGCCACCCTTTTTCCCTTTCCAGGTGGGTTTACTTTCTCCTCCTGTCCCGATCTTCCATCCGATGCTCCGGAACCCGAGCCTACTTCCTCCCATTCCCACCTCAAACCTTTGGTTAATAACCGTTGTTCTGCCTCCCGTGACCCATGATGGCCTGTTGAGGGTTGGATCGTACGGTCTTTGACTCACATGAATCTCCTTTTTGCCTCGATCTATGGGATTGTCGACGCCGACTCCGCCTCGCCCTCCTGAACGGATTATTCTCAGATCCTGGCATTTCCCCGATGATCTGTCCACTGGAGATTTGGGCCAGCAGCTGGGGACTCCTCAGGTTCGCCCTGGGTACCAATTTTGTGTCGGAAATCCGTTCTCCATTTGTCCCTTGCTTCCGGTAAGTCTCCAGCGACCCTTCCAGTAACCTTTTGGCTCTCTCCAACTCTTCCTTTAACACCTTGATCTCCATCGGCTCTCTGATCTGAGCTTCTATTTTTATGTTGATGCTGAAACAACTCGAGCCGATGACGACTATCATCCCCTTCGGGATATATCCTAAATCATCGCAACCCGTGTATAGTCTGGCCACTGTTAGGTCAGTCTTCTCTATGGTGCTATCACTGATGTTCAAGATCTGGGCATGTTTGCAAAATATCCTTGATAAATCATTCTGATTCCAATGATTATATGGTAGCTCCTTTACCATGATCCATGCCCTCACTGGAAATTTGTGTTGCTTCCCTCCCTCCTTTGCTCCCCACCGAGTCACCCTGAAGCCTGCATTGTATTCCCTGCATGGGATGGAGGTGCGGCATAATGTCATCCTGTGAACGACATAAATCTTGCAACATAACCACTTCCTTCTTCAACTAGTTTCCAGTCGTAGTCTTTTAAAGTTGTCGATAATTCATGCAGTCCCATCACTATATCCTCTTTTGTGGGGTTTCCATGTCCCGGAAAAATTCGGCCGATGATGGTGGACAGTTAGAATAGCTCTTGCTTTGCTTGGCCTGACAATATGATGAAGACCCGGAGGACGTGTTCAACCGCTCCACCCCCCCCCCCCCCCCCCCCTCCCCCCCCTCGGGGGGTGGCGCGATTGATCGTGGTAGCCTCCTTTTGATGGTGAAGATTTGATCACCTCAACTCGAGCCCTTGCTGTCCCAAGCCCTTCCGTTTGTCAACAACTGAGGCAGGCAATTGAAACCCCACGAAGGATTGGCTCTTACACCCCACAAAGGATTGGCTCTATTCAATCCCTTGTGGGGATATGACTGCACCTATTTAATCTGTTTAAATAGGTGCAGTGATAGATAAAGTAAATCATTTTATTCAATCCTTTGTGGGGTGATTAATAACACCCCACTTTATCTATCACTGCACCTATTTAATCTGTTATTTTCTAAAAATAGGGTATGAATCGGCTGGGGTCAAGGGCAATTTTTGCATTTCAAAATTTTAAATTAAAAAAAAATATTTTTATTTTAAATTTTGAATAAAGCGGATCAAAAACTGATCTATGGACCCGCTCATTCTCATCCCGACCAATATTAAAAAAATACTGCACAATTGCAACATGTAACAGAAATTATTACATAATTAAAGCTGATGTACTTCTTTTTAATAAACCGATGCCTTCAACGAATTAACGGAACTCGTCACATGCTGACTAAGCTAGGTTAATTAGTATTGTATACAAATCAATGTGACTTCTCCTAATTCAACTATTTTCTTACTTATATTTTATCTATTTCTCCCCGATCAACTCTCAAGTCAAGCTTCATGCCGGCGCATAGCCATAGCAACTAATAAAAGAACCAAATCAACTCCCTGCACTGTTTGGCATCGATAATTCGGCTAGCATCTTTCTTTTTTTCAACTTATACTGTGAATGTATCTTTTTGCATTTTATTAATCAGGAGATAAAAAATATATATAAAAAATCTATCATAATAATACGATACGTTAATATTCCTCCTGGACTAGAGTATCATGACTGTGGGGCTCGATAGCACACAATTTTCCTTGAAGGCACAATATGCGGCTTACTCCTATATCTACAGAATCCGAGTCCCCTCCTCCTCTGTCATGGCCACCTCTGCATCCCGTTAGGATGAAAATCCAATCTTCTGTTGTAACGCATTTGTTTTTCAGCTGCTTCTCCAAACAGGAACGCTACTTAAAATTGCACTGGACAATCCAACAGTCACATGATTTTGGAATAACCGTAACTACTGTCACAATCAGATGAATAAATAACATATCTGAAACTGAAAGAATTATATTATGTAAAGTGTTTATTACATACGATAGCACATTACTCTAAATATGGACACAAAAGAAGTAAATGAGAAAACATGTGTCCAGACAAAAGAAAATATGAACAATATAAACAAGATTCTTCGGAAAGTAATTTACTGCTTAATATTGCTCGGTCTGATCAATGAAGTACGGATTTTCAGTCGGAACTGATTCTCCTTCTTGGTCTTCTAAATCTGAGTTTCGATCTCTATGGAATAGTCTCGTTGTACCTAGTTGCTCGCCCGCCGTTACCGTAGCATCTGTATGAAATGAAAATAATATATATTATTCGGCGGCAACAACAAGATACAATATTATTAGTATTGTTCTATTAGTCGGTGAGATGACTCCCTGAAACTATCTAGTCAGCTAGCATCATTGATATACAACTAAAGACATAGATGAAGGCAAGTTCCATTTTATACAAAATATACAAGGCAACATTTGACTTGAACTCAATAATTTCATTAAAGAGTGGAGGCCTGCATTGTTTCATCACTCCTCTCTCACATGTCATGTTCGTTCTCCTGGTCGGCACGGATAATTATTTTTCTTCGGAATCTATTTTTTATACTGACAGGGATTATAACATCTGAAAAAACTGTATATATAAGATCCTATAGAAATCTCTTCTTGTTATGTTCCGAGATAAGAGATGGTACGGATATGGAAGAGACATTTTGGTTACTCGAGGGTCGAGAAGGAGGACCCAGATGAGGTCCGGCACAGAAAGGCTCGGTTCTTGATTCACAAAGTGATGGAAGAAGGCTGCAGCTCGCACAGAAGGCCGCAGTCGTCGCCAAGATGGCGTTGGAGACGGTATGGGCTTAAGATCAAGATTGGTCTGAAGATGAAGAGGCTCAGACTGATTCGGCATTTTTGGGGCTGATGATCAGTTAAGTACCTGATCGTTGCTCTTGATGCCCTTAAAACTTTTTGCTTCAGTTTGTTTGTACATAGTATTAGACAGAGTTTGAGTGACAAGAGCTTTAGTTCAACTAAGAAAATATAGCTACAAAGAGTGTTTCGGTCGGGCTTTGAAATTGATCGGACGATGTTATTTTCAGTGATACATACATAGTGAAATCGATCGGTTTGGTTAATTAATTGCAGATGTTCTCCATGAAATTCATCAAGTTAGAATTTAATTATGAACTGTATATGGTTAAATTGACTGAAGGAAGAATGAGAGAGGGGTGAAGTTATTGCATTCGACTGTTTATGCTAAAAAGGCCAAAAAAAAAAAAAAAACCGTTTTTGCGATGGGGCCCATGCATCGTCCAATAAAGAGCCTTTCGTGTTAAATTGTACTAGTCCGTGGTTGAATTCTACACTAATTGCTAAATTATCTTACCATCTGATTCTGATAAGTATCATATATTGCATATTTATACACTCTATAATATCTATTTTTATATGTAAATAATGTTACTTGGCTATTTTTAAGTGTGTTTTCCAACCTAGACCTATTCCTACAAAGAGATGAAATAAACGCAGGGACGAATTTAGAAACCAAATCCAAGAAGAGCTAAAAGTGTACAAAAGTACAAAAATATGAAGTTACAGAGAACCAAAGTCAAATACAGTCATTTCAATTAAAGGAATAAGACTAGAGCTTCATGCAGAAGAGAGTTGAAGCAAGAACTTATTGTTTTGCCGCAAATGGCGGCAATGTGGGACCGCAAAATTCTGATATTTTTACAAGGTCTTCAATGTAATTTTGTACCTATACAGTTGTACTCAGATTAGGATTTGGTTCTCTGAGACCTACATATTAGCCGTATCCTTGTAAATTATGGTTTGTTACATAATTTTGTACTCTTGATGATTAATAAAGATTAGGGTTTTGCCGAAAATGTGGCGTTCGTCATACCGAGCTCTAAAGGTAACTCCATTGTGTTCAAGTGCTTTCTAATGAGCAAAGATATTTTTCTTTGCTCTTTAGATAGATTTAATCGCTTTGTAGAGTAGATCTTTAATTGTTTTCTAGGAAAAATAGGATTTTTATTTGCTTTCATGAATAAAATTATAATCTTGTTAATTAGGAGTATGAGTAACTAATCCACTTAGTTCTAGGATGTAGATGAAACTAGAGATCACCCTCATATTAATCTATTTGTATTCTTTCTAAAATAAAAATTAAAAATATAAGATTTTTCTATGAAACAATAAAAATATAAAAACTCGTAGATTAAAACTTTGATAGGTTATATTTAATTTAAGTATTTTGATAGTTTATGCTTAGTTAGGATTTGGAGTTTTTGGTTTTATTTGTTTTATTGAATTAATCTAATGATTTGGTTTATTTCTATGAAAAGTAATTTTTTTGATAGATTATACTTACCCATAACTTAATAGTCCATACTTAGGATGTTTTAACTAAAAATTAAACTAAAAGATTAATTTTTTATAAAAGAAAGAAAATAAAATAGATAATATTTAGTTTGAACTAGTGGATTTCATAATCTAGGCTAATTAGAATAACAAAACATTAATTTAGAACCCATAATTAGCTCGTTAGAATAATAGGAATAGCAAAACATCTTAGATTCTCAGGTGAACGACCTGTTTGCTCTACAATTGATACTGTGCGCTTGCAATAAATTTATCACATCAGATTCCTTTTGGCTATATACACACATACACCGACATATTTGGAAATGTTATACATAAGTGCCTCCATAAGGAGTTGTTTATGGAGGTGCCTCTAAATCTTAATATAAATAGTATATATAGACGATCCAAACTATTAGTTATAATCATCATACTCTAAATATGTGGTGTATAAATATTGTGCGATTTGGACACTTTTTCATCATCAATCAAGACGTCTCATTTGCTCTATTGTTGAAAAAATATTCATTTTATGCATATTAAATATATGATCAAAATTTATTAAAAATACAAGATTTTTTGTATATCAATATTTTAGGATGTGGAGATCGAAATAAATCCTTCATATTAAGATTTAGAGACGTCTGCAAAAGAAAGTACCTATGGAGGAACCATAGATATACTTTATATATATATATATATATATATATATATATATATATATATATATATATATATATATATATATATATATATATATATATATATATATATATATATATGGATTACTGTAGGTGAGCCGTCAGCTCAGGAAAAGTTACGTGAGCTAGCAGCAAAACTATAATCATCCAATGATTTTTCTTCAATTTTTCTTAACAATTACTATCTCTACTTTCTTAACTTCTTTAGAATTAAATTTCATAAATTTTGGAGTTTTTTTATCCTTTCATCAGGTACATACAAAATATTTTATTCATTGAAAACCGTTAATTTTTTGTTAACTTGATGGAGGACCAAATCAAAACCAAAACCCAAGAAACTGGGTATGAGTGAACCTTATTGAGATATTGGAAATGAATTGCAGCTCAGGTAATTTGCGTGAGCTGACAGCTCATTTCCATTTTTCTCATATATATATATATATATATATATAGAGAGAGAGAGAGAGAGAGAGAGGATTACTGTAGGTACCCTAGCTCAGGAAAACTTATGTGAGATAGTGGCAAAAATATAATAATTCAATTATTTTTTAAAATTTTTTCAAGAATTAGAATTTCTATCTCATTAACTTCTTTAAGATCAAATTTAATAAATTTTAGAATTTATTTAACGTTTCATTAAGTGAATACAAATTGTTCTATTTATTGAAAACTGTTAATTTTGTGTCAACTTGATAGAGGACCAAATCAAAACTAAAACCCAAGAATTTGGGTTTAAGTGAATCCTAAAGGTTGATATCATAATTCAAAAGAAAAAATTTTAAATTTTTTTATAAGAGATAGTGGAAATGAATTACTCAAGTAATTTACATGAGCTGTCAGCTCATTTCCATTATTCTCTCTCACTCTCTCTCTCTCTCCCCCTCCCTCCCTCCCTCCCATACACACACACACACTATATATATATATATATATGTGTCATCAGCTCAAATAAGTTACGTGAATCAGCAGAAAAATAATAGTGATCCCATTATTTTTTAAAAACAGTTTATAGGATCATGATCTATATCTTCTTAGCTTTTTTAGTATCAAATTTCATTGAGTTTGAAGTAGATTTGCCCTTTAATTAAGAATATACAAAATGTTGCATTTATGAAAACTGTTAATCTTATGTCTACCTGATGGAGAACCAAATCAAAACTAAAACCCCAAGAAATTGGGTATGAGTGAATTCTAGGGAGTCGAGATCATAATCCAAAAGAATTTTTTTAAAAAGAATTATTGGAGATAGTAGAAATAGACTGCAGCTAATATAACTTGTGTAAACTGTCAACTCATAAAACAGAGGAGGAAGATGATGAGTCATAGAAAACGATGAGTTATAGTTCTAAATTTTAAGAAGTCTTAATTAGGAATTTATAAAGATAATTTAGTTTAAAAAATAATGACAAACTTGCAATAATTTATGAAAAATTCTATTTGATGCCCTGATTACTCTCCACACCAATTTACTCTCAACGCCCAATTTTTTTTCCAAAATTAACCTTCTCTATCTCTCTCTCTCTCTCTCCCCCTCCTAATTTCGTCGGCTACTCAGCCCTAACCTCTGGCCGACACCAGGCGATGCAGATTGTGGCCGCAAGGCTGGCTTGCGTTGAGCTGCCTCTGAGAAGGGAGGCAGTCGAGTACATGCTCGATGTCGACTCCCACATGTGGAGCCTTAGGAGGAGCAAGGCCAATTTCTATCGGATCACCTCGCTGCTCGTTGGCATTGGGGCTACTGCGAGGTGGATCGACAGCATTTGGAACTGGAGGAATCCGTTGACGATGATACTAGTCCACGTCCTGTTCTTGATCCTAGTCTGCTGCCCTGAGCTGATTATGCCGACCATCTTCATGTATCTGTTCATGATCGACATCTGGAATTGCAGGTTCCAACCTCGCCACTCTCCACACATGGACACTAAGCTCTCCCATGCGAAATTGGCTCATCCGGACAAGCTTGAAGAGGAGTTCGACACGTTCCCAACGTCACGACCGTAGGACATCCTCAAGATGAGGTACGATCGGCTGAGGAGAATCGCAGGAAGAGTGCAGCGGTCGTGGGAGATCTAGCAACGCAAGGCGAGCGAGTGCTGCTCAGCTGGAGGGATCCTCGGGTGACGGCCATCTTTGTGACATTAGCGGTGATCTGTGCAGTTTTCCTCTACGTGACACCGTTCCAGGTGGTGGCTGTGATTGCAAAACTGTACTTGCTTCGCAATCCCAAGTTCAGGAGCAGGCTGCCGTCTGCGCCTTACAAATTTTACAGAAGGTTGCCGGCCAAGTCCGATATGCTGCTCTAAGCTAAATTAAGAAAATAAACTAGTTGAGTTCTATTATGAATGACAAGTAACTAGTAACGTGAGGTTTTATGTTATTGAAATCGATACAAATTAGTTCGAAATTGCATTATGATTTTGTTATCAGAGATAGGGCTCAAAGAACGTTCTTAATGCTGTTTCTCTGAGCGCGGCAACTTCAACAGTGCCTGATGGTGTTTCTGGGATCTTGCAATGCAACGAGCTCTTCAAATTGGGATTGTAGATTCCTTATGTTGTTGTCTTTGTTTTGCTATCTACAATGGATGAGAGAACAAAGTGTTCGTTGTCTTTTATTCTTTGTTCCATCCATGAGCTTGTGATAAATATGTTTGTTTTTAGATTTAAATATCAAAAAGAGTTTTTTTTTTTTTTTGAATTTTAAAAAGAACAAAGTAGGAAAACGAAAACAGTTTTCTAAATTCTTAAGAAGCGTTGAGATTTGAGATTTTAAAGGATAATTTAGTAAAAAATGAAAATAATAAATTTATAATTATTTATAATTTTAAAATTTCTGTATAAAAAGTAATTTTTCGTACATAAATAATTTTCTTTACAATTTACAAGTTTAAAAACAGTCAGGTGAAAAAAAGCATATTTCCGTACGTTCCCCAAACAAGCACTGGTTGAATACCAAGGGAACCAAAACACCAAATCAAAAATATCTCGCGGCCGGACACAAATATTATCACACTTTTATTGGGCGATTTCCATAATACACACTAGAAGACCCAATCAGAAGTCGGCCCACTCGCACTGGGACCCACAATGAAACCGGGTTGGTTTCTCTGAAATTTTCGTATTCAGGTGCTCTTAAGGATTTTATTTTCTCACCTCGTCTCTCCTCCCCTTTCTTAAATAATACGCTCGCTCCCAAACCTCTCCCCTTCTCTCCTTTATTTTTCCCTAGGGTTAGGGTTTTCATTCGAACCCACCCTTTTATTTTCGTCTCTATTATCCCATAATTTTTTTTCTATTTGTAGTAAATTAGGGTTAGGGTTTTAAGATGATGCAGCCAGCCCCCATGGCTCCTCCAATGGACCAGCAACAGCAGCAGCAGCAGCAGGCGCCGCCGCCGCAGCAGTACCAGGTGGCCCCGCCACCGCCCCAGCAGTGGCCGCCGATGATGGCACCGCCTCCTCAGCAGCAGTACCAGCAGCAGTACCAGCAGCAACAGTACCAGGCGCCGCCGCCGCCTCCGGCGATGTGGAACCAACAGCCGTCCCAGATCCCGCCGCCGATGCAGCAGCAGCCGCAGCAGCAGCAGATGATGCAGCAGATGCAGGCCCATCCCATGGTCCAGTACCAGCAGGCCCCGGCCCAGGCCCAGCCCGCATCGACCGACGAGGTCCGGACGCTGTGGATTGGGGACTTGCAATTCTGGATGGACGAGAATTTCCTTCAAAACTGCTTCCAGGCGACGGGGGAGGTATAAATCTAGCTTGATCTGGTTTTTGTATTGATTTTTTGTGGAATATTTACTGGTTTATTTTGGTACTTGTCGGTTGATATGCCGTTTTTTGTATGAAAAAGCTTTTTTATATGTGCAATTACGATCAAAGAGTATTCTATATTTGAAGCATTAGGGTGTCCTTAGCTTTGGCATAAAAAAGCGATATTTAAGTAAAAACAATAAGATTAGGGTTAAGTGTCCTAATAGCTGATCGTGACTTATAGTGGTCATCATAAAGTTTTGAATATCGTTCTTTTTGAAATAAAAAAATCTTATGACATTGAAATTCTAGTCGCATTAGAATAAAAAGCCAGTTTTAACTTGAAGCTTTAAAATTAATTAAATGGGGTAATTGCTGATCCTGGCTTACAATGGTTGTGAGGCAGTTTTTTATGAGATTCTTTTTCGCAGAAATTTCATTATATTTAAATAATAATCTTATATGTAATGCCCGCATCCTAAGATATGGATAGCATTCGGCGACGTATCATAAATAAATACGCCAAGCCTAAAACACATGAATACATATGTATAATTGTCACAAATACATACACATATATCATAAGAGAACAACTTGGAATTAAAACAATAATTTTTTTTAATAAATAAGGATCAATACAAGTGTATAGAGGAGTCAAACGATCTTTGTTTCATCATCAAAAAGTTTAAGTGAAGAAAAGAAAGATAATAAAGTTTCTAAAAAAAGAAAACAAACTAGAAGAGTTTATATCGTATTCCTCCTACACCAAATGCACTTATTGAGAATCTGCTAACTCCTTGAAATATAGTTGCAGCTGTGATGGGTCTTTCTCCTTGTTAACCAGCAAATCAGTATCTGGGTGTGCCAAACCAGAATCGTTAGAACAACCTAGCAAGTACTACAAGAGGAGAAATAATAATATACAGGCATGCTATGTATATAAAAATAAAATATAAAACTGAATAAAATCATAAAATCATGATAGTATCAAAATTTTAAAACTAACTATTGAAAAGAATGTAAAACATGGATTTAAATTATATTTGTGTAAAAATAATAATAAATCAACCAATAATAGTGAAGACATATCTTGAATGGTGTTGGAATTTAATGTGGTGGTAAAATTTATATGAAAATATAAAATTATGAATGCATACAAAATATAAATTTATAGGAAGAAGTGAATATGAGTTAATTTGCAGTTGTCTTGAGAATGATAATGGTCAGGGGTATATCTGTATACATATGTCATGGATAATCTTGTAGCAGATATATATATAACAAAATAAACATGCATGTGAAATATGATATCATATTATATTTTTTTGGTTAATTTATTTGGAACTGTCAGAAATAGTGCGCCACATATTTTACGAGTATTCCATGCATATCTCGGACCACGGCCATGATTCCTAGTACTGCCCCAGGACATACTGCCACGTACTAATGAACATGAACTCTGATGAGTCTAAGTTTCAGGCGCGCAGTCCTATATACTGATGGTGATTCAGTAATCACCCAGAACCCCCATGGTTGGGTCCCTAAGTTTGGTTGTACAATCTCAAGACTGTAAAACTCCTAAAAATTTGGCGCACTACTTTTGACAGTTTCAAATAAATTAACCAAAAAAATTATAATATGATGTCATATTTCACATGCATATTCATTTTGTTATATATATTTCCTATAAAGTTATCCATGACATATGTATACAGATGTATCCTTGACCGTTATCATCCTCAAGATAACTGTAAATTAACTCATGTTTATTTCTTCCTATATATTTATATTTTGTATGCATTCGTAATTTTATAGTTTCATATAAATTTTATCGTCACATTAAATTCCAACACCACTCAAGATATGTCTTCACTATTACTGGTTGATTTATTATTAATTTTAGACAAATATAATTTAAATCTATATTTCACATTCTTTTCAACAGTTAGTTTTAAAATTTTGATACTATCATAATTTTATGATTTTATCCAGTTTTATATTTTATTTTTATACACATAGCATGACTGTATATTATTATTTCTCCTCTTGTAATACTTTCTAAGGTAGTTCTAACGACCCTGGTTTGGCACGTCCAGATACTGATTTGCAGGTTAACGATGAGGAGGACCCACCACAGCTAGAACCATATTTCAAGGAGTTAGCAGATTCTCAATAAGTGTATTTGGTGCAGAAAGAATATGATATAGACTCTTCTAGTTTGTTTTTTTAGTAACTTTATTATCCATCTTTCTATCGAGGAATAAAACTCATGTGTCACTATGAAGTTTTGGGAAAAGGTAATTGAACATACATTGTGACAAATTGTTAAAATATCGGAGAATCAGTTTGAATTTATGCCGGGGCGATCGACGACAGAAACTATTCATTCATTTCGTCAACTTATAGGGCGATTCTGAGAGAGAAATAGAGATTTGCATATGGTATTTATTGACTTAGAGAAAGCCTATGATAAAGTTCCACGAGAGATACTTTGGTAGACATTGATGAAGAAAAGAGTTCCCATCAAGTATATCGACATAATTATGGACATGTATGGAGTAGTGGCCAATGTCAGAACATGTGGTGGTTTAATAAGTGATTTTTCTATCACAATTGGATTGCATAAGGATCTACATTGAGCCCGTTCTTATTTGTTATAGTTGATGAGACAAGAGCAGGGGTAAATGCAAAACTAGAGTTATGGAGGCCTACGTTAGAATATAGAGATTTTAAATTGAGTAGGTCTAAAACAGAGTGTACGGAGTGTACATTTAGTGAACAACGGATCATAGACTATAATGCTGTAAAACTGAATGGTCAAGAGATACAAATGAGCAGTCACTTTAGGTATTTGAGTTCTATTATTCAGAATGATGAAGAGATCGATAAT
Organism: Dracaena cambodiana; assembly: GCA_036321105.1. Classification (NCBI taxonomy): domain Eukaryota; kingdom Viridiplantae; phylum Streptophyta; class Magnoliopsida; order Asparagales; family Asparagaceae; genus Dracaena; species Dracaena cambodiana. The sequence goes on along the minus strand of JAYEPQ010000005.1, from coordinate 54,300,330 downwards.
GATGTTAACCATAGGATACAAGTTGGTTGGTTGAAATGGAGGAGAGCAACGGGAGTTTTATGCGACCATAACATTCCGTTAAGACTAAAGGAAAAAATTTATAGGACTGCTATTAGACCAGCTTTGTTATATGGTACGGAGTGTTGGGCTATAAAGAAATATCATTCACAAAAAATAAGTGTAGTAGAGATGCGCATGCTCCGCTGGATGTGCGACAACACTAGGAGAGATAAAGTGAGAAATGAAGATATTCGTGCTAAAATAGGTGTAACTCCCATCGATAAGAAGATGCGAGAAAACCGATTACGATGGTTTGGTCGTGTGCAATGTAGGCCTACAAATGCACCAGTTCGACGAGGAAAGTTTATCAATATAGGACAAGTTAAAAGAACGAAGGGAAGACCGAAGAAAATATGGATGGAGGTGATACGAAAAGATATGGATTCTGGAGGTTTAAATGAGGAGATATTACTTGATAGAAATGAATGGAGAAGGACTATCAAAGTGATCGATCCGGTTTGATTCTTTTTTTGGTTCATGTAGCCTACCCCAAATACTTGGGATGAAAGGCTTAGTTGTTGTTTATTATCCATCTTTCTTTTGTTCATTTAAACTTTTTGATGATAAAACAAAGATCGTTTGGCTTCCCTATATACTTGTATTGATCCTTATTTATGAAAAAAAATTATTGTTTTAATTCCATGTTATCTTATGATGTATGTGTATGTATTTGTGGCAGTTGTACATATGTATTCATGTGTTTTAGGTTTGGCATATTCATTTATGATACGTCGCTGAACGCTACCCGTATTTTCGGATGCGGGGCATTACAGGTGGTATCAAAGCCCAGATTCGGCTTTGGCCTCTGTCTAAAATCTCTATTTAGAGTTACTATGACATATACGTATATGCATATACCTACTTATTCGGTCTCTAGCCTATCAATTGATTCCAAAAATTTATTCCATCCATCACTATTGATTCTTTGCCACATCTAATATTACTTGTGATTCAGTTCTTTGAAAATTAACCTTTCATTTTTATTCTAAAGTTTGATATCAGAGTGCGCAGCGAAAACTGTGGATCCTTATCCGTATAATATCTTACGTAATTAATATCCATATAGTCGTTTCACTTTAAATTAAATTTCGAGGACGAAATTTTCTTTTAAGGTGGATAGATTGTAACAAATACTAAAGTGATTATTTATATAATATTATTTAACAATGTTATCTTTTATCTACCTTATGATTGGAGTTTATCTAAAACACTTGTTAGTTTGATCGTAACAAATCTGACTGAATCTAGATTGGATTAGGAAGATATATTATATAACTAAACCTATTCTAAACTAACCTAAATTTGTAAATATTTATAAAAAAAAAAAGAAATGGGAACTAAAAACACGTTTTTCTCTTCCGCCACAGGGCAGAAGAGAACAAAAGAAAAAAAACAGTGAAGAGAAAAAAAGAAAAGAAGAAAAGAGAAAAAAGAGAGAGAGGAAAGAAAAAGGAAATAAAAAGGGAGGAAAGTATAATCCGATCCAAAGAATTAGCGGTTAATATTCAAAGTGGAGTCTTTTTTTATGTAAGTGCTTTTCTCCTACTTTCACTTTTCTATAATTATTTAAATTTTTAGCCTCACTTCTTTTCATCTATTTCATTAATATGAGAATTTGATGATATTAATGTTTTAATATATCTAGAGTATGCTTAATTATTTTAATCCTGATTATTTACTATTTTTTTCTTTTATCATTTCTTAGTCTTGCTAGATATTTCTTGTTGATGACATTAAAAAGAATATATATATTAAAGTGGAAATTATGAAATTCCATCGAAACATTAGCTAGATTTTTCTTCTTTCTTATTTGAATCTCATTTAATCATACCATAATAACTTAGATTCAAGTTTAAGACCCAACTACATGATCATTTATTATTTGTTGGTTTCTTGTAAAAAAAAAATTCAAATTTCCAGCCATGAAGAAAAATAAAAGAAAAAAAAAAGAAACTTTCTTTCTGTCTCTCTCCTCCCTCCAATTTAAGCTTTCTATTTTCCAGGCATAGAAAAATATTTCTTTTCTCTACCATAGAAAAATGTTTCTTTTCTCAATATATTTAAGGGTTAATTACACTCAGACCCCATGTAGTATGGGGGTGTATAACTTATTACCCCTAAAGTTTAAAACTCTCACTTAAACCCCTGAACCACGGAAAAAGTATCTTCCCCTGTCAGTTTTTTTTCTACAATTCAGAGAGTCTAAGTGAGAGTTTTAAATTTTAGGGGTGATAAGTTATACACCCCTTATACTATAAGGGATGTGAGTGTAATTAATCCTATATTTAAACATATGTATATTGTACAATTATTAAACTTATTACCCCTAAAAATGTTTCTTTTCTCCAATTTTTAAACATATGTACTCTCTCCTCCCTTCAATTTAAGCTTTTTATTTTCCAGGCATAGAAAAATGTTTCTTTTCTCTACCATAGAAAAATGTTTCTTTTCTCTATATATTTAAGGGTTAATTACACTCAAACCCCATGTAATATGGGGGTGTATAACTTATTACCCCCAAAGTTTAAAACTCTCACTTAGACCCCCTGAACCACGGAAAAAATATCTTCCTTTGAGCTTCCTGTCAGTTTTTTTTTCTACAATTCAGTGAGTCTAAGTGAGAGTTTTAAATTTTATGGGTGATAAGTTATACATCCCTTATATTATAGGGGGTATGAGTGTAATTAATCATATCTTTAAACATATGTATATTGTACAATTATTAAACTACTCCTAGCAGCATATAGTGTATGTTAACTATATTTATATGTCAAACAATATGCTCTTAAACAGGCTTCATTAGAAATTATAATAAGTTTGTTTATCTACTTGAATATTGCAAGTAAAATCAAACAAAACTTCATTTATTATCCCAACACATGGGTCTTCAACTGAATTATTGAGAAGGCTTAATATTGACTTATTGTGAATTTCTCCATTTTCGTTTCATAAATTTTTGTTTAGATTTGAATTAAAAATTTAATATTGATCGTCAAAAAAAAAATTACATCTTGAAAGTATAAATTTCATCCAACTAAAAGATATGGATTGGTCGATATTGATGTTGGCAAAAACTGCAAATTCAAAAAAAAATATTAATTAATTAATTAATTTGTCTTAATATTTCTACTCATTTTGTCAAGATAATGGGACCTATGTGTACAGTTTTATTGTTTGTTAATAGATTTGACATTAATTATTTTGATGGCTCTATATAATTTTCTTTTTTTAAATTTTTTGAGGAGCCACAGACTTGCTTATTAGAAGCTTCTATGATAGGTTATTATTTTCTATAATCATAAAAAAATATTAATGATTTTATCTTGTATAATTTTCTCATATATATTGCTTGCGAATTACCTTAGCTATTTAGGAGTTCTATTACTGACCATTATTTGTATTCAAGCTAATTAACTAACATTTTCTCTATAATATCATGATGATAATTATGTCATTTCAAAATATACAAATACTTTTTCTTTAATCCGATTTTTTTTTTATACATTCATTGACCTATTAAGCATAAGCATTTCTTATATATATATATTTTTGGATATTTGCTCTATCATCCCTTTTTTGATAAAAAGGAATTCTAATATATATATGTGTGTGTGTGTGTGTGTTTCTTTAAAAAGGACATGTACGCTTCATAAGAAAAGACACAAACACACACAAAATACATGTGCGCTTGCACACATACACAAAATTTATAATGTTATATGTCCATTGTATTTGATTTGAATTTTCAAATTTTGATGGATTAAATTGATCCTTTACATCTTTGTAATAAGTTCATCGTGTGACATTTTTCCCCATAAGTGAAACCAATATATATATGTATGTATGTACGTACGTACATACGTATTTATTTTACATTGTCTTTTGCATGCTTGTTTATAAAATTGTTAGTCTTAGAATATGAAACAAAATTGTGGGGTTATGGGGTAACTTGAAGAAGAAACTGTACACATGGGTTCCATTATCTCGACATAATGAGTAGAAATATTAAGACAAATTAATTAATATTTTTTTTGAATTTGCAGTTTTTGCCAACATCAATATCGAGCAATCCATATCTTTTTAGTTGGATGAAATTTATACTTTCAAGATGTAATTATTTTTTTTGACGATTGACGTTAAATTTTTAATTCAAATCTAAACAAAAATTTATGAAACGAAAATGGAGAAATTCACAATAAATCAATATTAAGCCTTCTCAATAATTCAGTTGAAGACCCATGTGTTGGGATAATAAATAAAGTTTTGTTTGATTTTCCTTGCGATATTCTAGTAGATAAACAAACTTATTATAATTTCTAATGAAGCATGTTTAAGAGCATATTGTTTGACATATAAATGTAGTTAACATACACTATATGCTGCTAGGAGTAGTTTAATAATTGTACATATGTTTAAATATATAGAGAAAAGAAACATTTTTCTATGGCTGGAAAATAGAAAGCTTAAATTGGAGGGAGAAGAGAGAGACACAAAGAAAGTTTTTTTTTTTTTTCTTCATGGCTGGAACTTTGAATTTTCTTTTAAAAGAAACCAACAAATAATAAATGATCACGTAGTTGGGTGTTAAACTTGAATCTAAGTTATTATGGTATGATTAGATGAGATTCAAATAAGAAAGAAGAAAAATCTAACTAATATTTCGACGGAATTTCATAATTTCCAATTTAATATTATATATATATATATATATATATATATATATATATATATATATATATATTTAATGTCATCAACAAGAAATATCTAGCAAGACTAAGAAATGATAAAAGAAAAAAAATAGTAAATAATAGGATTAAAATAATTAAGCATATTCTAGATATATTAACCATCCCAAAGCTAAGAAAACATTAATCTCATCAAATTCTCATATTAATGAAATAGATGAAAAGAAGTGAGGCTAAAAATTCAAATAATTATAGAAAAGTAAAAATAGGAGAAAAGCACTTACATAAAAAAAAAAAAAAGACTCCACTTTGAAAATTGACCGCTAATGCTTCGGATCGGATTATCCTTTTCTCCCTTCTTTTTTTCCTTTTTCTTTCCTCTCTCCCCTTTTCTCTTTTCTTGTCCTCTTTTTTTCTTCACTGTTTTTTTTTTTTTGTTCTCTTCTGCCCTGTGGTAGAAAAGAAAAACGTGTTTTTAGTTCCCATTTCTTGTTTTTATTTTTTTATAAATATTTACAAATTTAGGTTAATTTAGGATATGTTTAGATATATGATAGATTTTCTTAATCCAATCCAGATTCAGTCAGATTTGTTATGAGTAAACTAACAAGTGTTTTAGATAAACTCAAATCATAAGGTAGATAAAAGATAATATTGTTAAATAATATTATATAAATAATTACTTTAGTATTTATAATAATGCATTTAAAAATAAATAAACACAAAAATATTGTATAGGGAAACGGAGTGTTACATTATAACATTGAGATTCTAGTGGCATTGGAATAGAAAGGCCAGTTTTAAGTTGAGACAATAAATTTAGGGTAAGTACCCTAGTGACCAATCACAATGATGATAAGTAAGTGCCCTAATGGCTAATCACAATGATGGTTAGGCCGTATTATGAGATTGTTGTATATAGTTGTATAGATCAATGGATTGTGATGGGAATTTAATTTTGCAACTGTAATGAAAGAAATACAGTAGGAGAGTATAAGTTTGGCAAGTACTTGATTCTCTTGTTTTATTACCTGAAGAAAGTCAGAGAGGATAAAATAACAGATTGTTTAACAATATAATTTTCCAGGTAACTGAGATTTAAAAGCTTCACCTTCTTTTTTCTTACTTTTTAGTGTGTGGGGTGTGTGGATGGGCCCAGGACTTCTCATATCCAAACTTATCCCTTAATTGCTTTGCCATACACAGTTGCAAGTAAAAGCTTATCTGATGTTGTTAAAAAACTGGAAGGGAATAGTCACGTAGTCCACAGGACTTCTCATATCCAAACTTATCCCTTAATTGCTTTGCCATACCCAGTTGCAAGTAAAAGCTTATCTGATGTTGTTAAAAAACTGGAAGGGAATAGTCACGTAGTCCACATTTTGTTCCCCACCTCCCATTCTATATCTTTCTGTATAACTAAAGACATTATGTGCTTTTCATTTGTTGGATGTACCATCATTCTGAGGGATTGTTTATGTTGTTAACTGGCTTTAATATTCTATTACCTGCATTGTCTTTGTTATTGGTATACTATTTCAAAAAATTTAGGACATGTATGGTAGCATGGAAAAGTGAAAAGGAAATGAAGTACAGTTAAGTAGAGAAAGTGATAGGGAATTGTTGGAAAAGAGTTTCTGTATGGGTCCTGGTGACTGGATTTTCTTGCAGCTATATTTTTCTTCACCTTCATGCTTTTTTTCCCTCCTCCATCGACTAGCAAAAGCCAGCTTTTCATTTCTCTCCCTTTCCATATCTTTCTCTGAGAATAAATGCCAAAATTTTAATTTATGGTCGTTGCTAAGATATTAATTTTGTACAAAGTTCTGTCTTTAATTTGGCTTTTCTAAGGGATACGATGAAATAGATTATAGAAAAAAAAAAAAAAGACTGGAAAATGAAGTGTTTTTTTACATGTTGATCTGCCGCTATTTGCTATACTAAATATTTTCCCATAATACATAATGCTATGTTGTGTTAGTTGTTGGTACTATCACCTTTAAATATATTTCTTGATTTGTTGGCTGTGTTATTGCTGCAAGGTTGGTAGATCTTGAATTCCAATTCTCCTCCGGGATCAGGCATTTTTGGTTCTTCTGGAATGGGACAGGGTTTGAATATTACTAGTACTGGAAATATTGCTCATCTTCTGAAGCCTATGTGAACTAGGATGTAGGTCATGGAATTTTTAAAATCAGCAATGATTGATTTTTAAACTTACACGAGAATGAGTTATATTGGATTTGAGTTGTGTATAACATCTTTTGGCTGGGAAACAAATAGCAAAAAATATTTGAAGTTAATTTCACATGATATAGAGAGGTTACATAATACCTATAGATAACCATTAAATTCACAATTAAAACCAATAGAGCAGTTAAACACATATATAGTTTTTAGGTAGTGGATTGCAATGTAGTATAATGTAAGCAGTAAAAAAGAGTAAGGTGATTGCCTTTAGCTGTCATCTCCACTCAACTTACTTTGAGCCATTTCTCTAGCTTATTGTACTTTTCATGATCAGTGCCAGCATCTAGAGACATAGAGTGGGGTTGTACATGTAACTAATATTTGTTCGTAGCACTTTCTCCAAAGCTTCGAGATTCGGGTGCTGTGGTTTAGTTGGTGTTGGTTTGACACCTAGTCCTATCTGAATTAGAGTCAAGATCAGGTCAGAAAACCCATGTCCTAGATATTCTAATCAGTTCAGGGTTATGATATTGTCTGTACGCATGTTCCTGCATGTGTATATATGCGCATTTGTACCATTTCGGCATGCTTGCTCCATATGCTTGCTAGAAGCTCTTTTATCTGCAATTGTGGATGCTATTCATTTATTCTCGTTCTAGATTTTATCTGTTGCTCATTTTTTAAGCTTGCACTTGCAGCTTGTTTCGATGAAAGTCATCCGCAATAAACAGACTAACCAATCAGAGGGTTATGGTTTCATCGAGTTTGCAACTCATGCAGCTGCAGAACATGTTCTTCAGACATATAATGGTCATATGATGCCTAATGCGGAGCAAACTTTTAGGCTAAATTGGGCTGCGGCAGGTGAGAGGCGTGGAGACGATGGTCCTGATTATACTATATTTGTTGGGGACTTGGCTGCAGATGTCACAGATTACCTGTTACAGGAGACCTTCAAAGGTCAGTATCCTTCAGTCAAGGGGGCTAAAATAGTTACTGATAGGATCACTGGGCGCTCCAAAGGTTATGGATTTGTTAGGTTTGGAGATTTAAATGAACAGATGCGTGCTATGACTGAAATGGATGGAGTCTACTGCTCCTCAAGGCCAATGCGGGTTGGTCCAGCTACAACCAAGAAAAATATGGGTGCTCAGCAAACCATTAAAGGTAAGGAACCAGCATATGGTGTGTGGTATATATTTATTTCATTTTGTATGTTAATTTCATTATATATCATTTAATCCACTGGTGTTTTCTATTAATTTCTAAATCGTGCTCTATGGCTAAATTCTTGTCTTTCATGTGCATCTTATGTTCACTATTCACCATGTTTATTTCCATTCACCATGTTTATTTCCAATTACTATGAGAAACTGTTCTGATATGCACAGGATTATCTCCTTTTTGTAGTTTTTAATTGTCAAATGTGGATCATTTTGACAATGCTTTGAAGGAAGGTTCATTAGTTCCTCATGTTGTCTCAAAGGATGATTTTTAGTGAACATAACTGTCTTTAGCCAAGTTGTATTTCACTACAAGTGTGCAGCCGTTGTTAGGCCACTTTAAAATTTCTTATGACATTTGTTTTTTAGATTCATGTTGCTATATCGGTCATTCCACATGAAGAAGAGTTTCTTTAATCACAGTTCTTTTACTACTTGAATGTAATTTTTATTGGTTCTCTTCATAGCTTGGATACATGCTACCATGGTGTTGAACAGTTCACTGATAGGCTGTTGACATTATGTCAAACCTCTTATAGTTAGTGTTTACTGTTTATATACTGTAAACTATAGACAATAGAGGGACTTGTCACAGTTTAAAATGGTAGATGACAACAATTATATTCTTCTGGACTTAGAAAAAATATGTATAAGAAGGGGAAAAGACTAAGTTTAATATGGTGAATCACATTTGATTCTCTGACACATATAAAGCCAAGAGTAAAATAAAATATGTTCCCTAATGTTGTTTATATTAGTTTTTTACCTAAAAAAAAAAAAATTAATTGCAATAGCAAATCTAATAAGTTTATCACTTTAGAACTTGACCATCTTATGCCACATAGTTTGTTTATTAGGCACCTCCTTCTGGACAAGCTATTTGATAAAGTATCAACCTTTTGTTCTGTGTTCTTTATATTTTTCTCAGTTTTCTGTTTATCAGTTAATCTCTTCTGTTCATATTTCTATCATGGGCGGATGTCCCCTTAAAAAACCCTTCCCCTTTCCAATTTAAAAAAGAGAAATTGGATGGCCATCTTTTATAACCTCTCATCTCACTAAAATATGTAATTAAATATGTCAAGATGGCTGACCTCTACTTCTGAGGAAATCAAGAGGATCCAAGTGCCAAAAAATACATTGGAGCTATTCTGATTACTTTAATTACAATTTTGTATGTTTTTAATAATCATTCCTTGATGCTGCTCTTATCATTGTTTCTTTCAAGCACTGAAGCATCTGTTTCCTTCCAAAGTCCTTCTCTTTTTGACTCACTTAAATGCTTCATCTTATTAGTGGAAACACCTGAGCTACCCTGTTGGTCACACTTGTATCAGCAATCACTATATTGTTGTTGATGGTTGATATATACTGTCTTACTTAAGTCTTTTCGGTGCATGAAGATGCACCTGGTAGTTTTCTGTTTTTAAAGCCTGTATAGATATATCCTCAATGTATAGTTTTCTGTGTTTAAAGCCTGTATCAATATGTGATCATGCAAAGCATCTTCCTATAATTACTGGAGATTAATGGGTATCAACGAAAATGAGGACCCTTGGTGGCCATGTATAATGTATCCACAAACGCTAGCTTCTCCTTTAGCTAATGTTGTTTACGATAGTTCTTTTTACCTAATAAAAAATTAATTGCAATAGCAAATCTTACAAAAATTTTAATTTGGAACTTGACCATCTTATGCTGTATGGTTTGTTTATTAGGCACCTGTTTCGTTACGAGCTATTTGATAAAGTATCAACCTTTTGTCCTTTGTCCTCTGTATTTTTCTCAGTTTTCTGTTGATCAGTTAATCTCAGCTGTTCATATTTCTGGCATGGGCAGATGTCCCCCTAAAAAACCCTTCCCCTTTCCATTTTAAAAAAGACAAATAGGATCGTCATCTTCTATAACTTTTCATCACTAAAATAATGTAATATGGTTAAATATGTCGAGATGGCTGACTTCTAATTCTGGGGAAGACAAGAGATCGAAGTGTCAAAAAATACATAGGAGCTATTTTGATTTATTGAATTACAATTTTGTAAGTTTTTAATAATCATTCCTTGATGCTGCTTGATACTGCTCTTATCATTGTTTCTTTCAATCAGTGAAGCATCTGTTTCTTTCCAAAGTCCTTGTCTTGTTGATTCACTTAAATGCTTCTTCTTAGTAGTGGAAAAACCTGAGCTACCCAGTTGGTCACATTTGTATTAGCAATCACTGTATTGTTGTTGATGATTTGATATGTGCTGTTTTACTTTAGTCTTTTCAGTGCATGAAGGTGCACCTGGTAATTTTCTGTTTTTAAAGCCTGTATCGATATATGCTCAATCTATAGTTTTCTGTGTTTAAAGCCTGTATCAATATATGATCATGCAATACATCTTCCTATAATTACTGGAGATTAATGGGTATCAACGAAAATGAGGACCTTGGTGGTAGGGATGATTATGGGCACGTCCATGGATAAAAATGAAGTTTTTATTTTTCTAATTCAAAATTTTGAATAGAGCAAATAAAAATTTGGCCCGTGAGCTCACCCATTCTCATATCAACATGGTGGCCATGTATCCACAACCCCCAACTTCTCCTTCGTTTGGCCAACGAAGTTTTGAATTCTACTCATTAGAATTCACTAATACCAAAGTTTGTGGGGGTATAGTTTTGGTTTGCCCATCGATCAAACGGATATGTTAATATATGAAATTAACGGTTTGCTGAAAGAAGAACATCTTATACCCTCTTGGTTGAGGTGCTAATCTATACTTCTCCATGAGATTTGGTATGAGTGATCCATTGGAGGTAGAGAGGAACACCGTGACAGCCGATCGGTCATGGAGTTTTTGCCGTCAGGGATGCTCATTTTGGTCCTTTGTTGGTTGATACCCATTGATCTCTAATTACTAATATAAAACACAACAAAGCTTCTTTTTGCACTCAGTTGTCATTAATCTTTATACTCTTTTATTGGTGGCTATTATCCTGGTGCTCGTTTTGCAACATGGATCAATTTGGTGGCGGAAGTACACACCTATCATTGTTTTTTAACATCTTACTGGGGATTCAAATGTACTGTATATTGAGTGCATTAAAATAGCCACGCCCATGATATTATCCTAGTTCATTGTAGCATCTCACTAGTAATGTTGTTTGCAGCTTCTTACCAGAATACACAAGGAACTGATTCCGAGAATGATCCAAATAATACAACTGTGGGTACATTGTCCAACTTTATATTATATAACTTAGAAGCTAGTCTTTAATGATACCTGATAATTCAATTTATTCTACAGATATTTGTTGGTGGGCTGGACCCAAATGTTTCTGATGATCTTCTACGACAAGTTTTTAGTGCTTATGGGGACTTGGTGCATGTAAAAATACCTGTAGGCAAGCGTTGTGGTTTTGTTCAGTTTGCAAACAGGTTTTTTTTTCCCCCCCTCCCTCACAGACTTAAAGCTTTCATACTCAAATTACCATTTCTCAGAATATTCTACATTCTTTACTATACATAGCTTATTTTGATTGAGCAAGCACCGACTTTATGTCGTTATCTTCAAATGATTGTTTCCAGAGCTAATGCCCAGGAGGCCTTAGACAAGTTGAATGGCACTCTGCTAGGCAATCAAAACATTCGGCTGTCATGGGGTCGTAGTCCAAACAAGCAGGTTAAGTCTTGCTTTTCATCAACTAATCATTTGTATTGTTCTGTGAGCTACATGTCTCTAAACCTTTTTGTTTGTTCTCCCCCTTCTCCAGCCCCAACAAGATCAGAATCATTGGAACAATAACTATTATGCATACAATCAAGGCTATGAAGCATATGGGTACCAACAACCTCAGGACCCCAACATGTATGCATATGCAGCATATCAAGGATATGGCAACTATCAGCAACAACAGGTATAAAAAATTTTCCTCATTATTTATAAATCCATTTATTGCTTCAAAATCTATTTATGCTGCTCTGCACAATGTAATCACATTGTCTATTGTTGTCATTTGCCTTGTGAAAGCTTTGAATGTTGCACTGATCTGTCCCTCGTCGATCACAATGTTTGATGGTAGGAGACATGTTTACATGCTAATGTTTATTTTAATCGATGGACATGCCAGCGCAATTATAGGTTATGAAACCAAATTAAGTTAAATTAGAATTTGAGACTAACAAATACATGGCTAACCTATTAAAATTTTGCACTTTAATGCATAATCTATGATATTCTTCCCACCATTTATTTATGCTAGCGGGTTGTCAATCAAGTTGCAGTCATGCTTAGGTAGATTTAAGCATAGGAAGTATATGTGGACTCTAGTGGAGGCTGACTGAAGTTTAGAATTTAGATCTCATTTCATGGCAAGGAAGAGCATACAAATCCATGTAACTGTATATCCTCGGTTTGTGTAAGATCCCTTATTTACCATCTTTTTTTGTGTGATCATACATCTCATTCTTATCTGTATATGGATGCTAAGTGGAACAGAAAATCAGAGCTAATTTAATTCAATCGGCCACCCTAAAGTGGGCAAAAATAAGGATTTCACTACCAGAGTTTGGTGATTAAAAGAACTTGTTTTTTTAATCTTCCATCAGCAAGTTTTGAAATTCATTCCAATTATTATTATTATTTTGTGAAATTTAAGCATTTCGATGAGATAATATTTTATTTCAGTTTATGATCAAATTTCTACCTTTTAAATCTGAAATAAACAGCAAGTGTCCTGTAACGCAGTGATAAAACCTCTTGACAAGTGTGCAAGAGTTGAGGGTTCACTTGCTTCCAGGCTATTGGCCCTTGTTCTAATGAAACAACAACAACAACTAAGCCTTTTATCTCAAGTACTTGGGGTAGGCTACATGAACCAAACGAGAATCATGCTGGATCGCTCACGCAGATAATCCTTATCCATTCATTCCTATTGAGTACTCGGTAGAGAACACCCCAACAAAATTCATTATTTGGCTCATGTCATAATATGTGAATGTTTTATGCTGGCTGTCATCAGCCTACCACAATCCTCCTCTTTTATCCAAGCTTAGGCATTGAAGAATAGAACATTAAGCACATTGACAGAGTTTGTTCTAATAAAAAAAAGAAAAAAAAATCTGAAACAATCAACTTCAAACTGGCTTTAGATCTCTTTCTTGCTTGATATTTCTTTTACGAACCATTTATCTATATCATGTTGCAGACTAATTTCTTCCACCTTGCAGTGATCTGGACGACGCCTTGAGAAAGAGCAGCTCTACAGTCTGAAGGCATCAGATTTTGCTGATGGGTCTGCATCTAGAGGAGTGTTTTTTTTTTTTTAATCATTTTATGTAAAATTAGTTCTTGTGACCTTTTGTGTGGTAACTAGGGAAAAAAATTTGAGGTCTTAGTTTTCCCCTCTTAAAAACTTTCGTTGAACTTCCTTAAAACTTGACGGAGAGATATCTTGTTTTAATTTTATTATTACTGTGTTCTCGTATGATATCCAGTAAAATTTGCTATAAATGTGTCATCTATGAACATTGATTTGTAGCTGCCGATCATCCTGGTTGTCTAGCATCTACTGTTCATGCTCTTGTTCCTGCAAACTTGATTGCAAGGTTGTTCATATAGCATAATTATAGACTTGTATGCTTCAGCGTGTTGCTTTGTTAACAGAGTGGTGCTATAATCCCATCTAGATGGGTATAATAAAGATTCAGTTTTGATTAGGGATTTTATAAAATTTGATTAGATTTGAAATTTTATGAGATTTGTTTAGATTGGATTATATTTGATTAGTAGTTTATTGTTATTATTAGATTTTGATTTATTTGCATGTGTGATGTATGTAGTTTATATGATTGTTTTGTAATAAGTATATATATTTGTTGAGAGTGAGTGAGAAAGTTTATATGATTGTTTTGTAATAAGTATATATATTTGTTGAGAGTGAGTGAGAAATTATTAGATACTGCTTATGGATTCATTTTTAGTGGGTGAAAGATTATCTAGGTGTTGACATGCAAATTAATATTTATTTATTTATTTTTATTTTTTTTTCTAAATTTTCCAAAAATTTATTTTCTTTTATTCTTCTCAAAATCCTCACTTTTCTTACCACAAATTTTGGTCTAGCTTATGTCTTATGTCTTAAGATCAATCTTTTTCATATTTTACCTTTTTTTTTATTTTTGAGTTTTTTTTAATTGTAGAAAAAAAAAATGAAGGATGACTTAGTAAAAATGACACGGAAAAGAACATAGAAGAAAAAAAAAATTAAAAAAAAAAGAGGGTAGATAAAAAAACAGAGTAAAAAAGTAAAATCAAAAAAAAAAAAATAAAAACAAAACAAAGAGATTTCTTTAAAAAAAAATTCAAAGTCATCGTCAACATCAACCTGACATCTGATATTATTTCTTGCTCCTCCCTCTGACTCCTCCGGCTACCACAAGGTTCTTTGGAATTTCACTGATACTGATATTGCTCCTCCTTTTGGCTATATAAGGTCCTTAGTAAACCCAATAAATGAAGACTCTGATTTGATTAGAAATTATATAAAATTTGATTATATCTAATTAGATTTGGGATTTCATGAGATTTGTTTAATCTGACTAGATTTAATTAGAATTCTATTGTTATTATTAAATTTTGATTTATTTGTACATGTGGTGGTGTATATAATTTCTTTTATAATTAATTATGTATGACTCTTGAAGAAATATAATGAAATATTGAGAATTATAATCTCTTTTGTTTAATATGATGATTTGCTAGACAATATGAAGTCTTTATGGATTTGTGGAAAGTGGTTGAGAGAGATCACTGGGTACCGAGGCCCGAATCAATTCCTAAATCTTTTCGTGGATTCAATAAGAGTGGATAGGAGATGAGCTTCAAATTAATTTTTATCATTTTTATTTTTATTCCAAATTTCTACAAAAAATCTGTTCTTTCCAAAATTTTCAATTTTTCCTCGTCAAACCCTAGATTAGCTTCCGTTCTACATTTTGTTCATCCAATTTTGTTGCCCTTTTAAGTTATCTGCTTCGACAAGGAAAAAACTTGAGGGTAAAAATAACTCTAATGATTTGTTAAGGTATCTTTTAATTACAGAGATTAAGTGTATGTTCTTCGAGTCTTGTTTTATTAGAAAAAAGATACTTGGCTTATTCTTAGTAACAGGCATGGGAATTTTATTCTTAGTAACAGGCACGGGAGTTCTATTGCAGATGATTTGTGTTAAAATAAACATATTAATTCAGTATTAGAAAATCTGTGATGAATTAATTTAAAAATGAGTTTTCTCATCTATAATATGAAAAGGAATCATATTTGTGGAACACTAGTAAGAATAAATCTCTTGAAAGAAAATATATAATATTTGGCAACTATTTTAGTAGCTTAGGCCCCATCTGGAACCTAGCATAAACGCCTATACTACAACAGTTTACGCCTCCTAAATTTATCTTAAAATTCACTTTAATAAAATCTCATAGACAATAAAGCTCTCAAGGTGTTTTATAAATATATGAACAAAATATTTACCCCCTTCTTGTTACCTTTTATCAAAAGATGACCAGAGCACAAAATAAGCAGAGGTCATGAAATCAATAAAATTTCACAACAAAAATCTTTCATCCCCTACGACATCTTTCTAGCTTTCAAATTCAAGTACAAGCTGCAAAAGTTACTCCAAGGCCCTTCCATTTCTGAAGTGTTCAGCTTCTATAAGTTTTTTGATTCCATACACAAAAACTTAGGGAACTCAAACTTCCTCTCAACACAATCAGTACAAAATTTTTATGAACAAATCTCAGTTGATGCATCCATAACATTACGTACTGTAAACTATATTCTATGTTCACGAATGCATGGAACTCAACAATTTGAGAGCCAGTGCTTCCTGCTCTCCTACAGATATGGAATCGGCAATGAGACCCACATCGTTCTTCTCCTTCTTCTGTTCTTGCTCGGCATCATCATCGCTGCCAAAATATATCTTTGATCTCTTGGGAGCTTTGTTTTCAGCCTCTTCATCCTGTTCTGAATAGTCATCCTCTTCTTCCTCTTCATTCCCCCTCCGTCTCTTCAACTTCATCTTCTCCTTGGTTCGTTTTTCACGCAGGCGCTGTCTGTGTAAGACCTTGTCCTCCTTGTCCCGCAAGCTCATCTCCTCTCGCAGTCTCTCGTACCTTTCCTTGACTGCAATCACACATCATAAAACTTGTGAGAAAATTTCCGGTGCCATTTGATAACTCGTTCGAGTCATGAATTAATAAACAGATGATATAGGACACCAAGCTCGTAAAGAAGTGTTATTGGAAAATATCCAAAATATAATGTTTTTAAGATTGATGCATGGAGATTATTGAATGAGCAAAATCAAAACTTGGACATTTCCCAACAGGCCCGGCCCTGGGCAGGTGCAGGCTGTGCACCTGCCCAGGGCCCAATGTTCTAAAGGGGCCCAATTGGTTAGTTACTGTACATATGTACAGTAACGGCTAGTTACTATATGCATATACAGTAACGGCTAGTTACTGTACACATGTACAGTAAAGTGTAGTTTTTTTTTTAATTTATTTATTAAAATGGCTTGTTTTTAACCCAATGATAGACTTCATTTCAAAACAAAAACCACACTAAACCAATATCTCCTACGCTCTCCCTCTCTTTATCTCTATAAATATTTCTTGTTATTAGGTTGTCGAATGTGTTGGCTCCCAGCTACTCTGGCATTCTGCTGCTTCTGCTTGGTTCTTTTCAAGCTACTTTTGTTCTTTTTTCTTATATAATTTTGTTATATTTTTTCTCAAAAAAATATTTTCTCAAAAAAATTTGTCTAGTAGTGAAAAAAGAAAAAAAAGAAAACAAATAGAGCAGTTAATACAATCACAAAGAGGAGCTATGGATAAATTTGTTAAAATAGCAAGTTCCTCTAATGAAAATTTGGATGGATTAAGTGATGATAATATTGAAAATTCAAATGAAAATGTAAATGAACAAAATCAAAATAATGAGGATATTGATAATTTGAGTGAGCATAATGATGTACCAAATGAATCTATTATTGAAAATGTAATAGTTGATGAACAACCAACTCATTCTTTTGACATTTATGATCCAAGAAATTGGGATAATCTTGATAATAAATCAAGAGACATTTTGGTTAAAAAAGGGCCTATTAGAGAATTGAATCTTGTGTTTCCTTTAGATAACACATCTAGGCATTTTTTATATAGTTATTATACTAGGAAGTTAAGTAATGGAGAGACTAGTGATCGAAAATGGTTGGTTTATTCTAAACATGTGGATAAAGTATATTGTTTTTGTTGTAAGTTGTTTAAATCTAATAATAATAAAACTGCATTAGCAACTAATGGATTTAGAGATTGGAGGCATTTTGGTGAAAGACTCAAAGAACATGAGAATAGTATTGAGCATATGACCAACATGGAATCTTGGAATGAACTAAGAGTAAGATTAAGCAAAAATCAAACAATTGATAAAGATTTACAACAAGAAATTATGAAGGAGAAAGAGACAAGTTTTGTTAAAAGTAATTTCTGTTGTGAAATGTCTTTCTAAATATAATCTGCCTTTTCGAGGATCTAATGAGAAACTTTACCAAGATGGTAATGGTAATTTTTTGGGATGTGTCGAATGTGGATTTAGATGATTTTTTTTCAGAACTAAAAGTGTTGAAGATGGCTCTACCAAATATGTCAATGTCATCAGTTGAAATTATTGAGTATGTCAAAATTGTAGATTGCTATCCTAATATTTCCATTACTTATCGAATCTTATTGACAGTACCTGTGACTGTTGCATCAGCAGAGAGAAATTTTTCAAAGTTGAAATTGTTGAAAACCTATTTGAGGTCATCAATGTCACAAGAAAGGTTGAATGGTTTGGCGATTTTATGTATTGAGAAGGAAATGTTGGACAGTATTGATCTTGATACTATTATTGAGGATTTTGCATCTAGGAATGCCCGAAGGAATTGCTTTTTATGAATTATGATTAGTTTTTGTAATGACAAAACTATGTACTAAATTTTAATTTTGGTAATAAAAATATTTATTTAAAATTTTAATAAGACTTGTTAGGACCGCTTTCTCATTTCGCCCCGGGCCTCTAAAACGTTAGGACCGGACCTGTTTCCTAACCATCTACCCTTAAGAAACTTTGTACGATCACTTTCTCAGAGAACTTTCTGAGCTCGTTGATGTGCAAACTTCTACCACTCTAGTAAGTTTTTCCATCACCTCACACTCAACGTGCACCTTCTACACCTTTCTTGTGATTGTGCAGTCTACGTATAATTCCAAAATTTACAAGATATCGTTCCTGCTATCCCCATTTCTCCTACATTGATCGATCTTTTTAGCTACCCAGAAATACCCCAACATTTTGAAGTATATAGCTAAGGGTTATTGCCATTTCAACGAGTTCTTCGATAAGTAGACAAGAATATAACATTGGAAGAGGGGAAAGCAAACTCCAAAATCTTACCTTTTTCTGGCCGAAGAACGCTATCCTTACTCTCTATATTGCCCAATGCAGCTAGGGGAGGAATTATATTTCCCTCGTCATCATACTTCACCCTTGTCCCCACTGGTCTGTGGACATTAATCTTCAATTTCTTCTTTTTCAAAACCCTTGTTGCCAAACTGCAAAAATATAGCAATGAGGAATCAAAATAAGAACGAGGCAACGTTCCAACTTAACTAGACGGGAAGACTAAGAGCTATTAACATACTTAGAAGCTCCATTTCCTTCAATCTCTACTGAGGTCTCCTTTGACACAAGAATGTCATCTTCGTCCTCTTTCTTAAAATTATCTTCTTTATGTTTTCTTCTTTGCACAACTTCTATACCATCCTCAATGCCACACTCTGCATGGAGTGTGGCTTCCACAGGTTCTTCCTTTCTTTCCTTCTTGTTAAAGAAGCGGATTCTCGGAGTCATTGGTAGGCCCAATGATGCAGCAAACTCATCAATAGGCACTTTAGACATATCAAAGACCTCTTTATCGCTCTTTTTAAGCAAAGACTTCATGTAGGTAACGAATGCTTTTTTGGCTAACAGCTGCAAATTAGGATACTTGACCAACAACGCCGATAATGATCCTGAAATTTCTTCAGTCTTTTTTGCATCTGCCTGAAAACCAACAATTGCCCTGCAGCATTAGTCGCTAATAATAAAGTTGCTGGAGCTAATAATCTTACATCAGGAGAACCTCTTTCCAAAACAAAGTCAACTAAGACTAGTACAAGTGAATTAGTGGGTACATTATTTTCCATATAATAGTCGAATTATCAATTACATGTGAATCTTACGCAAATTTGCTTGGCGACAAGTTTTCATTTTTGTAATAAATAATTACTGAAACATCTGATGTATGATGAAAGCCTATACTGATAGGTATGTATGGACATCTGAACACTTGGAGCACCATAGGCATTAATTTTTTGCCAACCATTAAATTGTAGGTATCAGAATCAAAATTCAAAAGAAAAAAATGTGTATAGTCTATTAGTTGGTGTGAATATTGCAAGAGAGGTTCCAAATAAAGCCACCCAACCAACAGAAATCTGAAGAAATTAACACATATTTGACAAATCAAAGCAAAGATGGAAATATACCTTTCTTAACTGTATAGGTATCTTAGGCTCCACGCTTTGCAATTTACTGAGCATTTTTCTTTCTGAAGGGTCAAGAAATAAAACAGACTTTCCTTCAGAAGCAAACCGTGCAGTACGACCAACTCGATGAATGTACGTAGGAACATCATCTGGGCAGTCAAGCTATAGAACAGAGATGCAGAAAATGATTAAGAAATTGACATGTAAGAAGGTGTAATGATCAGTATACGCACCTGCACCACCCAATCAACTGCTGGAAAATCGAGTCCACGAGCTGCCACATCAGTTGAAAAGAGAACAGAAACTTTTTCACAGAAATGCAAGTATACAGCCATCCTTACTTCTTGCCTCATCTTCCCATGCAAGCATGTCAAAGGAATTCCAGGACGAAGTTTCTTGAATACCTCGTGGACAAATTTAACCTATAAGGAATGTGTTCAGTAATATGAAAGGAATTTTAGTAACAAGAAAAACTCAACATAATATAAGAAATAGAACGAATGAAGAAGCCATGCAGATTTTATTATATGTCACTGTGTGTTCCACACTATTTAATGATACATATGATGCACAAGTGTAAGGTATGATAGGACCATCCTGTAATTCCTGTAATAACTAATTCCAAATTAAAGTTGCTTCTTAGAATGTTAGGAACAAGTGGATATACAGCCATACATCAATTTTTGTGTTCCTCCAAAACTGAATATGAGATGGACTCCCATTCCTATTTTATATTCCTTCTACAAGTTTCTTTTCAAACTTCCCTTTTTTTCGGCTACATGATTTTTTTTTTTTTTTTTTGGTTGAGAAAGAGAAGATAAATAAATAAGAATGAAGAAACAAAGAGAAAGGAGGCAATTCTTACGAAAATTGATTACTAGGACTTCCTCATATTTGCGAAAACAAAATATTCTTTAATTCATAGAATAATTGGTTTCATAATCTTTTCTTTCTTTTCTTGTCAAGTCAATTTGAGAGAACTTACTTTTCACAAGTCAATTATTTTTATTTAATAATGTCAGCGTAGTATTTGATTTTAACTTGGTGTTCTCTTCTTTCCATCGGATATTGTGAAGAACAAACTCTCAATTCAGATGCACATCAATATTCCAGAGTCAAGTGTTCTGTAAAATATTTACATCTCAGTCCTAATGATTATTTACTTTTATGTCAGCAAATTCTCAAGAGATTCTCTCTCTTATATCGGTATCCAGTATGAATTCTTTTACATCAGTATCCATTATGAATTTTCTATCTCTCTTGATAAACTTTCTCTAGATAACATTTATTGTATAATTTCTATTGATATTGATAAAAGGAAAATGGAAAATTTGGCACAAATTTTCTCTCTTATATCAACATTTTTTTTTTATATTTAATCACTCTTATAAATTCAAATTTTATAATGAGTCCTAAAACAGTTCTTGGTCCTACAGTGATTTCTATTTCTGTTTTCCATTTATCAATTTCAACCAACCCCCCTATTTTTATATATTATTTTATCAACAAGCTAATTCAAGTACACATAGTTCTATCACCATTATTATGGTCATTAAGAAGGAAAAGAAGAAAAGAAGAAAGCTGTCTATTGCCTTGCAGGTGTAGTTTGCATTAGAATATTTCACCATTTATTAATAACATTATGATTGTTACTACTATTGTTGACAATGCAATTTTCCTCTGTTTGTACAATTATCATAAATGTATCAAATAATGATGATAGTGATGATATATAATAATATTTGCTTCATGGTGCATCAATTTTGCACTTTTTTGAAAGATTAGATTTTTAAATAAATTCAAGTTTCAGGTATTCATTATCAAGAATCCTATGTTGAACTCTTGAATCAACATATTTTGATTTGGTTGCTTCCATGTTATATATCACACTTCCTTTCCTTTATAGGATAGTTTATGTTCAACAATAAAGAGAGATTATGATAATCCAGACACTTTAAACTATAGAGTCTTCATTCTTGGTAGTTCTATATCACAATCCTTGTATATAGTCTTTTTATTTTGTTGCAAATGCCTTGTTGTAATATAAATAAAGTGTTCTCTAACAATTTGCGTCGCATACCAATTATAATGCCCTTTTAGTTTCAAACAAGCTTCTAACTTTATGAACTTTAAAGCATCTTTCAGGTTAAATTCATATTTTTTAAAATAAATTAAGTGACGTAAGCATATTTAGAGCAATCATGTCCTACTTCAAAGGCAGTGTGTTTAGCATTTTGAATGTAGTGTTTCTTGCTTGAATAGGCATATTCCTCATGATTTAAGACTCCAAATACTATGACTACTTAATTTTTAAAAAAATTAAGGACATGTAAAGCCCAATGAAGAATTTTAACAAGGATCCCTACATCGTACCTAAGAAGGCTGCCAAGAGATATCGTTAAACTCATTTTTCCCATTCTATAATGTCTAAAGTTCTCATGTCATGTTAATATTTTTCAGAAATTATACAGAGTGATAGTAGGTGAATTCATGTTCTAAGTGACAAAAAAGATACGATATGCTTTATACTTTATATGATTGTGAACAAATAACATTTTCCTGATGTTCTACAATTGTACGTTGGTTATCATGAATTGCCCATATATACAATGTTCAAATGTATGGAATGTTTTCTTTCAGATATCTGAGTACTATGGAAATTTTACACGTGCACGTTGTGTGGCCTTCTGGCTAGTAACAGGCAAGGAAAAATTTTCTTACAAGACCATCTGGTTTCTAGGATGACCATAAATAATTCAACACAAGTCCATGCACCCAAAGAATGAAATCACACAGAATTTCCTCACTAAGAAGCATCTAATTCTTTTCCGAGTCAAAGTAGGCAAAAGAGCTCAAATATGCATAATTTCAATCAACCAGTGCTCGAAAAAGCAGAAGCACGTAGTGAAGCACTTTAACCCAGACTGTAACATAGTGTAGCATTTTAAGGGAAAAAAATGTAAGTAAAATTGTATTTTGATTTATTTAATATTAGAAACTATAAATTATCTAAATATACTAAATACAAAAAAAAAATTCAGAGGGGGGAAAATCAAAAAAGCTATCAACAACAAATTTTTTTGGTAATTTCTGATGCTAACTAGGAAAAAAAAAAAAAAAATTCAACAAAGACATCCTACGATATGTAGTTTCAAAGATGATCGTCGAGCCATCATCAATGGGAACTAGGGTTAGAAATGGGGCCAGAAGTCAGGGGACCTTGTTTTACTATTTATACAGGGTTTTTTTTTGCAATTTTTCGTCAAAGTAAAAGTTATCGCACAATAGCGTATTGCATCGAAAGCGTACACTTCAGCAAAAAAAGCGAAGTTTCAGCGTGCCTACGCTTTCTAGAGGAGCTTTGTCGCAGTTTGGTTAAAGGAAGCGTACTTTTCATGAAAGGAAGCATGCTTTTCATGCTTTAAAACGTGTTCTCATCTAACGCACTTGAAATTAAAACGAACAGCGTACCTTCTCGTCTCACATCTATCTCACGACTTTCCTAGGACATCAGCTACAGCTTCTAGCAAAGTTCGGTTAATCCTTTAGCGGAGCTACCTCGATAATGAGGTCTAATTGGGGTTATAGCCTAGGCGCAACCAAGGCACCGGCCATTACATCCAACAAAATTAGACTGTCTAAAAAAGAACGAAAAGAAATAGGGGCCTACTCAAGCTGTTGCATCTATCCCCCTCGACTCCTTGTAGTCACCGCTCTCTAGAGGCATTCGCCACTGATCCATTTTAAGTAATGGAAGCTGGTATGCACGCGATTAGCATCTAAAACATGGGACTAGGGCTAGATCCTCCCTCCTCTCTATCGTTGGTGGTGCAGGGAGGGGCAAACACAGAAATGCTAGCAGTGACACCTTAGTGTGTGGTGATGACAAGGATGAACAAATGGCAATAGCAAAATTACCAGGAAAAACTTTTTCTCCCTTTCTTCTCCTCATATAATTAAGAGTTAGGTCTAGTCTCCCGATTTGCCTATTGCCTTCCTATGATCCCATTTTAAAGGAAAAAGACTTTGATCATGTTGGGGATGAAGATGAAACAGAAGTTTAGAGAATATAGTTGAATTTCAATAACGGTACTTGAGCTTTGTTCAGAAGGCTGCAAACAAAGAAACTGAACAAATCCGTTATCGTGATAAATGACTTAAATGACACTAAGGGCCAAAAAAAAAAATACGCAAAAATGTCATGCCATCCATCATTTTCTCTTGATCCAAATTGAAGTATGGTCTAACCAAGAGTTCAGCAACTAATTAGACGTCATCCTCTAAAGCAAATTAAAGCAAAGCAATTTGGTAGCATCGGTCAGAAAACAGAAACTATCACATACTGAAGCCTGAGATAATGATTTTAAATATCAGATATCTGAATCATGGCAAATGGAATTTTTTTCCATATCAGATAGCATATAACGGACAATATATCTGGCACACGAGCTCATATCGAACATTCATATCAAACATTATATATACGCATCAAATATGTAAGTTTGATATCTTAGAAGTGGTTTAATTTCATATATCTAACTAGGACAACATAATATATATATATATATATATATATATATATATATATATATAAAGGTATTCAAAAACATGCCCATGCATACAAGCATGACACAACAAAATAAAATAAATTGTGAATTATAGAATAGATTAAACTAAAATGGACAATATAGATTACATAAATAATTGAGATTCACGCACGACGCAGCAAGGATAGTAATTAAAGAAGAATTGTGGCAGCAAAAGCAATGGCGAAATGACAACAGTAGCAACAACAATAATAGTAGCTGAGTAAGCAAAAACTTAAAAAGAGAATAAGTCGAAGAAAAAGATCGCAAAGGTTTTAAATCATGAGTAGTACTTAAATAAGCTCCGTAATATAAATCTCTAGTATTTGTAACTCTTTACATGTCTAGCTCTCAAGTTATTATGGAAACAATTTAAAAATCTGGTTAATTTAAACAGATATGAAAGATTTTGAATTTTTCCTTATACATGGGAACAATATTGGGTATAACCACCAAATCTATTTCTAAGTTAAGAACTCAATTTTTTTTTAAAAAAAATAAACCATATCAATCAATATATCGGGGTAATATTTTGAAGCTATATATCAGGCAATATTGCAAATAGTCTCAGTTAACCCCAAAAAATGATATATCGGGAGAATATATTGGTCATATCGGAAATATTTAAAACAATTTTTAATTGAGTATTTTGATGTGCCTGCAATGATAGATCGAGAAGTGATATAAATAAAAGTATACCTGATTGCAAGTTGAAAGAAAAACGAGGATCTTTGAACGAAGATGTGATCTGATGAAACTCCAAAGCATACCGAGTTTTTGGTCAAGTGGAACTTCCATGGCTACTTGATGGAGGCGCTCAGGTGTGGCAGTAGTAGACTCAGCATGAACACTGATATATTCTGGATCCTTCAGACTGAGCCTAGCTAAGTCCTTTACTGACTTGGTCTGGGTAGCAGAGAAAAGCAAGGTTTGTCTCTGTTTTGGCAGATTAGAGATAATTGCATCTAGAGCCTTTCGAAAACCTGCATCAAGAATTCGATCTGCCTCATCCAGAACTAAAACCTGTCTCCTGACCAGAAAAACGGTGTCATATATACAATCACTTTCACATTCAATTTTGCAAAAGAAAATTGCTTATGTATTGACCTGGAGCTGTGAACATTCAAAGTTAGGAGTTTCATCCATATGCTGGAGGAGTCTACCAGGAGTGCACACCAAGATGTTTAAACTATTTACACGTTCCTTCTCTTCATCTACATCTTTACGCCCACCAATTAGAAGGCCTGCACTCAAACCATGGTATTTTCCTACAAGTTTCACCTCCTCAAAAATTTGTCCTGCCAATTCCTTCGTAGGGGATATAATTATGCTCCCAACCCCATCTTCTAGACCCCATCTTTCTCTGTATAATTTCTCGATAACCTGGACAAACAAACACTATAATTATATTCTCCAAACAAATATAACTTAATATTTACTAAATGATAATGTCTTTAATAGGTCAAGCACCCTAAGGCCATAATTAAGCTTGAAAGACTGGAGATTATGAATTAAAATAGACCAATAGAACAGCTTGATTAGACCTACAAAACTGGGAGGCATAAACATACAGCAAAAGACACTAGAAACGAGATGATTAATTAATTGACAATCTTCCTGCTTTCTGTTCCAGAGATGCATGTAGAGTAGTAGTACTCGGAGTGTGGTGATGAGGTCAGTATATGGCTACATGCCCCCACATTTTATGGAAACAATTCTTCCAACTACTAATAAAATATGCAAGGGCTGGCTGGGGACAAATTTCAGCTAAATAAACTTAAAAATGATAAAAATAAATGACACCCAAAAGAATAAACAGGATCTTTTAAAAATGCCCCCTCCAGGATTCACACAGCAAATTTGTATATTTTGAGAAGTCCATTCTTTACGGTATATGTGGGTCCATATGTGCATAGAGAAATATACTTTTCATGAAGTTCAGGGATGTAAGGGGTCCCAATATTTTGATATGTCAACAGCGTAAAGCATAATACCAAAAAATTAACCAGACAAATGCCATATGAACAACAGAAAGAAAACAGAGGATCTTCTTGATTGTCCTTGTAATAAAAAATAGATAAATAACACCATCTTCATCAAATATGCATAGTCCTATAGATGGTACTGTAGCTATTACAAATCTACTAAATTTACAAGACTAACCCAAATCCTTCTACAAAAGCACCGAAACAAGAGGCAGTTTCTATCCACAATCAACCCCAATTGTCAATTATTTTGAGTAGATCATAATGGATCCCATTCGTTGACCCATATATTATCTTCTTAACCTTGCCCATACCATAATGAAACCCAACTGATCCTTTCCCACTTCCCACTTTAATGATCCCCTCCTTCCCATGCCTGAAACCTAAAGATCCGCTTTGCCAAGATTCTAGTTCTCAAATTGCACTATGGTAAGTGATAGTCATTAAATTTCAGAAGCCATCACTCTTGTGTCTGCCTGAAAATTCACTTCGGAACATTATGGGTCTAATGTAAGCCAAAACATTATCTTCTTTCAATCTTTTGGTTTATTTGCGATTTCAGGTCTCCTAGGTCCTCACAAATATGTTTATTTGTCAGATATTCATGTATCATGTTCAATTTGGCTCTTTCATATCCAATCGAAATCTAATAATAGAAGGAAAATTAATAAAAACGAAATAAATAAATGTCACCAAAGTAGTGAACCATGTATACGTCAGAAAAACTTGATCTTATATGATCTTATAACTCATACAAACCAAGAAGTTAACATGTTTCTATAATCATATTTAATACTATTATTATGCATAATATTAAGTTAATTTAATTTCTCTCAATCATGAAAATAGGCCCAATATGAAACAATAGTAACAAACAATAAGAACATAATTTCATTATTCGATTTTCAATTATTCCTTTTTTAATGTGCTTGGTAGTTATCTAAACCTTTTAGTGCACCACCAAATCCTTCAACATATGTATCTTCCTCCACCTCATTGGCCAATTATCAAGGACAAATATATCAATGGGAAGGAGAAATATCTATGGGACATCCCCATTGTAGATGAATGGAATTGACAATATTGCTTTGGGATAAATTGATGTTGAATTGCGTTTACTTTTTAAAGAATTAAGGCATAACTTATTAGGTTGGTTTTCATCATGAGCTTGACTGGGTAATTCAAGGTGGGGTAAAGAGTTTCAGTTTCTTTTTACCTTTAATTTGCTTCAGTTATTAATCAGTATTGCTAATATTCCAATAATGCCAATACAATTTGCCAATTTTGTTACCGTAAATCATCAGTCTGTACCAATATCAATTCCAATATTTTAACCTTGACATAACAACGAATAGATGTGGGGGCAATTTTTTTTATGAGCCGAAAGATTGGGTCTTCACTGATTTTTTTTTCTTTCTCCATTGATATTACATTGCATTGTCATCAATTTTTTTTTTTTTTTTTGACTATCCAATCTGTAATGCAGTCAAATCAAATTTTCACTTTTATTTTATAGATCTAAGTAAGAACTAATTTCAACCCAAGAAAAAACTCATAACCCCGTACACGAAGTATAAACCTCATAAAGATAACCCATCTTAGTCATTCACCCTATAATCAAGTCTCTTGTGATTAAATTTTCCAAAGTTAAGATTTGTACAAACAATTCTAAATAGCTGAATCCTTTTCTTATAAAACCCAGACCAAACACCCACAAGAGCTCTATCTCACATATCATTCAAGTCACCTAACCCTAGATGTCTCAAGCTTTCAACACCATTGATGCATCTTGCCTTTCGATTTTGGCATATTGCTCCGTGATCTCAATTTCAAATGAACAATTAAATTTTGCTGTCCAATCAAGTATGATCAATGATTTTCACCACCAACCAAAGTCATTTAATTCTCATGGCGCATCAAATCCAAAACATATGACGACACAAGATACTATCAGAAAAGTCCCTCCTTGATCATTTCCAACTTTCCTTTTTCTAGGAGTCCACATGACATCCATATATTACAGTACCACATAATCAATTAAAATAAAGGGTCAAGTCTGAAAGTAAGTTCATATATAGCTAAGGCAGTCATTTCAATACAATCACATTAAAAATTAGTGTTTTGGCAAGTGCACCTCGCTAAGCCATCTGGTTCTACTTTTCTTCCTTCTCACAAACAATTATCAACATTTAGCAAAAAGAAAAGGAAAAGCTCGTACCGGGATGACGAAAGCAAGGGTCTTTCCGGACCCAGTCTTGGCGGCGCCTAGCAAATCCCGGCCGCAGAGTGTGTGCGGCAGCGATGCCCGCTGTATCTCGCTCATCAAGGTGTACTTCTTCCCCAATCCGCCCCTTGTCTTCTTCGAGATGGGCAACTGCGAGAAGAGCCTGCAGCCGGCGTAGGCCGAGAAGCTCCCGTCGGCGTTCCGGCCGACCGGGGCCTTGTCAGGCGGCGGAGGGATCGATAGGGGGTTGGATCCGGAGCTGGGCTTCTGGGACTCAATCCATGAGTTGAGGAGCTCGATCTCCTGGGCTTCGGAGATTAGGGTTTGCTTGTGGGATTTCTTCTTGTGCTTGGGGCCTCGCATCATTTTCAAGTTTGGGTTTAGGGCTAGGCTTGGATTTGGAGAGAGAGGAGGAAGTTGGGATTAAGGCTAGGGCTTGGATTTGGAGAGAGGGAGAGAGCGAGGTTAGGGTTTTAGCGGCCTGGGGTTTTGGGTTTTGGGAATTTTGAGCAGTGGCCGACGTTAATTTTCATACCGATGCCGGCACGTGATGTGCACGTGGTTGCGTGATTTAGGATTTTGTATATTAGTACTTTGGTTGTTAGAAATTGCTTATTAGTCCTCTAAATTTGAAAGAGACTATTATTTTTGCACGTACCCACATGGCATCGAAAAATATTTGTATTTAAATAAAAACTTAATTATGAGAGTATTTAAATGAAAAAACAATTTCATGCGCAATGAAAAAGTTTTATTGAAATATTTATTTATATTAGTACTTTTAAATATTTCTTTCTCAAAATTTAAATATAAATCTATTATAAATTTCAATTTGTAAATTTAAATGTTAAAGACCGAAGCGGGTTTGCATACCAACCTAGAAAATTGAGAGTGCTAGATTTTGAAGGAGTCCAGAGAACTCGATTGTTGATAAAGTTATTTTAAGTATTCAAATTCCTTTATAGAATGTGCAAGAAAGTTTAGAAAGTTTAGATCAGAGAGAGAGAGAGAGAGAATTCTTCTAATAATGCGTGTTTAGCTAAGCGAAACGGAGTTAAATGTATTACTAAAAAATATTTCGAATGATCAAGGATTTTCACTGTGTCAGATATTTCTGATATTTAACTTTATCTTTGAAAAAAAAAAAGTTATCTAAGTGAAGAAGAGTTTCATCAGATCATTATATTTTTTATTTGGATTAATTACAATCAGACCCCTATAATATTGGGGGTGTGTAACTTAATACCCCTGGGTAGAATAGGAATTTCAGGGCCATGAGTGCATTTTAGTGTTAAAGGAAAGTGACAATAATAAACTTTCACCAACAGTGTTGAAAGTCCAGGAGGTTTTTTGAAAATTTTAGACTTTCAGAAGTGTTAAGTTACACACTTCCAATACTACAGAGAATCTGACTGTAATTAACCCTTTTTATTTTTATTTTTATTTTTTTCATTTCCAAAAGAAAGTGAGTTTACATTATTATTTGGGCTCATTCCAATCCACCCAAAAGAAAGCCCCCAGACAGAGAAGATCGATTCTCAACGGGAGTTTCCAAAGGAGCACACCATTTTTCTTAGTGAACCCACTTTGTAACTTTATTTTGAAAGTCCGTTATAAAGCGGCTCACTAGGAAAAATGGTGTGCTCATTTAGAATTCCCTTCTCAACCCATACAAACTCCTTCCATCATGTCCACAGTATCAACTCCTGCTGTAGTACGACTCTTTCCACCCGCCATAACGTCTTGGAGCACCTCGTGCATGGATGCAAAGCTGTTGAGCCCCGACGGCCGCCTCTCTTCCGAAGCCGTGTGCTTGCGGACCTTCGCCGCTCGTAGGTTCCCTTCTCCCTCCTCCATTTCCGTGGGTTTGCGCTTCAGCGAAGGTGGCTGCTGTTCAATGCGAAGCTTTCTAAATATCATACAATTGGGCTTCAGCTTCAGCCAAAAGGGCGCCGGTGGTATTGCCGCCATCGAATGCTACTACGTAATTTAATTTCTCTTTCTTTTGTTTGTTTTCCAAAATAATTGATCTACTATTCCATTTTTATATAACATAAGAGCTGGGAGTTCCTTGTCCTACTCGGACTCGGAAAAGATGGAAGAAAAAAAAAAAAAAAATTCGGGATTCAAAGTTTAAATTTTGGGAATCATATTGCCAATAGGATTAGGAGATACTTCTTGTGCAACTAATATTATAGCTGTCTGAGCTCCAATTATAGTACACTCTTTATTAGCACACTTTTGGAAACCTCTTTTCAGGCACGCCTATTTACCTTATCGCATATATTTGAAACTTGTAAATAATTACAAGTTTGTGATATATTTTTTGTAGCTAAGTTGATTTTTCAAATTTCAAATCTCTAAAGCTTATAACAAAATTAAAAATATTGTTATCGTCTTCTTCCTTTCTTCTCTCTAAAAAAACACATTTTTTTGTGTTTTTTAAATCTCCAAAGAAAAACACATTTTTCAATTTTCTAATTTTCTAAAAATTTTACATTTGCGTTTCTCACATTCAATGTGATAAGTGAAATTAAGATTTAGGATTAGAGTTTTTTTTTTTTTGAAGAAAATAGAAAAATCTAACATACAATTGGTGTCGGAGGATATAGAGGCGAGCTTAGAAATCGCATTGAATGGATTGTCGATGAAGGTCAACGGACAAAAAAAAGGGAGGAATTAGAAAAAAAAAATGGACGTATTGATTAAATATAGTTGGATTCAAAATTAGAAGCAGACATGTCAAAACTCAAAAGAGTAAGTTGGTGTGCATAAATAGAATTTCCCCGCACTTTTATCTGGCCCTTTTGCCCAGTCCTATTATAATTCGAAAAAAACTCTCGCAATGCTGCACCTTATGATTGTAAATATGATGAATATGAATATTTACGTTCGCTCCCTTTGATAACATATTGTGATTAGGGATGAACTTTTAGTCGGAGGGATTAAATTTCGAAAATCCGACCGACTCCGGCTCGACCAGACGGAGCAAGCTGAAACCCGACCACTTCATCGGTCAGACACCGACCGATGATGGATCGGTCGGAAGCAGTCCGATCCGGCGGAGTCGCTCAGGATTATTTTGAGATTCAGTGATCAATCATGTTCCTCTTTTTTCATTCCCAACGATGGATCAACTAAAATTAAAAAAATAAAAATTGAGATCATAGTTTCGAAAGAGATCTAAAAAATTTTATTTTTGATTGCTCTTGATCTAAATCTAGAGAGAGATTGAAAAAAAAAAATGGCAGCATAATGGTCTAAAATGACTTTGATTGTAAATCAATAGCAGTTCTCATAAAAAAAAAAAAAAAATCCAAAATCAAAAATTTGTGGAGATTCCCATTCAAAATCTGACTTCAAGAGAGATTCAATACTTTTACCTTTGGTTTTTCCCTCTGGAATAACAATCTTTCTGACAATATTCCGACCAATTAATTTGCAACGTATACGAATCCGACCGAATGAACCTCCTAGCTCCAAACAAACTCCGACCGAGTCCGATTGGAATCAGTCAAATCGGTTGGTATCGACTGAGAGTTCATTCCACCTAATAGTGATCGTATTTCAAATAGATATTTAAATATCCAAATAGCATTCAAGTACATATAACTATGTATGATTTGATAAAGAAGATCCAATATTTCATTTTACACTAAAAAACAAAAAATAATAATAATAAAGGCGGTAGAAATAATTTCATAATTATCGTATTATTTTTTCTTCAAAACTATTGGTATAAGTAATAATGGCTTCTTAATATTCGGTTCTCCTCATTTCCATTATATTATGCCAAATATGAATAGTACATTTATATTAAAAAAAAAAATCCATATTTGTATACATATTTGAAAGAAAAAAAAAACAAAAAAAAAATATAATAGTGCAAATATCAACTCCATATATATGTCAATCATACCGCTTTACCCTGATGCAACGCCACATAAAGCATGTAAATGCCTCATGCATAACATTCATAAACTTGTCGTTTGCCAGAAAATTGATCGGTACAATATAAGGATATGATTGATGGATAAGTATTGTTATTTTAGAAAAATTTCCTGAACTAGTAAACAAAATTATAATCCAAATGTGAAAAGACAGCTTTTCTCAACAACTATTTGAGTTTACACTAAAAAAAAAATTTGGTGAAAGTGTAGTTGTCAGAGAATTTATCTTTAAAAAAAAAATAATCATAATCTTGCTCCTCTATCATCTTCCCCTGTCTCTGGATTACTTTAGTACCAAAAGTCATATGTTATGGGGTTAATTGTCTCATGACTAAAAGTACTAAAAAAGTACTTTAGTACTAAAATTATTTTTTCCTTTCATTATTACACCCACTGATGGAAGGAAAAATAAATACAAAAATATAATTTTAGCCCTAAAAGTACTAAAAAGTAGGGATGAATTTTCGGTCGGAATCATCGGAGTTCGGCAAAATCTGATCGACACCAACCGGACAAACGATACTGAGCTCTGACCTTCTTGCTCGGACAGCTACTTGGTCGGATGCGGTCGGATTCCACCAAAGTCAAACGGAGTAAAACAACGTCAATGAGGTGAGCAACACAAGCAAGTAACAAACATTTTTTCCATTTTCTTCTTTTCATCTTTCCCATGTTCCATGAAACAGAAAGAATGAATCTAAAAGACTAAAATTGTTAATAAAATTGACGAGAAAAGTTTTTTGGCAAAAAAAAAAAATTATTTTTAGGAAAGGAGAAACATTTTTGCTCATCATAGGAGAAAAGGAGGAAAGATTTTCGAGCACGATAGAAGGTTTTTGTTGATTCTAGAAAAAAAAAAGGAAATGTCTAAAGAGAAAATAGTTTTAGAAAATATAGAAGGTTTTTGTTGGACATAAAAAAAAAAGATGAAAGTTTTTCAAGAAAGAAGATTTATGGAGAAAGAGAGTTTTTTGCTTGTTCAAGAGATTAAAAGGAAAGATTTTTGGAAAAAACTGTAAAGTTTTTGGAGAAAGATGTAAGGCTTTTTCTTATGAGAAAATGAGGAGAGAAAAAGGTTTTTTATTTTTTTATTTTTACTTGCATGTCCAATCGGTCGGAGTCGAAACCGACCAACTCTGACTGCCACGCTCTTTTAAACATACAGCTTCGATCGGTGAAGTCTCTCTTCTTCGACCGATCTCCCACCGACTCCAATTGAAATCGGTCGGAATTGAAGACCATGTACATCCCTATTAAAAAGTTCTAGATAAAGATAAAAGAATTGAAAATCTATTTTATTTTTTTTTAAAAATAGACACCGGTGCAAGAAAATTTCCTGTGCTGAAGAAGATGTGCATTATTCCATAGAAAGATATCTTTTAAGTCTACACTATTGTTTGCTTTTACATTAGATTGTCACTAAATCTTTTTTTTCTTTTTCTTTTTTCTCTGAACCTCCTAAAGCCTGAATAAATGATTGCTTCTTAGAAAAATGGTGAAAATGGCCGTGATAAAGGAGCCGAGGCTACTATCATATGTTTTGAGGGCCTTTTTCTTCAAATTCTTAGTTTGATCGGAGAATAACAGCATTACAATTCACCCAGACACTGGAAAAGGGTCTCTCGCGATTTCTTTTATGATTAAATATAAGAGAGGGGTGAAATTGCTAGGGCGATCAAAGTATAGATACAGATAACTTTCATATATACAAACTTGCAAACAACCCACAAAGTTTCTCACCATAAAACCAAACCAAACCAAAACAAAACAGAGAATTGCGATCCAAATATAGCTGACAAAAACGCATATATTGCTTTATATGCCACGAGTGTGCAGAAGATAATAGACATCATGTTCCTGGGACAGAACCTAGGTGGAAAAGTATACGGAAGGTTGTAATGGTTACCCGTGAGAGATGAGATGAGCTTTTCTCGGTATATAACATTATAGGTGATCAGTCTGGCATCTTCTGATTCAAACAGTTGTCTGCAGCTTGGTTGAATAGCTCCTGAACCAGTTTCAACTCCTGATCTGGAAACAACAGCCACCGAAATATGTGTCAGGTCCCGACTAAGAATAGAAAATGGAACGAAGCAATCAGGGAGTTTCCAACGGAGCACACCATTTTTCCTAGTGAGCCCACTTCTCAACTTTCAGTCCGACCAAAATTTCACTATCTAGTGGGCTCACTAGGAAAATTAGTGTGCACATTTGGAAACTCCCAGCAATCATGGACACCAGGGGCACAGATTACTTGAATGAATAAGCATTCCCCGTATACCTAAGGTAGGAAAAGTGGATGATCAAGACAATGCTCTCCCAAACAAGGGGATTTTTTTCCTGATAAATTGACCAATGTGTGTTAGGAGGGTGAACCCACATGTCCAAAAGGCTTGGGCAGGTAATAGGTATTCTCCGAGTCATAAATAGTTAAATGAATATGGGTCATGCCATAGCTTTCCAAATTTACGATTTATGATTATGCATGACATGTCTTAGTCAATCAATGAATTATAAACATGGTACTTTCAGAAACAAGATTTCAGAGTCCCTCGTGTACCAATGTGTGCATAGAGATATTTGTAATAGTTATTACCACGGTGCGTGGGGTGTAATAATATTTTTAATTGTTTAAACAACATTAGACAGTATAAATACCTGCGGCCTCCAATTGCTTCTGAAGCTCCTGTCCTACAGCTTCATTCTCTGCCTGCACATCCAGTTTAAATTTGCATGTCAGATAAAGTATCACCAGAACAAGCACCTCCTATCTTCATATTAAACCACAGAAACAAAAGAACCTAATAATCATAATAGGTCACTTTGAAGGTCAACCTCTAACCGAAGCCGAAATTGTTGGGATGGGATTTCATCAAGATTTAACTAAAATTGTTAGGATGAGACTTCTCCAACATTTTTGATGTCCAGATGAAAGAAAGAAGACCCCATGCAATAGCAGGAGAGAGAGAAACGACAGCAATTAGAATTGAGAAACTTTGAAAGAAATGAAATCAGCAGCAGCAGCAGCAAAATCCAACAGTCCACACACTAGTCCTATTGAAGGTTTAGAGAAGACAAGGCATGAGTAGGAAGAAGTTTATTTCCCCCATTCACCATCCTCTGTCATTATTGACCTGACCACGGCAAGCTAGGAAGCACGAACACAGACATAGATTCAGACATAGATACAAATACGAATAAGGGACACCACATGTGTGAAAAAATAAGGACAGAGACACGGCCAGGAGATGAGGAAGAAAAAAATATAAATATAAATACATATTCTTCTATTGTTATTATTATAATTTTACTACTCAAATATCCTATAAGAAAATACTTACAACTTACGAGTTCGTGACTCCTATTTCTTTACAAAGGATAATTCTCGCTGATAATCATGCATCTATCTTTCGCCCTCCATCTGTCTCCATACGAATTTTTTTCCCTATAGCATCCCCAGCGGCATTATGCCCGTGATTCTTAGACGACAGCCATTCTGGCTTATTCCCCCTCCCGCAGCACAGGCAGCAGCAGCAACAGCAAATGGTGGTGATGCTGGTTTTAGCCAACGAGAATGATTCCTTATTTCCTTGTGATTCTATGGCCAGGCATCTACCTCCTAAGTGACAAATGCTAGGTAATCTGGAACTCTCCCTCACTGCTTTAAAATGAGAGCCACGCTACTTGGACTATACGAAGTGGAATTGGAAGTTATTTTTTTAATAAAATGTGTTGAGTCCATTTTGTAAAATGCATTTAGCACTTTGTATAAACCAATGTGCACACAGATAAAAATAAAAACGTAAAAACAAAAGATTCCATCAACGCTCAAATTAACTAAGAAAGATTCCATCAACACTCAAATAAACTAGACTGCGTTTCAAATCTGCTGGTATAAACCTAGAAGAAAATATTTTGGTATTCTTTCAGAGTTTCCGTGTTCGGCTAGTGTAAATTTAGAAACGATAGGCATCCAATAGTTTCCAAAATAATAGTCCTAAATACCATATAAGACAAGTTTCTACAAGTGGAGAACCAAGTTGCCAAATGCATTGAAACATCATTATATTATTATTTCGGGCATGTTTTGAAACTTAAACCCAGAAACAATTATTTTACAGAATGTTCCCTCACAACAACAACTAAGCCTTTTATCCAAGTACTTGGGGTAGGCTACATGAACCAAAAAAGAATCACGCTGGATCAATCACGTTGATAGTCCTTCTCCATTCATTTCTATCAAGTAATATCTCCTCATTTAGACCTCTAGAATCCATATCTTTTCGTATCACCTCCATCCATATTTTCTTCGGTCTTCCCTTCGTGATAAACTCACTTCATCGAACTGGTGCATTTTTAGGCCTATGTTGCACATGACTAAACCATCGTAAGCGATTTTCTCGCCGTTCTTTTAACGTGATCGATCACGTTGAATGCTCCCTCACCTTTCCAAAAATATGTTTTGAAGTTCCCATTCTTCAAGTTATTCTTTTCCTTAGTTTAGTGCTAGTGAAACCAATTCTTAGAACCAGACTCAAGAATAGGAAGCAAAGGGGAAAACTTAGCTTTCTGTTTAATCATATATTGTAAAAAAGCAAAGAATCTCTTAGTAGTAACAAGAACAAGTGAAAATCAAGGCTGAAGAATCTAAAAACTTGGAGTTCACCTGCGTAGCTGCGACTTTCTTGTGACCTGCTAGCTAATAGCAACTTAAATGATGACTATAGAGCATCCAAACCCGTTTCAAATTTAATTCAAATACTAGAAGGGAAAAAAAAAATCATTCCCCCTTCCGCATTCACTCCTTGCTGCCAAGTCCACCCCCCTCACGAAAATTCAAAATTGACAAATGCCCTCGGTTGAATTAATCATGTTAAGAATGAACCAATATATTTTATGATCAACAGACTAAATATGTTTTTAAAAGAGAATCTAAACTAAATGTCTAAACAAAAGGAAAAAATTAGTCACTTCACCTGGAGTTCTTCTATCCTTTTCAGTTGTGCTTCTTCCCCTCCTGACAATGGCAATGCAGCAACAAGTGCATCGAACTGCGGAAAATCAAAGAAATGGGTCGTTTACATCAGGAAACACATACATCTTGCAAATACAAGATGCTTGAGCAAGAAGAAAGTGAATCCTTGAACAATACAGACCTTCTTTGCAGACTGAACTAAGGCTGCACTCATCAACTTTGCTTGTTCTGCAGTGTTCACGGTCTCCTCTGCTGGATTAGCTGGATTAGGGGGTGGTTCAGGATAACTAGGAGAAAGTCGGACTGGTGGGGCATCTCTTTGCAGTGTTCCGAATGTATTCAATGTGATAAATGCAATTGTATTAACTTGTTCCTGTAGCTGAGAGATAATGTCCATGATATAATCTTAAGGATGCGTTCTGAAGAAGCAAACAAACATAAAAAAGTTAGAATTTTCCATAAGTTTAACATATGAAAAAATAATATAGAAAGAGAAAAGGGATAAGACCGGTAAACATGTATGAATTCTATCACTTATACTTTACCCCCTTAAATTTTGATTTAACAATATCTACATCTACTTTTGTGCTTCAGCTGATAAATGATGTTAAATGCTGAACATGAAACAACTTAGATA
Organism: Dracaena cambodiana; assembly: GCA_036321105.1. NCBI lineage: Eukaryota > Viridiplantae > Streptophyta > Magnoliopsida > Asparagales > Asparagaceae > Dracaena > Dracaena cambodiana. The sequence goes on along the minus strand of JAYEPQ010000005.1, from coordinate 54,262,195 downwards.
GACAGGATAATATTAGAGTAAATCTCACCAAAAGATAGCTGACACTAACAGTCCAAGGTTAATGTTCATGTTATCACATGGTATATTATGTTAGTATCCCACATTTAGCTGTTAACACAAAAAATGGCTAGAAGTACATGTGAAACTAGAGGACAGTACTAGCAAGTATAAATTCTAGAGGAGAGAGAGTGCAAAATAGAAAGTTGGAGAGGTTTATCCTTAAATAACAAAAGCATTAAATTGAAAGAAAGCATTAAATTGAAAGAGGCACTAGCCAAGAAATACTCCTTATAAAGTTGGGCAGTATAAAAAAAAGTCAAAGAAACAATTATAATTTACATAGAGTCATGGACACTCGAAAAATGGTACACTAATATTCTGGTAGTCTCATGCCAACACAAACAATCAGCCAAATCCCATTAAATTTGGAATCGCCCCTACAGTTTGAAAAGGCTAATTGATTTGTTCATTAATAAAAAATTACTCTTGTTGAATGCATTGAAATTGGGGGTTTGCACAAACCTAAAAGGAACGGAAAAAAAAAAAACAAATTTCTGGATCAAACCACGAGGTCAGTCAGTCAAACCCAATTTTTTTCCAAGAAAGCATAAAAAGATTCAGTCTTGGAGATCCACTAACTTATTGCATTCCAACCTTACTAAACTATTTTTCCAAGAGAGCATACTTATTTACAAATTACAATGGTCAGATTAGAGCCATTACAGATAAGCAAGATCTCTGCCTAGCATCTGATCTCAATGCAGAAAATTCTAGTGACCCATACTTGCAGAAGAAATTCCTCCAACATCATCCTTAATCCCTTATTTCATGGAAACTTCAGTTCCCGTTCTAACATTTAAAAGTTATAATTGAAAAAAAATATCTTCGAAGAAATATTCCACTGACCAAATTTTCTATAAGACCCTCGCTTTAAATTAAAAATGCATCCTGAAATATTCTTCAGTTCAAATGTGTGCAGGATGCAAAACTCTCATAGCAGATATTTTCTCATGTAATCTTGGCAATATCTCTAAAATAAAACTTTTGTTCATACATTATTCCAATAAAGCACGGGTTTAAAGTGCTTCAATACCAATTTGACCATTTTTCATACCTATGTAGTCATGAATCTCTACTAATTGCTAAGAAATCAATTAGCCTTTTCAAACTGTAATTTTTTATGTGCATCCCTAATGACTGCTATGGGCGGACCCACTTCAACTATCGGGGATGCACTTTGAAAAGGCTAATTGATTTCTTGGCAATTAGTAGAGATTCATGACTACATAGGTATGAAAAATTGGTATTGAAGCACTTTAAACCTGTGCTTTATTGGAATAATGTACGAATAAAAGTTTTATTTTAGAGATATTGCCAAGATTACATGAGAAAATATCTGCTATGAGAGTTTGGCATCCTGCACGCATTTGAGCTGAAGAATATTTCAGGATGCATTTTTAATTTAAAGCGATGGTCTTATAGAAAATTTGGTCAGTGGAATATTTCTTCGAAGATTTTTTTTTTTTCAATTATAACTTTTAAATGTTAGAACGGAAACTGAAGTTTCCATGAAATAAGGGATTAAGGATGATGTTGGAGGAATGTCTTCTGCAAGTATGGGTCACTAGAACTTTCTGCTTTGAGATCAGATGCTAGGCAGAGATCTTGCTTATCTGTAATGGTTATAATCTGACCATTGTAATTTGTAAATAAGCATGCTCTCTTGGAAAAATAGTTGAGTAAGGTTGGAATGTAATAAGTTAGTGGATCTCCAAGACTGAATCTTTTTATACTTTCTTGGAAAAAATTTGGTTTTGACTAACTGACCTCGTGGTTTAATCCAGAAATTTGTTTTTTTTTTCCCGTTCCTTTTAGGTTTGTGCAACCCCCAATTTCCATGCATTCTAATGCCCCATATTTGTTCTACCCCAACCCCTAGCCAAATCCCCATCGAAAATTAGCTTAAATGCCAAGTGCCCCTCTAGGTTAGGTAGAAAGTTTGTAGGATTAGCTTGTTGGCATTTGTTCATTCTCTATAGTTCATTAGCCTTTTGATTTAGGTCATCTTTTTTCTCATCAGGTGCGTTTTTCAATTTTTGTACAACTGGTATTTCTGTTTCTCGCATAATGTTAGTTTCCAAGCAATTTGTTTTGATGTGTATCTGGAAAGATCATGTATCAATATCATCAGGTTGTGAATGTCCTCATATTTACAGCCATTTGGTCCTTATAACTTAAGTTCAAGCGTGTATGAAGTAAAATTTTTTGAATATTATGATTGGGATTTTCTTTATGATAGATATGTTTCCTCCCACACTGCAATTAATCTTGCTCATCCCATTTTTTTAAAGTTTTGCCTCAATTTATTTGTTTTTGTTAATTCTTATAAAACTAGTTTTGACATAAAGATTGTTTTCTACAACGTATTGGTCTAATACTCAAAAGTTTTTAAAGATTATTTCTTATGTTTAATTATGCTCAATGGAGGATGATCTTAGTATAGCACATTCACCAATTTCTGGGAAAAAAAAACTTTTTCTGAAGTTGCAACTTTTGCTACTCAAAATCGAGTCTCATCGTCACGAAGGAGAACCCATCATTAAACAAATAGAGTACAACTTGATTCTCCTGCCACTTGTTTTTCTTTTCTAGACTAGGAAAGAGATTATTTTGTAATCTTTCTTTCTTTCCCTTTTTCTTATATTTTTCATGCAAGGTAATTGCTTGAATGGAAAGAATGAAGTTTTCTACCAAATAGGGAGACCTCTTAGTTGAGCTTGCTTGGCTTGCACCCAGTGCGCGAGGTGTGACTTAGCTTTGGGTTCCATGGACACTCTGGTGCTCGATGATCCTCACCATCACAACAACAGCAAATGAAGGCTGAGCACTTAGCGATGAAGTGTCCATCATGACCACACCTGTAGCACCTATCTCCCTTATGATTTTATTTTCTTCAGTTTTTCATTAACAAACTTAGCAGATTTCCGTGTTTTTTCTATTGAGTGTGAAAAACTTCCAAAGTTGGTAAGCCCCCTTGGTTTCAGCAACGGCCTGTCGCATTTGAGTCAATGTGAACTCTTTTTCTCTGTTGACCTTTGGCTAGAGAAAGACGAGGGAGATGCAACTTTGTCACTGAATTGTGATTGTTTAGGCTTCTGTTTCACAGTTTTAACTCCCTTATGACTTATTTTGGGCTGCAGTGGCGACTCTCTAACCAAATCAACATAACGGTGCCCCCTATTTCTAGGGTTTTTGCCTTCCTCTTCACTTCTGTCATTGTCGGATTCATCCTGAGTGCCTCGGGATATCTCAAGCAGTGCCGACCGTATTCCTTTGTCCTATGCTTAACATAATCTATTATCCTCCCTGATATGCCAACTCTTAGAACCCAATCCATTAAAGGGTTGATTGGATGGAGCTAACCGGCATGAACAACAATTCAGATCTCAACTTGTCAATGATGACATTCTTGAGACAGCTGAGACAAAATTTCTATTCTTCTTCTTTTCTTTTCTTTCCTTTTTTTTACGACTCGTCGAAAATCACCTGTGTATCTTACCACTAGAAGCATGCCCTCAATACTTGTTTGGCATAAGTATAGGTGTTCATTTATTGTTCATGCAATTTAAATAACTAGCTAAATCCCACAAGTGTTTGGAATGCCCCTTGGCATCCATAACCAACCCCATCTTAATGGAAGAAAAGGCTACAAGAAGGATGGCATGTTGGTGGTAGGGATAGTGGTAAATAGACAACATTTAGTTACCAAATAACAAAGAACGATGCATAATGACCAAATAAGTACGAGAAAGTTGAGTTGGATAAGAAAAGGTATTCAATATCACTATTTGGTCAAATTGCCTATGAAGGTAGACGTCTTGGTCATTATCCAATAACAAAAAAAACTTAGAATGAGACGCAACAAAAGCAATGAGTGATTGTGTCAACATCTCAGTACTTGAAACCTAAGTGATCAAGTACACAAAGGCCATGAATTAAATTATATTTAACAGAAAAGGTCTGGATTGGTATGCAAATCGAGGGAGACTAAGGAGCATGTTATGCTATTGAGGAAAAGAAAACCAAGAACTGAAAAACCTATATGGTATTGGCATTCTGGCATCGATTCGCAAGGAGAATCTATGTTTGCCGCGATTAGGTGAGTTTCCAATCCACAATCTCATGCCTAATTCCTTTATGATTTGTCTTGTTTCCTTATGTGATATTAACTTGTGTAAAACTTAGTTAAACAGACTTAACTATCACAAGATTACTGGTGGTGGACTGGATGCACATTGATTGCATCTGGCTTAATTAGGAGTTTCCCTTGCTTTTGATCATGAAATACATATTATAGAATCTTAGGGGTTTAGGGAGCAGAGTGATAAGAAGGGTGGTTATCAATTCTCCTTCCAATTATATGAAAATATTTTCTATATTACCATATTGCTTTTGGAAGAAGTTCGCACCATCTCATTGGGATTGAGGTTGAGAACTGGTTTCAAAGATCATGTTTAATATAGAATGGATCCATTTTGATAGACTAGGGCTTAGATGATGGTAGTGGTAGTGATATGTTGCAATGTACTTTGGTAATAGTGAGAGTAAGTACTGCTATATGTTGTCATAGTAGCTAATTAATTCTAACATGAACAATGTCAAACTCCTTAGCTCTTTTCTCTATTATTATTTATTGGTATCATAATGAGGGCAACTTACATGATTTTACTATAATGTTTTGTATCTCTCTAAAGTGTTGCTAACGTTTAATAATTCGTATAATTGTTATAAGACCCTAATTAGTTAGCAGGTATGGCATCAAAATTGAATAATCATTGTGGTACACTAGTAGTTGAATAAGTTCTATTATTTCTTTTCTTTTCTACTGTGAAGGCCGTATCGAGGAAGTTAAATAAGTTAAAAAACTACCTTTATTTAACGATTTAATAATCAAAAGATATATCTGTTAATTTCTAGTCAATATAAATTCTTTAATTGTTAATTCTCATTTTAAGTATCTGATGAACTTATTTATGTATGCTAAAACCTTATCACATTAATGATATTTGCTTAAAGGAAGAGTTTGTGTAGATCGCAGAAGATGAAAATAAGGGAGAAGATGGAAATGAAGAAACTAAAAGAAGAGCACTTAAAGATGATAATGATGTATTTATAGGGGATGATTAGTTGATATTGGCTTATTTTGTTGTTTTCCGGAGGGGTGATGAATGCTTACATTTTTGAGAATATAATATGCAATTGGAACCGAGTCAAAAAAAGAGAGGAGATTTAAATCTATGATCTAATTTGCCTATCTGATATGAACTTTGATCATGAATGTATTGCTGCGAAAGAACTTATATAGTAGAAGTTGCTGCTTGGATAGATTTTTCATGATGTTTTAAAATTGAAAGAGGAATAAATAAGTCTACCAAAAAGAAAAAGAAGATGAGGTAAAAGTGAAACTTTATTCAATTTGTTGTTTACATCTAATTTGTAATGTCTAATAATTTCTTATAATTATTGTTAAGACATTGTAAATTGAATGCAATTATAAAGATTAAATGATGAAAATGAAAGGAAAATAAGTATATATATAGTAAAGGAGTTTATGTGGAGCAAAGAAGAACACCTCTTCATCTTCTTTTTAAGGTTCTCCTCGAGATTCTTCAACATCTTCTTCCTCAAAATTTCTCTGAAACTCCCCACTATCTAAAGCTTTCATCCCTTCACAGATCAAAGTTTCTTCTTTTAAAACAAAGAATTTCATAAAAAAAGCTCAAATCTCTATGTTACAAAATATATTTTTTCCTTTTTTAAAACAAAGAATTTCATAAAAAAGCTTTCATCCCTAATGACTGCTATGGGCGGACCCACCTCAACTATCGGGGGCTTTTTCTATTGAGTGTGAAAAACCCCCAATTTCCATGGCTAAAGATTTTAGCATTGTCTAAAACAAAGAATTTCATAAAAAAATAGCCCGCGATCTATCTAGTTCTAAAAAAAACTAAAATAACCTAAGATCAATTAAAAAAAAAAAAAAACCTTAAAAGAATTAAGGTTGAAGACCTAATAACATAAAACCCCAGATCAAATTAAAATCGGTAGCATCCATCTAATCGAATCGAAAATGAGTCACCTATCAAATAAACTAATGAATCAGATCGATCAATAACCTTAAATGATTAAGATTGCAATCCAACAACATAAAACCCTAGAATACAGTCGGCAACGATCAATCTAATCGAATCGAAAATCAGACAGCAATCGGACAAACTAATGCATCCGATCGGGGGAAAAAAAGAAACCCTAAATTTCTAGGGAGAAAAAAAAAACTAGGGTTCGAAAACTTACGCAAAAACGACGGGGAGAAAAGATTAAGAGATCAATCGCCCCACTCGGTTCCAGAGACAAAATGAAGAGAAGAAAACGAGACGAGGGTTTGGGGGTTTATAAAGAAGTCAGAAATGGGTGAGCATTTTGCCGAAATAACCGACAAACCGATCCGAACCGATCGGCTCGGTTACTTCGGTTTTCGGTTTCGGTCGGTTGTAAAACCGAAATTTTAGTCGGTTAACGGGTTGGTTTTCGGTGGCAAAATCGCCAACCGAAACCGACCGAAATAACTAAATTTCCTAACCCAATATACCCATTAACCCATTAACCCGAAACCCAATTAACTATACATTATAAATTGGGTCAACCGTCGACGACTCGAGTCGAGTCTTCAGAAAAAATCCCAAATCCGGAAACGGGAAATCCCTAACCCTAGCCTCGGCGATCTGTCCCTCGCCCGAATCCCCGGAGCCCGATCGGTGATCGCAACGTTCTCCGCCGCCCGAATCCTCCGGCTCCTCCTTAAGCTTCCATCTCAGGTCCTCAGGCCCTCAGCGACTCGACTCTGAGCTCTCTGCAGCTCCGAAGGTATAAAATATCATCAAATCCGGCTCGCTCGACTCGCTCCAGTTTCTAATTTTCTAATTTCTATACAAGTTTTAGTAATTAGTGGCTCTGTGGCTGTTAGGATGTTACCATTTCTTTTGAAATCGCCAATTAGGTTTTAGTTACTTAGTAGTTAGTCTGACCAGCCTGCTCTTGCTCCCCGGATTAACTAATTTTTACTAATTTTTGCTGTTATTTAAATTAGTAGTTAGTATGAACCATGCTCCATGCTCCCCGGATTAGTTACTTAGTAGTTAGTATGACCCAATTAACTAATTTTTACTGATTTGCTGTAGTTTAAATTATTATATTGATTTTTATCCCTGATTTTTACTCCTGATTTGCATGCTCCTGATTTGCTATTAGTATGACCCAATTAACTAGTTAGTATGACCCAATTGTTACTAATTTTTTAATTTATTATACTGTTATAACATGATAATGCTGTTGTTATATTCTGATGAAAATTATTTTATCGTTTCTCTGGGAGTTAGGGTGAATATATGAGCTTAATGATTAGTGATTAATCTTTAGAATTGTTTTTTCTTTTATTATTTTTTTAGATAGACTACATGATTTTTCTTTTATTACTTTTTTAGATGGTTCAAAGTCATGTTGGTCAAAACCCACATGAACCTGCTAATGTAGATGAAGCTCATACAAATCAAACTAGTGATGCTCCAGCTCCACCAACAGATCCAACTCCAATACAAACAAATACTACTAGCGGACCTGTTGGAACTGGAGCATCTGGAACAAAAAAAAGGAAGGCAATAGCTTCCAGATCTGATGTGTGGGATCATTTTATTAAGTGAGATGAAGAAACTGATGATATGCGAGAAGAAGGAGATGAGTCTCTTGATGAGGAAGAATGCCGATGCAGGTATTGTAAAAAAGTTTATAGCTGCAATACCAAGAAAAATGGCACGTCGTCCCTTAGGAATCATGCTAACAATTGTAAAGAAAATCCCCATAATAAGGAAATACGCCAAGTACAGTTAAGTCTCCAACTAAGTAGAGAGGATAGTAGGGTAGGAACTGTGACTACCTGGAAATATGATGAGAAGGCCATCAGAGTGGCATTATCTAAAATGATAATTTTAGATGAATTGCCATTCAAGTTTGTGGAAGGTGTTGGTTTTAGGCTTTTTATGGCCATTGCATGCCCCAGATTCACGATCCCATCTAGGTGGACGATAGGAAGAGACATTTATCAACTCTACATAGACGAGAATATTGCATTGAAAAAATATCTAGCAGAGACATCTCACTATATTTGCCTTACCACTATCAACTCTACATAGACGAGAAGATTGTATTGAAAGAACTATCGCATGTTGGATAAGTTCTATACACAGAGTTCTTCAATGTTTGTCACAACAACACAAAATGAATTAGATAAGTATTTGAATGAGGCCAAAGAAGTGCCAATTATCGGCGAGGACATGGTAACTTTTCCTATTCTAGATTTTTGGAATGTTAATAGTGGAAGATTTCCAATATTATCAAGAATGGATAGAGATGTGTTGGCGATTCCAATATCCACAGTTGCTTCGGAATCGGCGTTTAGCAAGGGTGGGAGAGTTATAGATCCATTTCGGAGCTCACTCTCGATGAAATCCGTCCAGTGTCTCATTTGTTCTCAGGATTGGCTTAGAGGACAATTGAGAGTCCCAATGGTCAGTATTGAAGAAGATCTGTGTGACGTTGAGAAGTTTGATCAAGGTAATAGTCTATTCATATTTCATATCATTTATTATATTCACGATTTCTAATTCTAATTAGCTTTATTTTCTTCTAGAATTGGATGATAGGTCTCAGGATTCGGTTATCACCAAGCTATAATGCCCTGTGTATGTGTCGAAGGTGCGTATCTTTATTTTTTTTTATAATGCATTCACACATTGCTCACTAGCTCAGTAGTTCAGGCTCTCTGCAGAGCAACTGAGCTATGTGTGCACTCTGTGCACAGAGTGCACACAGAGCCTCAGAGGCTCTCTGCAGAGAGCTCACCTGAGCTCTCTGCAGAGCTTCCTGGACTCTATGTGCACTCTGTGCACACAGAGCTTAGGCTCTCTCCAGTGTGGTATTTATAACCTGTGCTCTTATGTTATTGTTCATTTACTAACTAATTTATTTTTTTCATGTTAAGCAGATTATGGATTATGGGACTTTGGACTCTGGACTTTGGAGCATATATTCTAGTCTCTTTGTAATTAATTTGGAAAACAATATGTTAATTTTGTGATCATGTTATGTTATTTAAATTGATGTTTATTTCTGTTTGTAATTTGTAAGTTATTTGTAAGTTGTTTGATACTACTTGTTTGTAATTTGGAACTTGTAACTTGCTAGTTAGTCACTTAGTTGCTATATTATTTTAGTTTTATTATGTTATTTTGTTTGTTGCTATATTATTTTTGTTTTATTATGTTATTTTGTTTGTTGCTCTTAAGTTATTTTGTTTAATGTTTATAATTGCTAAATTATTTCTATTATTTTGCTCCAGGTTACAGGGTTTGTTTTTTTAAAACTGGGCCAAACTGTGTTTTTGTTTTTGGTTTTTTTTTTAACTGGGCCAAACTGTTTTTTTTTAGTTTTTTTAACTGGGCCGAAATGATTTTTGTTAAATTAATTTAGCTTTTGGGCCGAAGCCCATGAAAACCGAAACCGACCGAAAACCGACCGAAACCGAAGTTTCGGTTCGGTTGTTGGTTAAGTCAGGACTTCGGTCGGTTCGGTTTCGGTTTTGAAACTTCAGTTCGGTTTTCGATGGCAATTTTTCATGCCAAAATCGAAACCAACCGACCGATGCTCACCCTGAGTCAGGATGAGGACCAGACCAGCTATCTGTTTGTTACCCTTGAGAAGTTCACCTGGAATTTACACCGAGCGTGATGCTCTTTGGGGATGGAGGGTCCCACAGTGGGGTGAGAAACTGGGTGCTGGTTGGATTTGATCCCGTAAGTGTGCAGTGACTTCCTGCGTACTCTATGGATCTTCATTGGTGGCAAGATTTGGAAAATAAATGAGGGAAATTGTTGGGAAATTCTAAATGCGCAGTACATTTGACTATGAGCACCATATATAGTAAAGTGATTTAAAACATAGGGGAAAATGGTGCTCACTACTAAAATATGGTGCGCATTTAGAATTTCCCGAATTGTTTGGTGGATATTATTTAGGCTGTGTTTGGATTGAGGGAAAATGAAGGAAAAGAAAAGAAAATGAAAGAGAAATTTGCTTTCTACTATTTAGTTAGAGGGAAAATTAGAGAGAAAATAAAAGGAAAAGAAAGTGAGAGAAAATGTATTAAGTTTTTTTTCTTTTTCATTTTCTTCCTCAAATTCAAAAGAAAATGAAAGAAAAGGAAAGTTGAGAGAAAAAAGAAAAAAGGTAGAGAAATTTTTACAGAAATTTCCTTATAATTTTAGTCTCAAGATATTTTTAACTTTTGTAAAGTTTGGACCATTTAGTTATTATATACTTAATTATTTAAAAATTAAAAATTATATCAATAATATGTAAATTAATATTAAAATTTTTTATAGTTTAATTAGAATTATATTTTCCTTTTAATTTTCTATTGAGCAACCAAACATAAGAAACTGTTTTGTTCTAAACTTTCCTTGAAATTTTCTTCTTCATTTTCTTTGTAACCAAACATAAAAAAAGAAACCAATTTCCATATCATTTTCTTTCCTTTTCTCTTTCTCTTTCCTTTTCTTTTCTTTTCCTTCATTTTCCCTCAATAGAAACCAATTTTCTATTGAGCAACCAAACATAATAAACTGCTTTGTTCTAAACTTTCCTTGAGATTTTCTTCTTCATTTTCTTTGCAACCAAACATAAAAAAAGAAACCAATTTCCATATCATTTTCTTTCTATATCATTCTTCATTTTCAATTCATGCACACCACTTTGTTCAATAAGTATGTTGTTTTTCAATTTTAAATTATTTCATATTTATGCAATATATCTTTTTTTTTAAATTCTAACTCTTCCTCCCTCACTTCTTATTCATCACATTTCATCATGATTAGATATTACTATCTGATCCAAATAAATTTTGATTGGATACTAATACCCCATTGATATTCAATTAGGTCGAAAGAGCAAGTTAGTTCAAAAAATAATGGCGAAAGGTGGGTTCGTGAGCAAAGTGGTGTGCATGAATAAATTTCCCCTTTTATTTGCTTGGTTTGCTTATTTTGGCTTTTGGCGGATCCAATCTGATTGAGTGTTTGAACAACAGTACTCGCGTCGGAGAATGAAATGAGTTTGCTCACTAGGGATGAACAAGAGAAATCAACTCCAACCAAAATCGGTCGGAGTCGTGTATTTGAAAGGCGCTATGGTCGAAACAATCTGGTCATTATTGGAGTCGGTCGGATTCCGACTTCGATTCCATCAGCCGTTCCCCGAGTCGTAGAGGACTACCATCTTTTCCTTTTTCACTTGGCCATGATATCTTTAACGTAAAAAAATTTTTTGTAACATAGAGATTTGAGCTTTTTTTATGAAATTCTTTGTTTTAAAAGAAGAAACTTTGATCTGTGAAGGGATGAAAGCTTTAGATAGTGGGGAGTTTCAGAGAAATTTTGAGGAAGAAGATGTTGAGGAATCGCGAGGAGAACCTTAAAAAGAAGATGAAGAAATCCAAACACAGTTTTAGGGAAATTCAATTCATGCACACCACTTTGTTCAATAAGTATGTTGTTTTTCAATTTTAAATTATTTCATATTTATGCAATATATCTTTTTTTTTTAAATTCTAACTCTTCCTCCCTCACTTCTTATTCATCACATTTCATCATGATTAGATATTACTATCTGATCCAAATAAATTTTGATTGGATACTAATACCCCATTGATATTCATTTAGGTCGAAAGAGCCAGTTAGTTCAAAAAATAATGGCGAAAGGTGGGTTCGTGAGCTAAGTGGTGTGCGTGAATAAATTTCCCCTTTTATTTGCTTGGTTTGCTTATTTTGGGTTTTGGCGGATCCAATCTGATTGAGTGTTTGAAGAATAGTACTCACGTCGGAGAATGAAATGAGTTTGCTCACTAGGATGAACAAGAGAAATCAACTCCAACCAAAATCGATCGGAGTCGTGTATTTGAAAGGCGCTATGGTCGAAACAATCTGGTCATTGTTGGAGTCGGTCGGATTCCGACTTCGATTCCATCAGCCGTTCCCCGAGTCGTAGAGGACTACCATCTTTTCCTTTTTCACTTAGCCATGTTAAAATATCTTTAACGTAAAAAAAAAAAATTTGTAACATAGAGATTTGAGCTTTTTTTATGAAATTCTTTGTTTTAAAAGAAGAAACTTTGATCTATGAAGGGATGAAAGCTTTAGATAGTGGGGAGTTTCAGAGAAATTTTGAGGAAGAAGATGTTGAAGAATCTCGAGGAGAACCTTAAAAAGAAGATGAAGAGGTGTTTGGGGATATCAGGTGGTTTGTTTACGAAAAAGATGGTGAGATTTTTGAAGAGCATTGGAGACAATAATGGATACTTTATGGCAAGAGACGCGTTTATGAAATGAGAGGTAAAAAATCATCTAACAAAATAGCAAAACAAAAAGTACTGGACTCTCTTTTATTGCTATGCTCGTCGATTCATTAAACTTTAAAAAAAGAAAATCTAAGTGAACTATTGAAAAATAGAAGCAAAGATTATAACATATAAATCAAAAGATTCGGAAAAATAGCATAAGAAGGTGGAAGCAGTGAGGGCAGCTGCACAAAATGGGTACGATGAACAAAAGATGAATCCGACAGTGGTTGTCATGGGCGTTGGTGATCAAGAATCGAGATCAGACCAACCCCATTAAAATTCGACCGCATTTGATCAATATAGAGCTGTTCGGAGTTCAAATCGATTCTAGTCGACAAGCAAATCGGAGCCTTACTTCTTCCTCCTGATCGAGTTCAGTTGGATTTTCCCGACCTATCCAACTGATTGTTTGCCCCCTAATAATCATAGAAAGATTTTGAGCAAGTTCGAGAGGTTGACCCGCCGCAAAAGAGTAGATGAAGTAAACATGGGATTAATATAATTTTGCTTGTATCTCACGAATCGGGGAAAAAAAAAAAAAAAACAAAGTCTTGCTCTTAACTATGCTCTTGTTTTAGATTATTTATTTGTTTATTTTTTTTGAATATTCATGGTTGCTTTGCATGAAAGATGTTGATTGTTCATAACCTTTGATTTAGGGAGTCTTTGGTTTGCGACTGTAAGTGTCACAAACAATAACGTTTTTAGGGTGTTTTACTCCTCCTCCTCTTGCTTTTTTTTTTCCCCCTCCCTTTGCCCAATAAATTTGTTAAATTGTTAATATCTTAAGAATGAAAGAGAAGTTCAAATTCGAATTACATTCTATATAAAACAAACACCATCGGATGGTCAATTCTATGCACCTTACTTGACTAGCTGATTGAGCTGGCAAACTTACTTACTTGGCGGTTTCGTTTGAGCTTCTTTTTAGAACGAATCCTTTGCTTAACCAAGAATGAAGAGACTTTTCCGTGAAACTCAAAGGTGGACGATGTTTTTTCTTATTCACTAACCATTTATCACTCATCAAATCAAGCCTAAAAATGAAAAATGGAGTTTCCCAAAAAGCACACTTTTTTTCCTAGTGAGTCAACCTAAATTACACTGTAAAGTGGATTCACTGAGAAAAGTGGTGTGCTCATTTGGAAACTCCCAATGAAAAAGATAAGAAAGCAATAAAATGAGGTCTAACTTTTGCAACGAAGCCAAAATTCAGGGGAAGTTGTCACACATGCAATAACATCATGTTAGGGGGAGGCCGGTGGGGGCCTTTGCATAATGGGTTGCTTCTCCTCTTCCCTAACCCTCTTTAATCCAAAATATACATAGAGGGAGTTGTGGGAATATGCAACTGATGAAAATGAGTAGAAGGAGGCTCTGTGATAAACATGTCTGATCGGATCAAGAGAATCAAGACGTGCGAGGTCTTAGGGGAGTTTCTAAAGGAGCACACCTTTTTTTCTAGTGAGCACAACCTCTTTGGGATTTGATAGTGAGCATACCAATAATCCCAAAAAAGTCTCTCACTAACTTTTCTCACCCACAACTCCCAATCACGTTCTCTAACCCATGAGAACACCTCCCTCAAACTCTCTTCCTTCCAATTGCGTGTCTGTCCGTCGCTGACCGTCGTACTTACCGGTCCTAGGTCTGAAGTAACGTTTTTAGGGTGTTTTACTCCTCCTCTTGCTTTTTTTTCCCCTCCCTTTGCCCAATAAATTTGTTAAATTGTTAATATCTTAAGAATGAAAGAGAAGTTCAAATTCGAATTACATTCTATATAAAACAAACACCATCGGATGGTCAATTCTATGCACCTTACTTGACTAACTGATTGAGCTGGCAAACTTACTAACTTGGCGGTTTCGTTTGAGCTTCTTTTTAGAACGAATCCTTTACTTAACCAAGAATGAAGAGACTTTTCCGTGAAACTCAAAGGTGGACGATGTTTTTTCTTATTCACTAACCATTTATCACTCATCAAATCAAGCCTAAAAATGAAAAATGGAGTTTCTCAAAAAGCACACTTTTTTTCCTAGTGGGTCAACCTAAATTACACTGTAAAGTGGATTCACTGGGAAAAGTGGTGTGCTCATTTGGAAACTCCCAATGAAAAAGATAAGAAAGCAATAAAATGAGGTCCAACTTTTGCAACGAAGCCAAAATTCAGGGGAAGTTATCACACATGCAATAACATCATGTTAGGGGGAGGCCGGTGGGGGCCTTTGCGTAATGGGTTGCTTCTCCTCTTCCCTAACCCTCTTTAATCCAAAATATACATAGAGGGAGTTGTGGGAATATGCAACTGATGAAAATGAGTAGAAGGAGGCTCTGTGATAAACATGTCTGATCGTATCAAGAGAATCAAGACGTGCAAGGTCTTAGGGGAGTTTCTAAAGGAGCACACCTTTTTTTCTAGTGAGCACAACCTCTTTGGGATTTGATAGTAAGCATACCAATAATCCCAAAAAAGTCTCTCACTAACTCTTCTCACCCACAACTCCTAACCACGTTCTCTAACCCATGAAAACACCTCACTCTAACTCTCTTCCTTCCAATTGCTTGTCTGTCCATCGCCGACCGTCGTGCTTACCGGTCCTAGGTCTGAAGTAATTTTTTTAGGGTGTTTTACTTCTCCTCTTGCTTTTTTTTCCCCTCCCTTTGCCCAATAAATTTGTTAAATTGTTAATATCTTAAGAATGAAAGAGAAGTTCAAATTCGAATTACATTCTATATAAAACAAACACCATCGGATGGTCAATTCTATGCACCTTACTTGACTAGCTGATTGAGCTGGCAAACTTACTTACTTGGCGGTTTCGTTTGAGCTTCTTTTTAGAACGAATCCTTTGCTTAACCAAGAATGAAGAGACTTTTCCGTGAAACTCAAAGGTGGACGATGTTTTTTCTTATTCACTAACCATTTATCACTCATCAAATCAAGCCTAAAAATGAAAAATGGAGTTTCTCAAAAAGCACACTTTTTTTCCTAGTGGGTCAACCTAAATTACACTGTAAAGTGGATTCACTGGGAAAAGTGGTGTGCTCATTTGGAAACTCCCAATGAAAAAGATAAGAAAGCAATAAAATGAGGTCCAACTTTTGCAACGAAGCCAAAATTCAGGGGAAGTTATCACACATGCAATAACATCATGTTAGGGGGAGGCCGGTGGGGGCCTTTGCGTAATGGGTTGCTTCTCCTCTTCCCTAACCCTCTTTAATCCAAAATATACATAGAGGGAGTTGTGGGAATATGCAACTGATGAAAATGAGTAGAAGGAGGCTCTGTGATAAACATGTCTGATCGTATCAAGAGAATCAAGACGTGCAAGGTCTTAGGGGAGTTTCTAAAGGAGCACACCTTTTTTTTCTAGTGAGCACAACCTCTTTGGGATTTGATAGTGAGCATACCAATAATCCCAAAAAAGTCTCTCACTAACTCTTCTCACCCACAACTCCTAACCACGTTCTCTAACCCATGAAAACACCTCCCTCAAACTCTCTTCCTTCCAATTGCGTGTCTGTCCATCGCTGACCGTCCTGCTTACCGGTCCTAGGTCTGAAGTAACGTTTTTAGGGTGTTTTACTCCTCCTCTTGCATTTTTTCCCCTCCCTTTGCCTAATAAATTTGTTAAATTGTTAATATCTTAAGAATGAAAGAGAAGTTCAAATTCGAATTACATTCTATATAAAACAAACACCATCGGATGGTCAATTCTATGCACCTTACTTGACTAGCTGATTGAGCTGGCAAACTTACTTACTTGGCGGTTTCGTTTGAACTTCTTTTTAGAACGAATCCTTTGCTTAACCAAGAATGAAGAGACTTTTCCGTGAAACTCAAAGGTGGACGATGTTTTTTCTTATTCACTAACCATTTATCACTCATCAAATCAAGCCTAAAAATGAAAAATGGAGTTTCTCAAAAAGCACACTTTTTTTCCTAGTGAGTCAACCTACATTACACTGTAAAGTTGATTCACTGGGAAAAGTGGGGTGCTCATTTGGAAACTCCCATTGAAAAAGATAAGAAAGCAATAAAATGAGGTCCAACTTTTGCAACAAAGCCAAAATTCAGGGGAAGTTATCACACATGCAATAACATCATGTTAGGGGGAGGCCAGTGGGGGCCTTTGCGTAATTGGTTGCTTCTCCTCTTCTCTAACCCTCTTTAATCCAAAATATACATAGAGGGAGTTGTGGGAATATGCAACTGAAGAAAATGAGTAGAAGGAGGCTCTGTGATAAACATGTCTAATCGGATTAAGAGAATCAAGACGTGCGAGGTCTTAGGGGATTTTCTAAAGGAGCACACCTTTTTTTTTCTAGTGAGCACAACCTCTTTGGGATTTGATAGTGAGCATACCAATAATCCCAAAAAAGTCTCTCACTAACTCTTCTCACCCACAACTCCCAACCACGTTCTCTAACCCATGAGAACACCTCCCTCAAACTCTCCTCCTTCCAATTTCATGTCTGTCTGTCGTCGACCGTCGTGCTTACCGGTCCTAGGTCTGAAGTAACATTTTTAGGGTGTTTTACTCCTCCTCCTCTTGCTTTTTTTTTCCCCTCCCTTTGCCCAATAAATTTGTTAAATTGTTAATATCTTAAGAATGAAAGAGAAGTTCAAATTCGAATTACATTCTATATAAAACAAAAACCATCGGATGGTCAATTCTATGCACCTTACTTGACTAGCTGATTGAGCTGGCAAACTTACTTACTTGGCGGTTTCGTTTGAGCTTCTTTTTAGAACGAATCCTTTGCTTAACCAAGAATGAAGAGACTTTTCCGTGAAACTCAAAGGTGGACGATGTTTTTTCTTATTCACTAACCATTTATCACTCATCAAATCAAGCCTAAAAATGAAAAATGGAGTTTCTCAAAAAGCACACTTTTTTTCCTAGTGAGTCAACCTAAATTACACTGTAAAGTGGATTCACTGGGAAAAGTGGTGTGCTCATTTGGAAACTCCTAATGAAAAAGATAAGAAAGCAATAAAATGAGGTCCAACTTTTGCAACGAAGCCAAAATTCAGGGGAAGTTGTCACACATGCAATAACATCATGTTAGGGGGAGGCTGGTGGGGGCCTTTGCGTAATTGGTTGCTTCTCCTCTTCCCTAACCCTCTTTAATCCAAAATATACATAGAGGGAGTTGTGGGAATATGCAACTGAAGAAAATGAGTAGAAGGAGGCTCTGTGATAAACATGTCTGATCGGATCAAGAGAATCAAGACGTGCGAGGTCTTAGGGGAGTTTCTAAAGGAGCACACCTTTTTTTTCTAATGAGCACAACCTCTTTGGGATTTGATAGTGAGCATACCAATAATCCCAAAAAGTCTTTCACTAACTCTTCTCACCCACAAGTCCCAACCACGTTCTCTAACCCATGAGAACACCTCCCTCAAACTCTCCTCCTTCTAATTGCGTGTCTGTCCTTCGCCGACCGTTGTGCTTACCGGTCCTAGGTCTGAAGACTAATTTTTTTCTCCTGCAACTTGCGCAGTGCAAAAGAGAGAGAATAGATATTGAATAAGAGGACAGATATGTCAAAAAATATGAATGACAAATTTGTACTTATGAGCAACTTGTTAAGTGTGCTCACTGGGAAAAAGGGTGTGTGCTTCTTTGGAAATTCCCGGTCTTAGAGGTCTGCACCTTGAATCTAATACAAAGAACCTACCTTAAGGTGAGGCAAGAAGAGACGAGGCTAATCTGGCGTACCTCAAAGGCTCCCACAAGGAGACTTAGAAGCCTGCAGTCTAGCACTAAGGTTGCACGTCAACCAACAATCGTGAGTCCATGATGCGATGACTTTCGTCTTTAAGTGGGAACAAGAGAGGACAGACTCATGGCTTGAGGAGCTCGATTCCGTAAGTATTCACCATTTGTTATCAGGAAAAAATAGTTCAAGAAAAATATTACTAACTGATTATACTAGTAACTATTTGAGTTCGAAATTGATTCCTGTAAATGCCACGATAAAATTTATATTTAATTTATTTATTAGAATTAGTCATCAACAAATAGTTATTGTCAATAATGTATTTAGGGTTAATTACATTCAGACCCCCTATAGTATGAGGCATGTAACACTTAGACCCCCTGAAATTTAAAACTCTCACTTAGACCCCCTGGACCAGGGGTCTGAATGTAATTAAAACACGGTGATTTAGATATTTCAGGGGGTCTAAGTAAGAGTTTTAAACTTCAGCGGGTCTAAGTGTTACATACCCCATACTACATGGGGTCTGAGTGTAATTAACCCATGTATTTATTCCATGCAAGTTAATGACTCGGAGTTCCACGCTATTGATAAGCAAGCTTTTATAGTCATTATTTCTTACCAGTAGAATATTTCGTCACGTATAGTTAGTTAATAAATAACTTAGTGCATGTATTTCACAAATAGGAAGAATTAAATTATGCCAAAAACTAGTTTGTCGAAGTTTAATTATTAACCGTATATGTCTGATCAATGCACTTTTCATGTTTATGGTGTCTCTTCAAGTTAGTTCACATGAAATTATACCAAGAATAAGTCTCTTAAATATTTAATAAATAAACTTGAAAATGTAGCAGAGCTAATAAAGGCTCGCATAGGTTATAACTCATTATTGCTAAGAGCGCAAACAAAGGGTTGAAAAAACTTTTAGATTCCTACCAGTTTAGTCCAAAATATAACCTTTATAGAGAAAGGGTGATCAGCTATTCTCAAAAGAGACAAAAAAGAAAATAAAAAACAGGAAAAAAAAAACGAGGACAAGGAAAAGAGGGGAGTTTCTAAATGATCACACACTAGTGAGCCCACTTAACATAGGAAAGCCCGGGTGGGCTCACTAAGGAAAAATGGTGTGCTCCTTTAGAAACTCCCGAAAAAAAGAAGGATAATCGGAT
The DNA here is from genome assembly GCA_036321105.1 of Dracaena cambodiana. Classification (NCBI taxonomy): domain Eukaryota; kingdom Viridiplantae; phylum Streptophyta; class Magnoliopsida; order Asparagales; family Asparagaceae; genus Dracaena; species Dracaena cambodiana. The sequence continues at coordinate 54,242,791 of JAYEPQ010000005.1, read as the reverse complement.
TTGGTTTCATTTCCGTCTTAAATTCAAGTTTGATCCCTTGGAGTCCACTGAAGCCCTTTGTCCGGACTTCCAATCCGAACAGTTATAAATAAGTTTTTTCTCGTCTAATTTTTCATGAAGTCATTGTAGTATAGTGGTAAGTATTCTCATTGCATATACGAGTGTCTTGGGTTCGATCTCCAACAACAACAAATCCTGTTATAGAAACCTATTACATGAAGAAATCAAAATATAATTGCATCCAAAATTTGATTATGCAAAAAATACAAAGAATTCATTCATCTCTCAAATTTGTACACAAAGTTTATCTCTTTCAAACTAGAGATTTCATCAATAATATATAAATACAAAACTCCAATTCAAACAACAATGTAAATTCACATAATGACAATCATGAACAAAAAGTTTATGGGCTCAACAAAAAAATTATTGATTCAATTGCCTCTTTTATCTAAACTAATCACTGCATGCGTGTTTTCCTCGGGGATTGATGCTGACGTGTGGTTCGAGTCATTATTGTAGTATCAGATGCATCGAAAGTGGCTTATTCCTCTGCTTGATCCTCTACTTATTCCTCTGATTGAGTGCAACCAGTTAGCCCGACTTTAATTTTCGCAAGAGCACTAAATAACACCCCATGTTACTTTTTGAAGGCCTTTTCACCTTGCACAAGAATGGATCAATTAGAGTTACTGCGCGTGCATATCTCTGTAAAACAACAATAGGAAAAAATTGTGGCTAGCAGTTAAACTTGTAAGTAAGTAGTTACGGAGTTAAATTTCGAACAAATATCCTATTTTCTCTAATTTTGATGCTGCAGTAGAATCTAAAATATATGTATAAACGCTCTCAAAACCTTCTTTTGCTACTTAATCAACCATTACAATAATGTTAGAAACTTCAAGACATATTAAAATTTACCATTACCATCAACGATTGGAAAATTAATGAAATTTTGCATATTTTACAATAAACATTACAATATTTAATTTTTTTTATTAATTTTAATCAAATTATAAATTGTGAGTTACACTTATAAAAAAAAATGAATTGTGAGGTAAACTTATAAAAAAATTAAAATCTATGATAAAAAAACCTACACCTCCAAAATCCCAATGCTCTATTTTCAATTTTATTATCAATACCCTTCCACCACTTACTCATCCTCTCCAACCCAGCAAGATTACCAAATCCAAATTTATCTCATTCTTTACTCCAAAAAAAATTACCAAAATAAAAAAAATACTAAACGAGAAGATCTCATCATCTCGACCCAAGAAGCGACGACAGGACGATGGGCGTGGCCTGAATCACCGACGACAGCAGCAGATCGACGACGAGATCGGCGACAGCGATGGGCAAATCGAAGAGAGAGAAGATAAATTGAAAGGAGGAGGAGGTAGGGAAGGAAGAGGAAGATGAAGAATTATGGGAGGTTAGAAAGAGAGGGAAGAGAAGACCTAAAATTTTTTGGGTTTCTTTGGAGATGTGAGGGAGAGAAGAATAGAGGTGGGGGAAGAAGAGAGGGAAAATGAGAGAAAGAGAGTGCGGGCATAATAGGAATATTTGGTGTGTCCATTAGGAAAACTCTCTTTTTTGAAAAGAGAGGATAGACTCACTAGAAAAACTGGAAAAATTCTCTCTTTTGAAAAGAGAGCATAGACTCACTAGAAAAACTGGGCTCACTCAGGAGAAAAGGGTGTGCTCCTTTGGAAACTCCCCTTCGGCGGTAGTATGCGTACTGCGCACCCTGCGCATTTTTACATCCATCAAGTGAGCGGGAACCTCGAAAACCAAATCGTCTTCCGAAAATCTTATCCTACGCTCTTCGTCTTCCTCTCTCTCTGTTGAAGCATCACTCTAGGGTTTTATCTCGAAACCCTAATTCCGTTCTTCAAGAACTCATTTTTTTCATTCTCTGTTTTCTTTCTTCGATCTAGGGTTCTGGAATGGGGATCCGGAGGTAAAACCTTAAGACCCCCAAATGGACCTCTTCCCTCAACACTCCAAATATGAACGATAAAGACAATTTCCTAGTCGAAGGAGAGCCCAGCGCCTCGAGAATCCACATTCCTCAAGCGAATCGAGATCCCCAGTCGAATTGGGAACTCGATTTGGCCAAAAACCTCGAAGAGTACCTCGTCAAGATTTGCTCCGGCGAGGTCGCTCCCGACCAAGAAAGCCCGATCAATTTCGCCGAAGGTTCTTTCCGAGACTAAAGTTGTCTTTTTTATTTTTTATTTTGGTAATTTATGATGATTTTTAGGCGATTTTTTCTTCTTCTGAATTTCGTTGTTTTTTAGCCGCGCTGCTGCTGCAAGGGTCGGTTCAAGTGTACAGTAGGAAGGTGGAATACTTGTATTCGTTGGTTTTGGCCGCATTAGAATTTCTCTCGCAGAAGCGGTATGGATTATTAAGCCCTGCCCCTACTATTTTATTTCCTTTAAAATTAGATAATTTCTGCCCAATGTTCAGTCTTTACAGTAAAGACTTTTTTTCTTGACCCCATTCGGAGTTTAGACTATAGTGTCTGAGAGGTTCTTAGGGGAAGTACTAATGGGGGGTTAATTAGAACTTAAGAACTAGAAATGCATTTGGAGACTGCAACTGGATTGCCTAACAGACTATTTGATGCAAAAAAAGTGAAAGATTAATAATGAAGGTATGATGTAGGTGGACCGGTAATTACTAATTTGGAAGTAAAACCACAACTTGCTTTGGTGGCTATCTTGCAGCGAAGATTTGGATTCTGAAGTCTTGATCTTGTTTACAATAGTGTGATTTTTGCTTATAGTCTATCCTTTCCTCTTGCACCACCCTCCTCCAGTCCTCCTTCTATCCATGAAGTATCCTTATACTATTAGTGGCAAGTAACCGAATTCAGATTGTGCCAAACATGAGGGAAGTTCACACATCATTATCAAAACACATGCTATAAATGTGTGTTTTGATGAGGCAGAATATTTGGAATGGCTTGGGCTACAGAGGTCAATTAGAAATGATAGGATAGTAGTCGTTGTAGCAATGAGTACTAGAAGTAGACCTAAATGAATGTGGTTGCAGTCAATAAAAAGGATTAGATAGTTGATTTAGACAAGGAAATGTATCAAGGCTTGGAACTTTGACACTTCGATTTTTTGAACCTATTCGACACTTAGTTCTCTCACTTGAATTTGAGAGATTGAGTAAGCCCAATTCATAAACTCACCCAAGAAGAGGAAGAGAACTCTTGGATTGGATCCTTAAATTTTATTCCATGCTTTACAAGTAGGGATTTGCCTTATTTATAGGTAAGGCCTCCTTATAATAGACTTTTTTTTATATCCTTCTATAACCTATTGTTGCAAATAACTTTCTAAAGTGTTCCATACTTTTCTGCATACGTTCGGAGCGTTTCACACTCTTCTAAAGTTTTCTACGACGCTTCCACTCTATTGTATTCAATACTCTTTTTAGAGTATTCCACACTCTTCTGTACTCTATATAAGAGATAGTATATACAAAACTTTTATAACGTTCTACATTAACATTCGTTATGAGTTCGATCTTGGAGAACTTTTGTGCTGGGTTGTGACATTTCCCTATCCAATATGGTGACGTCCTAGTTGCTGAGTTATGAAGTGTTCAATCTGATTCTTGAACTGTTATATTGACTCTGCTGGCTCTCAGCTTGCTTCATTGTCGGTTAGTCCCTCCCAAAGAACCCAATACTCCTCTCGCATCTATTTTTTGGTAGGTGTACGTCGTGCTCCACAATAATTTGTTTGGCTTGACAATTATACTCTGCTGGCTCTCCTATATATGCTCGCTCTGACTTGCCTTGGCTTGGTTTTGCTGTGTCTTCGTGATATGACTTTAGCACTCACATGGAAGATCGGAATACGAGGGTGAATTGCTTGAGTTTTGAAGGTAACTCAATTTTGTTGGTCGATCTTGCCCACTTTCTTCAAGATTCGAAATGATCCCTCATATCGTCGTATCAACCCTTTATACAAGCTATAAAGTTTCTGATTTTGATTAAGTCTTACTAATATAGTCTCTAAGTTAGTATTGCACTAGTCATTGACTCTGATCTGTCGGTTTTTTCATTAATTCTTAGCTGGGTTAGTGATTGCTGAATAATCTCGAATGGGCTCTGATTGGTAGACATTTGATTCAGTGTGCAGGCAGGTGGTTGGGCATCCGACACCAACTTAATATGATCATCTACTTCTCACTTTGATGGTAATTTTTTTAATAATCGACTGGTATGACGTCGTTTAAGTTCTATGGCATGTCTATCACTTGCATTGGAATCTCATCTCTCCAACTTGTCCTTATCCACTTTGATGGATGCTAAGATGTGAGCTTCCTTATAGACTCCTTTCGAAAATTGAATTGCTAACAGAAATTTTGTTGCTACCCTATTTTTCCTTTTGCCCCTCATCACTCATGGGCACTTGAAATCTAATATAACCACAACATTCTCATGAGGTAAAACAAGAGCAACGAGTTGTTTAAAGCATTTCATACCTAGAACGAGATCGTAGTTGTCCATTGGAATAACCTACATGCTCACCTTTCTGCTTCATTGGCTAAGTCGCATGATTATTTCACGAGCTGAATTGATAGTTTTGAGGCAGACATTATCCTTCTCCACCTTCAATCTAATCATGTTGCCTGTAATGAAGAGGTCAAAAGCTCTGTATCCATCAAGTTTCCATAAGGTTCCCAGTGGCTTCTACCTCGACGAAGATGTGTCTCTTTCTTGAGCTTCGCCTTTGCCTTCATTGCATGGAGTTGAACTGCCCCCAAGCATTTCTTTGGTTGTCTCGTCACCTCTATAGACTAAAGTAGGCAGCTTCTCTCTCTTTGGGCGATGAGGACCGTCACAGATGAAGCGATGTGTCGAGTAATTCTTGTCTGGGTCAATTTTCTTACCTTGACCACTTTTTTGTTATTCTGGAAATTGGACTTGAACCACTTGTTGTCGCTATGTTTCTTCTCATTCTCTCCCCTACCATTTCCCTTATCCTTAGGTTTAGTGGTGTTGCTCGTTCGACGGCTCTTCAACCGCTCAAAGAAGTCCGTTCTACATGCAATCTTTCGGTGCTCTAGGAAGTGTAACCTAAGACAGAGACGTTGCACATTTATTAAGTCGCTGCTCGACATTAGTTGTGTGTGGTTTTTGTCTCCTAAACTTGAACTCGATAAAGCCTTCTGTCATTGCCTTCGCTTTTGTGAGCTCTTGGACCTTGCAGCTCCAGTTTGGCCCATGGCTTGAGCCTATCAAGAAAAGAGAAGAGAGCATCTTTCTCGCTCATTTTGTTCACCTGTACTAGCAACTCTGAAAATTTTCCTGCTCTGGGACAGTTGACAAAGTTTTGCCTGAGCCTCATCGTCGACATACTCAAGGTAGCACTATTGCTTAAACTTCTTTGTCACAATGGGATTTGCTTCTCTCTTAACATAATCTAACTTGCGATGCTACTATAGCATAACAATATCGGTTAGTATATGGCTATAGTACATACCTCGGCTACATTGTCCTTGATGCTGATCGCGTACCATTCCAATCCAGAGAGGAGGTTCTCCATGTATCGAGCTGAATGTGAACCCTCGTTTGGCTTTGACGCATTTACTTCTATTGTTGGCTGGGTAGAAACCATATCTTCAACCATGGTCAATTTGCATACCTCGAGTTCTGTCTTCATCTCATTAACTTGCTAGCACAGGAACACCGCTGTTTCCTCCAATGCAGCATTGAGGATTCAATTACTCCGCATGCAGTGTTCACATGTGTGAATCGCCTCATTGAGAGTGCCCATCATATCTTTTTTGAGCTTGTCACAGATCTTTTCTCCTGTGTCCTTGAGCCTCACAACATGATCCACCAATGAAGCATGACCATTTCCATCTTGGCCACTTGCTTCTTGAGCGAGAATATCATGTTCTTAGAGGTTACATGCTTCCCTGTCTTTTGTTGCTCCTAAGCATTGATAGAGTTAGTAATGTTGGTTAGTTTCGAACTGTTTCTAGCCATTTCCTTGTAGCTTACTATGATCCTATGCTGTCACGGACTTTGAACTTGGACTCTTCAAATCTCTGAACCTATGTAGCACTTAGCTCCCTCACTTAAATTTGAGAGACTAAGTAATCCTAGCTCACAAATTCACGCAAGATGAGGAAGAAAATTCTTTGTATGGAACTCTTAGATTATATACTTGGATTAGATCCTTGAATTATATTCTATGATTTATAAGTGAGGATCTTCACGTTATTTATAGTTAAAACCTCCGTACAATGGATCTTTCTAGATCCTTCTATAATCTAATTGTTGCAACTAGCTCTCTAGAGTGTTCCATACTCTTATTTACATTTACGGAGTGTTCCACACTCTTCTAGAGTATTTCACATTCTTCTAGAGTCCTTCACACTCATCCACTCTCTAGAGTATTTCAAACTTTTCTATAGTATTTCACGCTCTTGTACTCTCTCCATATAAGGTATGATATATACAAGAGACTCGTAGAAAGTTCTAGATCACCACCTCATCATGAGTTCAACCATGGAGACCTTCGTTTGGGCTGGATCGTAACAGATTGCCCTTACGAAAGCAAACCAAAAGAAAAGGATTCTTGTAGGCTCAAAAGTTTGGGATAAGTGGTATGTTATTATTGTTGTTGCAGGGTGTGTTCTTTACTGTGCTTAATGTTTTATTTGCATCTTGGATTAAACTTTAAATTTGTTTCAACCGAACATCTAATGGCAAGTTAGCAGAATGATTGGATAACACTGGTGATCTTTACTATGCATCATTACCAAAAATCAATATTTGATGCAAGGTTTAAAATACTAGAATCATCATTGGTATTTGCTGATCATTTATGTCATTAAAATCAGCAATATTGGGTATATTTTATCGGTGATATTTTAACTATCAACAATATTAGACCTTTATTGTACGATATATATATATATATATATATATATATATATATATATATATATATATATATATATATATATATATATATATATATATAGGTATCTCCCAATATTTAAAACGTTGGGTTGAAACTTATGGGCAATGTGTTCAACAGTTGCAAAATAGATAAAATGTCAATAACAATAAAGAAAGGACTTTCTGATTCATGTTGTTGAAGCTTTCGTAACTCATGATATTTCTCCAGGTATTTTTTTTGGTTGTAGTCTTGTAGACATGTATCTGTATGGTTGTTATGGATATATATTGGATTGGTCTATTATGTACTATGATAAATAGGAACTAACTTTAAGTTTATCCTTGAGAGTTGAGGCACAATAAAGCCTCTCCACCACTGCTCTCTGTGGCATTCCTGTGCAATCTTGAGTAGGCATGCATGCATGTGTTTATGCATGCACACTCCATTTCTTTTCTTGTCTGGGTTCTTTCGCTTGTGATCAGCTTATGGAGATAGACAAGATGCTGTTTTGTTTATAATTTTATGTTGATAGTTGATACCAGTCTTTGAAAATGGTTACGAGTACGGGGAATAGTACGTGGTAGTTTTATTTGATATACATGTATTCCCTTGCGTGTGCGTTTGTGGGAAGCGGGGTGGGAAGTGCTGGTTGGGTGTCGATGTGTGGGTTCTCATATAGGTGGAGGGGTGGGTCCACGCACACGTGTACTATTTAACTGCATGTCTTTAGACTAGATTATTTCATTTCCTAGCTTTTCTCATTTGTTAGGAATTTATGAGATAAAATTGTGACTGATTTGCTTACGATTCTCGATTGTTACCGGTGGTGTGAAAAGGGTTCTAAATTATAGGTTATAAATTTGAAGATACAACAACAACTAAGCCTTTTATCCCAAGTATTTGGGGTAGGCTACATGAACCAAAAAAGAATCACGCCGGATCGATCACTTTGATATTCCTTCTCTATTCATTTCTATCAAGTAATATCTCCTTATTTAAACCTCTAGACTCCATATCTTTACGTATCACCTCCATCCATATTTTCTTTGGTCTTCCCTTCGTTCTTTTAACTTGTCCTACATTGATAAACTCCCCTCTTCGAACTGGTGCACTTGTAGGCCTACGTTGCACATGACCAAACCATCGTAAGCGATTTTCTCACATCTTCTCATCGATGTGAGCTACACCTATCTTAGCACGAATATATTCATTTCTCACTTTATCTCTCCTAGTATTGCCGCACATCCAACAGAGCATGCGCATCTCTGCTACACTTATTTTCTGTGAATGACATTTCTTTATAGCCCAACATTCCGTGCCATATAATAAAGTTGGCCTAATAGCAGTCCTGTAAAATTTTTCCTTCAATCTTAACGGAATGTTACGGTTGCATAAAACTCCCGTTGCTCTCCTCCATTTCAACCAGTTAGCTTGTATCCTATGGTTAATATCATTATCGATCTCTCTATCATTCCGAATAATAGAATCCAAATATCTAAACTGACTGCTCATTTGTATCTCTTGCTTATCCAGTTTTACAGCATTATAGTTTATGGTCCGTCGTTTACTAAATTTACACTCCATATACTCTGTTTTAGATCTACTCAATCTAAAACCTCTAGATTCTAATGTATACATCCATAACTCTAACTTGGCATTTACCTCTTCTCTTGTTTCATGAACTAATACATTATCATCAGCAAATAGCATACACCAAGATATCTTATCTTGGATGGCTTTAGTAAGCTCATCCATCACTATAATAAATAAGAATAGGCTCAATGCAGATCCTTGATGTAATCCAATCGTGATAGAAAAATCACTTGTTAAACCACCACATGTTCTGACATTGGCCACTACTCCATCATACATGTCCTTAATTATGTCGATATACTTGATGGAAACTCTTTTCTTCATCAGTATCCAAAGTATCTCTCGTGGAACTTTATCATAGGCTTTCTCTAAGTTAATAAATACCATATGCAAATCTCTATTTCTCTCTTGGAATCGCTCTATAAGTTGACGAAGTAAATGAATAGTTTCTGTCGTCGATCGCCCCGGTATAAATCCAAACTGGTTCTCCGATATTTTAACAGTTTGTCGCAATCTATGTTCAATTACCCATTCCCAAAGCTTCATAGTGTGACACATGAGTTTTATTCCCCGATAGTTAAAACAACTCTGAATGTCGCCCTTGTTCTTATACAGAGGTAGTAGAGTACTCTTCCTCCATTCATTTGGTATTTTTTTAGTTTGCCAAATCTTGTTAAAAAGATCTGTTAGTCAGCTCACACCAATCCCTCCTAAGTATCTCCATGGCTCTATAAGAATCTCATCTGGACCAACAGGTTTTCTTGATTTCATCCTCTTCAAGGCCTCTTTTACTTCAGACTCTTTAATTCTGCACATAAAACTACAATTCATATCCTCACATTGAATAGTAAGATTTTCCAAATTTTGAGTAAAACTACCATTATATAATCTATCAAAATAAATTTTCCATCTTTCTTTAATCTCTTCATCTCAAACTAGAACTGTCTGATTCTCATTTTTAATACACTTTACAGTACATACGTCTTTAGACTTTCTCTCTCTTATTCGAGCAATTCTATATATATCTTTTTCTGCCTCTTTATTATCTAACTTCTCATACACTTGTTTATATAATTTAGTTTTTGCATTCCGAACAGTTTTTTTAGCCTCCTTCTTTGCTAGTTTATACTTCTCAAAACATATTCCATTATTATTATTATTATTATTCTTCAAATCTCTATAAAGGTCTCGCTTGATCTTAATAGTATTTTTTACCTATTCATTTCACCATGATGTATCCTTACATGGTGGAGCACCGCCCCTCGACTCACCGAATATATCTTTAGCTATCCTTTTAATGCAGCTAGCCATTTTGTTCCATGTTACATTATGATCAAAATGGTCCCTCCAATATGCTTCTTGTACTACTCTATCTACAAAAACTTTATGATTACCTTCTAATCGCCACCACTTAATTTTAGGATCTAATTTACACTTAATTTTTCTAAGTTTCTGCCTAATCTGAATATCTAAAACTAAAAGTCTATATTGGGTAACTACACTCTCACCTGGCACTACCTTACAATCGATACAACTAGCTCTATCTACTCTCCTACTTAAAAAGAAATCTATTTGGTTTGCATTCGATTCACTTTTAAAAGTAACTAAGTGAGAAACTCTCTTTTTAAATCAAGTATTCGTTAAAATTAAATCATAAGACAAAGCAAAATCTAGAATTGAGTTACCTGCTTCATTTCTTTCTCCAAAACCAAATCCTCTATGTACACTATCAAATCCATTACGACTAGTTCCTACATGCCCATTGAGATCACCACCAATAAATAATTTTTCTCTAGCGGGTATTCTTTGTACTATCTTATCTAGATCCTTCCAAAATTGATATTTACTAGATTCATTAAGTCCTACTTGTGGTGCATAAGCGCTAATGACATTAAAAATCTCTCCATCTAAAATAAGTTTAACTAATAAAATTCTATCACCCTTCCTTCTAATCTCCACTACATCCCCAAGTAATTACTTATCTATGATCACACCTACCCCATTACGATTTCTATCTCTACCCGTATACCAAAGTTTATAACCCCAAAACTCTATGACTTTAGCTTTCTCACCTACCCACTTAGTCTCCTGCACGCACAAAAAATTAACCCTCCTAATCATAGCATCAACTAACTCTGCTAATCTACCTGTAAGGGAACCTATATTTCATGATACCAACCGAAATTTATGTTTATGAGTTAACTTTTTTACCCCCATTCGCTCATTAAGATGTGGGAACCCTCTTATATTTGACACCACATCCGGGCGCCGACGTGGTGCGTCGCTTCTGGGCGACGACCTAGCAACCCTCACATATTTTTCACTACACCCGGGCTCCGATGTAGCGCGTCGTTCAGTAGGGAACGCCCCAACGAAATTCATATTTTGGCTCATTTCATAATATGTGACAATGTTTTACGTTGACTGTCACTGGCCTACCATAACCCTCCTCCTTTATCCTGGCTTGGGACAGGCAGTGCATAACACTGGCGGAGTTGAATTTGAAGATATTGTTAGATATGTACTATAACTTTTCCTTGCAGATGCATTTCTTCTGTTCTGTAGACTGTTTTCTTACTCTAAGAAAATTCATATATCTAAAGCAGAAGCAGATTCCTGCAATAAGTTATAGGTAGTCTGGACAAGGCTTTTCCTTGTATTAACTCTTTTACCATTCCTCTTAGGAGCTTGCCAAATCCATTAAGTGAGAAATAGGTTAGCGAGGCAATGACGGAGAGATGTTGAGATTTAGTCCTACATTGGAAATATTATTAGATAAATATGTGCTTAAATATATTTAGACTCACAACTCGCTCAAGAGTTACTCATTTGAGTCATTGTGGGCCTAAGTAAGATTAGACAAGTTCATCCATATTCATGGATGTTTGTAAAGCCCTATAAGCGATATTAGAGCCCATGGTTCAATTGGCTTTGAATGGATTAGATTACTTTGAGTTGTTGTCGGCATGTGTTAGAACACAGGGTGGAGGTCCTATGATGTCATATCGAGCGAAACGAATAGACACAGATGAGAGGCTTTAGGGATGCACATGCTGTCCCATTCAAAATATGGAGATGCTATATTTATTTGCCATTGCGTGCAAACCAAAGGTGTGTTACATGGGCTTGGCTTGGATTCGAGCCACGACGGATATTTTTTTAGGAGTGCCTTAAATTCATTTGGTGAGAAGTAGGTTTTCTAAACAAAGTTGAAGAGATATTGGCCATTTAGTCCCACAGAAGAAAGATGGTTTAGATGGCAGGTGTTTGAATATGTTTAATTTCAAATCCTCATTTGCTGAGAAGTAGGTTAGTGAGGCAAGAATAAATAGGTGTTAGGATTTAGTCTCATATTAGAAAGATGATTTAGATGAGCATGTATTTAAATATGGTTAGATTCATGGTTCAATAGGGGTCAATCCTTTTGAGTCACAGTGGAATTCTCGAAGAACGATATTCTACCACACAAAATCAACAGGCAATATAATGTTGTTCAACCTATCTTCTTGATTGATGTAAGTCCACAAGAAACAACTTTGTTATCAAGAAGAAGGTTACAATCTTTTTTTTATTAAATTCTCTCTCAACAACTACAAATTTTCTCTCTAAAAGTTTGCACAACTCGTCTGACATTGAAGATGACTTTGCATAGAACATAACTACATGTTAGCAACACTTACTTGGTTTGTAATTTGACATGTGGTAATTCAATCCATAGAGTTTTGCCTCTTTTATAACCAATAAACTCTGTTATAATAGAGATTGAATTCTCAAGAGAATCTAACCACATCTCTAAACAATCCTTCTCGTAGAATTTTCTGAAATACGAACATTTTCGAATCCCACTCCTCTTCAAACTTGGTGAACTCCTCGTTCAATAAACATGCTCTGTTGCAGTCCATAACCCACTTTGGATCCTCCTTGAACTTGGCTACTCACAACAACAAGCAAGGTTTTAAATATCAGCTATAGCGGATTGGAAAATCTTATAACAATTATTGTTATCAGGGAAATATGGGGGGTATTTTTCAAATATTGGATGTCAATGTATATATATATATATATATATATATATATATATATATATATACATATATTATAGAAAATAAATGTGAATAAACTAATTCATGCATATATCATAAAAAGCTACATAAAGCATTATACACACACACACATATATATGCATATACACACACACATATACATACATATATATGGTTATATATATATATATATATATATATATATATATATATATATATATATATATAATATGGATATATATGCGTATATATCCATATGTGTGTGTGTGTTTTAGGATATACTTATCTTGACAACTTGGGATCACATTTTGATTTTGGTGTCATATTGGAAGAATTTTCAATAAAGTTATAACTGTAATTTCAAATTGACACCAAAACCATTCCGCTTTTTATCCATAACATAAAAAACAAAGAAAAACTTAAAGTAAAGGACAAAAATATAGCGACTTCTATTTTGCATTCGAAATAGTGGCTGCAATATTGGGTCCAAGCTGATATTGCGCCGCTATTTCTCAAAAAACTCTAAACGCTATGAAATTATTTATATCACTGTGTTTTGTATTCCAAAATGCAATATCGACCGCAACATCGATGTTGCGGCCGATATTTAAAACAGTGACAGCCAACACCTGAACAGTCCCGAACCATTGCTGCACACTTTGATGGAACTTCCTCTGCACTGTGAGCATGTTCTGCTTCATCAGTCCCAAATGGCGAACAGTTATGCACTTGTGAGATATCGCTGTCGGTGCTGTCCGTGAGTATCATTTAAGAGTGCAACACATGAGCTCTGGATCTAGGCTTGCTTTCATGCAGGTCTAGGTTGAGGCTTCTCTGTTATGACTTGGATCTGGGTCTTAAATGGTTGGACCCAACGCGGGTTTAAACTGAATAAATCCAACACTCTTTATCATATGGTTTTTTATTTTATATAGTGTGTGTACATATAAAGGTTCTGAATATTGGCCAATGTCAATATATATCGCATATATCGTATTAGATTTTGAGTTACCTGATACATGATATAGGGTATAATATCAGTTTGATATTGACCTTCGTGCACAATAGTCTTGGGCTATTTTTTCTGTGAATGAATGATGTTACCCATTCCATCCATCTTCCACTATTTTGTATTGGGATATTATTTTTTTTTTTACAAGGTAACAGATACCATTTTATACAGTTAGATTCCTTGGCATGTCTGCTGATGGCAGAAATATAGCTGTGAATTTGTACTTATACAATTATATGTTAATGTTTTATTGGATGTTGAAAGAAACATACACATAGTAGTTGGATTTGTTCATGTTGGATCTTTGTCAACTTCAATTAACCTTATCACTAAATGAACTCATTACCCTCATTTTGATCAAACCGTTTTTCCTTTTTAATGGTTTTTCCTTATCATTTATTTTCCAGTTGTTTTGAGTTGTGTGGTCTTGGGCTATTATTTCTTTGTGAATGAAAGGTATTTCCTTTTTTGCCCCTCTTCCATTATTCATATTTGGGACGTTAGCATGTTTTTACAAGGAGACTGATACCATTTTGTACAGTCAGATTCCTTGGTATGTTTTCTGATTATTCTCGTTCCATTTCCAGAGACAGTGCTGCAGAATTCATACTTGTATATTTGTATGTTAAATATTTATAACTGAAAGAATATTGAACGAAAAATATACATAGCAGTGGAAGTTGTCCATGCATCTCTGCCAGTCTTTCTTTAGCTTCAATATCGAAAGAGCCCATTACCTTATTTGACCAAACTATCTTTTCTTTTTAATATTTTTTCCCTTATCATTTATTATGTAGTTGTTTTGAGTTTGTCGTTTATCGTGCTGGGAATTGAGTCTAATGTTGTAACAGGCAAGATCAACAAGAAAAAATTCCCATACAGCCAGATGGAAGCGAATCCAATGCAGTTGTTAATGATGAGGATGAGGTTTTCTTGGGGTTAGATGATGTCCCTGGTACATGACATGCACTTTACATCCTCCCCTCCCCCCACCCAACCCAGCATCTTCCTCTCTCTCTCTCTCTCTCTCTCTCTCTCTCTCTCTCGCTCAATCTTGGCTATAGAGATATTGATCAAGTTGCTACATTTGCAGTGGAACCTAAGAATTGCCTTGAGCGGGTTTTTGACAAAGATGACACGCTAAATCGTTTTCTAAAACCTCCTGCAAATTTGCTTGTACTAGAAGGGGATTGCTTAGATAGCAGTGGAGATGCTGGTGAATTGGAATCCTATCTGGTACTTTTATTGAACAATGTTTATATTGTGTCTTTATAATATTTTTCCACTCAGGTTTTTACTGTAATATTATTATATTTGCAGTTAGCTACCTGTAACTTTTACAGAGACTTTCTTCTTTTGGACCCATGTGATTCGGGAGCTGTTTATAAATTTTTAAAAACCAACGGTGTCCGAGAACAACCTGAAGTGCATAAAGGGAGCTCACTGAGATCTAAACACCGCCGGAGTATTTTTGCTTCTCCAACTGGAAAATCTGGAGGAACTCCTCATAGGTCAAGTTTAGAGAGGAATGAAGGTGTCACTCAAAATGGAACGTCTGAGAGTAACCATGCATTTGAAAATAATGCTGATAATCTATGGTCTGAGCCGTCTTTCCACCCTGATTATCCTGTGTATGATGTGCACCATGAAGAGGCACCAAATTTTGAAGGTTCAAATGATGGAAATGATTCAGAAAGTGATAGTGATGATCCATGGAAGCCTTTAAATCCCCATGAACCTGGAAATTTGAAGATAAAACCTTTCAAAGCAAGTATGACACTCTGACACTTTGAGCTTTTGTATGTATATTTATGCACATTAATGTTTTGAGTTATGGTTTTCTTTCCTGTTTTGACTTATTTCTTTGATTAGGCAAACCTTTTAGAAGGCGGGTGATTCACAATTCTAAGCAAAATACTGTATCATCTCAATTTCCTATTGCAAAAGTGGATGGCATGATCAGCCCAGAACTTGCAGAGTCATTTGAAGTAAAGCTGTGTTTACAGGAAAAACAAAATGCATCTCAGTCCCCTCCTTACTTTGAAAAGGTGCTGTAGTGTCGTGTTATATTATATGGCTATACCTTTCTGTTTTCTTTTCAAGCTTTTGTGATAATTTACTTTCATTCTGCAGCTACGAAGATCATTTACAGATGGAGGAGGAGAAACTTTTGATCCGTTTGGTGGTATTGAGGATGAAAATGATAATAATGGTGTAGATGACTTTCCTCATTTTGATTATGCCGATTTCGACTTACCAAACAATACATATGATATGGACACACAGCTTTCACCGAACCATGGCAAGGTTAGCATAGATGTGTTCTGTTTCTGTATAACTAGGTGATTATTAATCTCTGTATCACATGCTGAAAGTTTGGTTTTGATTGATATGCAGAAAGATGACACTACTAATTTTGATGGCACTGAAGCTTTTCCGCAAGACGACCTAGGTTATCATGCAAGTCTTGAGGATCTTTGCCGCTCACATTTGGTAATGAAAAACATCTCTTATTATCTTTGCAAGTTGTAGTTTTGCATTAAAATGCATAAGTTTCTTATTCTCATTTCTTTGAACAGAAGTACTTCTCGAGGTTTATAACAACACATAAAATGTCATAGAGAATGATGGAATGAATAATTTAAAATTTTAATGATGAAACTAATTGTTTGAATTATAAACAAGTCATCATCATCATCAGAAAAAGACGCATTGCTGTCATTTAAAAGAGAATGTGCAAGCGAATTGGTGAAATGTTTTCAACTATGGGCTTTCATTGTAGTCTTTAATTCAACCCTCTTTTAATTGAATTTGTTGAGCATTGATCTATGCTGAACCTGATTGACCAAAAGTCGAGATGGGCTTGCTAACCATATCTTCAAAAAAATCTTGAATTTCAGAGTCATAGTTATTTTTAACTATTGGTGTGAACTGATAATTTGCCTTCCGTTTGGCCTGTGGTCACAAATGATACCCATACAAGTGAGATGTTAGGTTTACTGAGGCATGTTGCATGTGGTCACTTGCAGCTTGCTTTAATTTGTCACTTGCAGCTTGCTTTAATTTGTAGGCATTAACTATATATCAGGTTGTTAAAAGAAAAATAAGTGCTGAGATCCATGTTTTATTTAATTGCTTAGTTTTTTTATATATGAAACTATAGAAGTAACAACATGTTTATCATGCTACCAATTATTTTCTGCCGGTATCGATTTTCTTTTCTTTGATGTAGGTTTTGTGTCAGATTGTGGACACACTTAGACACTGTTTCCAACTGACAATGGTTAACATACGCATGTTTCTGAATATCAGAGACTTGGCAGCTGTGCACACAAAGCAAAATCATGTTCATTTTAAAATCTAATCTACATGCAATATCCTAAGTTTTATCTATCTAATAGAGCAGTGTGTGTTAAATGTAAATGCATTAAAGGTCATGCAATGAAACGCGTAATGTAAAAGGGATCATCATAATGTATTATAATAATTTATGAGTGGTTGGAGTTTGAAAAAAGGAATACTAAGTTAACTAATATAATTCATCTTTTAATTTGATCTATGAGCAAGAAGCCATTTTGGCAAGTGTCTGGTCGAGCTCAGTAGGTAGCTGATGTAGACGGGAGAACACCATGCAATGCTTGAAATGGACAATTTGGCTGACAGTTTGGACACAGCTGATGTTTACAATAGTGACCACAGGTTAAGCTGGAGGCTGCAAAAATGGGATTGGGACTATGACATCACTATCACTGTTCCCTGTTACTTATTTGAGGGAAGGTGCTGTGTTAACTCCAAAATTTGTTTATAACATGTACAGAATCGTGTTCTTCATTGCAAAAATGTGGTCTATATTGTACCCAATGATTATCTTATTACAATATTAAGTCGTTGAAAGTGAATAAATGAACAGAAGTTTTTTAGCCATTTGAATTCTGAAACCAGGAGTGGATAAGCAATAGTGGTGAGGGTTTCTCTAATAGCTTGATAATCCAAAAGGTTGATGGCAGACTTCAAGATCTGCAAGTGAACTAGTAACTCATGATAATGGAATTTTGAACTATAGAAATTCGGTCCAAACTCTGGTCTTCATTAAAGATACAAAATAGACAAGACACCCTAAGTTTAAAGGAAATTGGCCAGAATATTATGCTTTCCTGCTTCCATCATCATGGTCAAGGGAATATTCTAACTTGCAAGGACCAGCCTCAAGTTGAGTTTCTTGGTGCTCTTGAAAACATAGATGTTGTTGCTGAGCTTTACCTTTTCTCACTAATAAAACCTTTATAAATACATTGCAATTTCTTTTTGATGAATGACATGTCGAATACATAATATATTCTGTGAGTCTCTAAGGTATGTTATGTATGATTTAAAGCCACACACTTTCTACATAAGAATAAGAATTTCTGTTGGGCTGTCTGACAAGTCTGACATCCACAGTGTTCTTATATATACATCCCAAGTGAAAAAGACTGGGAAGTTCTGAACCAGGAGATAGTTTGTAGTGTCTAAGCAATTAAGCAACATAGCTTCTGTAATGTCTAAGTTATTAAGCAATCTAGCGGATGAATACATTAAACAAATGGATAGTCCTTTTTGTTAAAACAATCTAGCAGATGAATACAATATGCAATTTACCGTGTTCTAAATTTTTGTAGCAAATGGATAGTCCTTTGATTGTAGGCACGTCTAGCATATATGTCTATAGCACAATCAGGCCCTCCCTCACGTCCCACATAATCCTCAATGGTCAAAATTTTCCTCCAAATGAGTTAGTACTCAATGGAATCAATAAATGATTGAAGGGTAGAGCAGAAGAACTGCAGTATCCATTAGTCTTATAGATCCTTATCATTATTTCTTCTAGAAAAAGCACCCAAAACGGGGAAAAAAAAAAATAAAGAAAGAAGAACCATGAGTAGATTATGTAAATAACAATTAATAGCACAGGTCCATGGTCTGATGTGATCTTAAATTATGTAACTTAAGTGCACCTTTTCAAATGTTCTACTTTCCTGAATGACAGTCCAAAATATCCTGGTTGCACCAAGCAAAGAGGAAAAACAAAACAAGGCATGCCATTTTTCTCAGAAAGGTTACTCTTATCTAATCCTCTTAATAGAAGAATATGGCATCTACAAAATCTCTGAGTACGCTATATGTCTGCAAGACTATTTAAATGTTAATCACTCTCCAGAAGTTTTGGTGATGTATCCCTTTTCTTGGTAAAACATTACCGACAGACACCCAAAATGGGTACGCAAAACCGTTTACAATAACAAATTATGCAATCAGATTATGCAAATAGAAATAATTTGATCTTACTATAGTTCATGACATGATATAACATCATCCACCTTACAACACTGGATATGAAATACAAGGTAAATAACTCGATTGGGCTTAGATTCAAGCACCCGATTATACCAAAGTAGCTATTGAGATACAAAAAATTTACAAGATAATGCCAAGCGTAACGGCTAAAAAACAAAAAATATTTACTACATTGCATCGACTGGCGGATTTGCTTCATCCTCAGTTGTACAATCTTCGCCACGTGGATGTGTGGAGGTTGACATAAAATAATTTGAGCGCATGCAAAAGAGATTAATTCAAGAGATATATATTTGTGTGTGTAAAATGATTGTAAACGAAATAATGAAGGCAAGAAAAACTTCTGCAAAAGATAAGTGAAATTGCTGTACTCGTTTTCATACTTGGTTACTGGTTTAACTTAGATTACTTAGTTTGATGATGAGATTCTCATGTTAGTACACTAACACATCACTGGTTCGTATATGACCCTATATGTACTCTTATGGATCTCTAGAAGTAGCTCCCATGGACTAAGGGTGACTCTCGACGCATGGTGTGACTCCGTGTAGCACTTGGCCTCAAGTGTACTTAGCTCTTTACAAATCTCGTTTTTTATTTAGTTGTTCCTTAGACTTCGAGAAATGACTTTCTCGAAATACTAGAGGTATTCCTATAGATCTTTAGACGTGGATCCCATAGACCTAAGAGGTGACTTTGCTGCATGGTGTGCACTTTACTCTGTATTGTATTTAGCTCTGTGTACTTAGCTATGTGTAGTGTCATATTCAAGTGATTACTAGTTCAAGTCAAGTGTAACAATTTATGTTAGGTCTGTGTCAGGTTCGAGTAGTGTTATGAATTATCGAGTAAACGTTAATCAATTAAATGCAGTTAAAATAACAAGTCAAGGTTCGGGAACATATCCAAGAAAGGCAGGAGGCGCACTCGTGATATGACTCTTATGCATAATATGTGCTAGACTGATGGTTGACATTAAGTGTATGGTTATCACGAGTTCGATTAAGCAAGAATTAAACAATCAATGTAATATAAAAAGTTAAAAACTATACTAATGAAATCAAGATGATGTTCATAGACGGACCCCACTACTAGGTAAACCTCCTAAACGGAAAGTCATGAGGAGTTTTAGTAACTCCACTGTTATTTAGTAGTCATGCACTTTCAAAGGCTTTAAATAATTTCTTGATTTTCATACAACTAGAATTAAATGTAATGGAGTGTTATAGAGTATTGAATTTTCTTTCTAGCAAGACTAAGATGGGCTCAATCAGTGTTCGGGGTCAAAATATATCATGAGTATACTGAATATGATTCGAGAGTCCTGCTGTGCAACAATTTTGATTTCAAACCAAGTTTCAACTAGGATAAAATGTGAATTAGCAAAGATTATCATTAAAAAATTGTAGATAATTGAATTATCTTTTCAACGAGTCCATGATCAACTCAATTGGAGGTCGAGTCCAAAAGTCGCGAATGATTTAGTGAAACTGGTTGCAGACTAAAATGCTAGCAGCATGCACAGCTGTGTCGGCCTCATCGATGAGGGTGAGCTGCTTCGGCCACACCCTCAAGTCTATTGCTTCGTCGGCTGCCTTGGCGAGACTCAAGCCCCGAAATAGAAGTTGCCGGCACAGCATACTGCTGACCGAATTTTTGTCTTTGAACCCATTATTAGACAAGTTAGAGGCAAAATTAATATAAGTTATAGGAAATTGAATTCTCATTCAAACAAAATTGGAATTAGCTTGATTGGATTTGTATATGAAAAGTTATGAGAAAAATACCTAGAGGGTGTCCGAGTGATAGCACAGTGCAGCTGTGCTATCAATGACTTTGGCTCGAGTTTTGACCAGGTTAAAGTCAAGGTTAGCAAAAACAATATAAAATAAAGTTATAGGGGTTGAATTATCTTTGAAACAAAAAAAGAACGAACTCATTTGGAGTAACGAGTCGAAAGGTACGACCATTCTACTGTGATTTGCTAAGTTAACAATAAGACTTCATCATAGAGATAATTTACTTGGAGACTGGAAGACCTGAGATTCAAGAATGGATTTTTGATGGAGAATAATTGAGAAGAGATTTTATTAACTAAAAAAAAATAAATCATATTTTAACTTAATTTACGAGTGATTATAGTAAAAGAATTGGTGCAAGGGATGTGATTCCTTGCCTTCAAGCTTTCTAGGAAGGGGTCTTCAGTTAGGCTTTGTGGAGTTCTTCTCTGGCAGAGCTTTCTTGAAGATGGGCTAGGGCAGGAGTGGGGAGAGGAGAAGATAAAAAAGATGGAGAATGAAGATAAGGGGAAAGGTTTAGTCTTATCCCCTTACATTTATACAAGGGAAGAGGATAAAAGGGTATGGTCGTGTGGTATTTTCCTAACCACTCCTCACCAAATTACAAGAATACCATGGTCATCCATTTGACCCAAGATAAATTGTCTTACGATGAGGCAAAAATTGAAGTTAGTGGAAAATAGATTTAGGAAAAACATGCAAGTGGTGGGTATATAAACGATAAGGCGTTACAAATGCGAACCTAGATCTGAAGTTCGAAATGGATAGATCGTGTTAGTTTTGGCTGAATATTATAAGATTCAGCGTTGTCGACACCATTTTGAAATCTTATCCCAGTGAGAAAATAATAGAATGCTGTCAACTTGTTGCTGTTTATTTAAGGGCACAAGTTGTGAGAACTGTTGTGATAATAGTACAATCAGTGCAAAGCTTGTTCTCCATGGAGAAACCTAAACTGCAGAAACTAGAGCATCTCTCCACACACAGATGGACACAATTTATCTTGCTGTACGTATTTTGCAATCAAGGAGGGTTAAAATATAGATTGGAGATTAATAGTGAACTGTTGTGTTTGTTTGATGAGGATAGGGTGGTTCTATCGATGGAGAGAAGAAAGTGATTTAACTTACTCTTGATGCAACCAAAGTGGGTTGCAACATCAAATCAAATTAGATTAGTAGTTCGTAGATAATTATCTTCAATCGGGTAAAGGAGTTGAAATGCTTGATGTTTGCTTGGACCTTTGTTTTCAACTCTTTCTTGATTCTTATATGCATGATATTTGTTGTGTACTCCAAATCTCAAAGAAACCAGCAACGCAAAGATGGACTATGACGACTACTCAACTAGCCATTACTTTGGTATAGAACATGTTTGCTACTATGTATAGATGATCATCTACTGTGTTATTATCATTTTTCTTTCTTTCCTATTTCCTGGAGGGAAAGGTTGTATGTGATTCTTATGTATGTTTATATGTCTCCACAATGAAGAATGTTTCGTTAATATCTTTTTCACGGAGCGCTGTGGAGTTTATGCTTCAAGTTCATCTCAAAAAATGAAGAGGGGGGGGGGGGGGGGGGGGGGGACTTTAACTGTTACTTTTCTGTTTAGCTTCTTGTGAAGGTCTTTAACTGTTACTTTTCTGTTTAGCTTCTTGTGAAGGTCTTCAAATTTCCAATGAGACCATGGAAACTTTTCTGCTCAGAGAGGATATGGAATTACTATGGTTTCAGAGTCTCAGAGCCATTCAGTCAATTGGCTGTTGTGGCTCAAATTAATAAAGAGGTTCTGATTGTTGATGATACTAACTGATGGCTTTGTTCCCCAAGGAACTATTCCTTCCATTCCACAGCGTTTAGGCAAGTTCTTGTTTTCCACCACCTTTGAGGTTGGGATGGAGTCTTGCTGGTTCCTTGGTTTTATACCTCTAACTGGGTGCATCTTCTTTATTTTCACGATCAAGTGAAAACACCATTACTTTGTATAAGTTTACAGCTGCCACAGGCTTTCTTGCACTGGATCACTATCAGGGACAGTTCCAAGTTCCAGTGTCTTAATAATTCATCTAGGATTGTAGCCAGACCCTACTTGTTAAAAAAACTCTTTGCTGTCATTCAACTTTTCCCATGAAGCAAAAATTTGCATAGCTTGCTGTGCCCTTGTCTGGTAACTGACCAACTGTTTTGTACATATTTTGCATTAGTTTTGGTTCGTTTAGTTTTAGTGTGCTGTTTGCTATCATATTAAATGTGCTAATAGCCACACCTTGAGACAGGATGCTCTTCTTGCTAGCATAGCTGAAACTGAAAAGCAGACTGAGTTGGCTACTCGTGTTTCATCATGGAAGCAGCGGATTGAACAAACCTTAGAAGAGCAAGTGAGTTTTAAGGAGTTTGAATGCTCTATCAATTTACATTACATTATACTGAAGATTGTAAAGCCAGTTCTTTTTTTTTTTTTTTTGTGATCCATCATAATTGTGTTTCTTGACTTTTACCTCCAGGATACCCATTCCCCTTTTGATATTCATCAATATGGTGAGATAATTCTGGACAAACTATCCTTGGGAAAAGATTGCAGAGGATGCCTGGCTTTCACAGATGTTGTAAGGGGCCAACCAAAACATGGTGTTGCTCGAACATTTTCTGCTCTCCTGCAGCTGGTGAACTCTTTTTTCCCTAGTATTCATATCATAAATTTATTAATTGGTGACATTATGAGTTATTGTCTACAAAATAATTAAAACATAACATTGCTATAATACAATTTATTTTTTTTGGTCTTTTGTAATATATTTCTTGATTTTTATTTTTTTTAATTTTTTTGAGGACTTGATCCATGCTACAATCTTCTCCTCACCTACTTCTTTTTGTATGCTGAAAATCTATGAATTTCTTCAAAAATTTCGTCAATATTTCAGCTGTATGTGCATTTAACAAAATATTGGGACTGGTACCTGTTTCGGCCTATCAGCTAATGGCATCAGAATCAGTAACATCTGGCATTTAATATTGACTGGAAAGTGTTGGCAATATTGAACTGATAATATACGATAAATCGTGTATCGGATACCTTAAAATCAGATGCTATATATACCACTATCAGTCAATATTCAAAACTTTGGCATGCATGTTGTTTTTGTTTATCTAGTTAATTTATTCTATTTTCCATCGCCTTTTATCTCTTGCTCCTTCATGCTTTTGCTTTTAGTTTTGTACAAGAATAGTAGGATGTAACCATATATGTTTTCGATGTTAAATTATCTACATATTTCTCATGTTCTTTCCTGGAAGGTGCTGTGTTTTTTGCATTTCTTTTGATTCCATAGGCCAATTATTTGCCTTTGACTTGTAAGGACCTAAACTAGTCATTGCATCTCATGGTGTCTCTACTAAGTGTTAGGCAGCTTTATTTTTAAAAAGTAAGCCCTGGGCAGATTTTAGTATTCTCAGGATTTTATCTCAGGTGAATAATGGGGATGTTGAGCTGCAAAGAGCGCCAGACAACAACGAGTTAATATGCTACACAGCTGAAAATCCATTTGGTATTAAGCTCCTCGGCAGCAGCAGGAGAAAAGAGATGGGGATGTATTCATCAAGAAAAAGAGTGAAGTCCCCATCAAATAATCGGGGCAGAAGCAGAGCTAGTCCGTCCACTTCAGAACTGATCTCACCCACAAAACCGTCACACCAGAATGGCCGATTGTCTATTAAGCTTGGTAAGGGCACTGTTGTTCGATGCACTCCTGAGGGTAAGAGACGGCGAAGGTCTCGGTTAGCAGAAGCAGTTGATCTGCAGCCTGCTGGATGACTTATAAAAAGAACATCCGTTTATCTATTACCCATTAATTATTAACAGCCGCCGAATGCTTCCCAAGACCAGGGTACCAAGGTTTCTCCATGTGTAACTGAAGGGACCTAAGCTACACTAACAATTAGGCAGGAAGCTCCACTTTGTATTGTTTCTTAGATCTAGGCTGCTAGATATTTCTGTATTACATATTCCCAATGTATGTATCAGGTCTAATTTGTTATGTTTCTTGCAACAGTAAAGGAAAAATGTGATTGATGCCGTTTCAATTCTATTATGTTTCATGTCAGAGTGAAAGTTGAACAAAGTTGAGTTATGAGCTCACATGCAACCGAAATGAGAACAAACTAGAAATGTTATCTGATGTTCTTTTACCACTGAAGATTGTTTCAGGATGATGATGATCAAGTTGTATTTTGTTCTGTAGGACCTTTAGGAGCTGTTGTTTTCATTCTGCAAGAGTTCCTTGTGTGTTTCAGAGATCTTCTATTCATTTTTCTTGCATTTTATGCCCATTGCTTTCAGATTATACTGGGAAGCGATCACTAGTGTTGCTGGGTTGTCTACAGAGGCAAGACATGTTCCTCCTTGGGCACCAATGCTTTGTTCCGACATTTCTCCAGGACGTATCTTTGTTTCAAAGCCACTATTTTCTTTTGCAAGGTAACTAAATTTCGTTGTACTGTAATACAGAACAATAATAAACTCTTAAGTAGTTATGAAGTGTTTTGGAGGAATGCGTTATGAAGTATTTATAAAAATACTTGTGAGTTTTTTGTACGAATGTTTTGAAGTGTTTCTACAATATTCTAAAATACCTGGATAAGTGTTTTGGCATGTTTTTTAGAATACTCCAAATCAGAATGTTTTGGGAGTGTTCTGAATTATTTTTCCAAAAATATTTCTTTTGTTTCTTTTTCCAATTCTCTCACATTACTTTCTTTTTTCTAATTTGGTATATTTGTCTTTATATATATTTATGTAAGTCATCTAAATTTGTTAGAAAACTAAACTTCTAAGTATAAATTTGAATACTCCAAAATCTATAATCAGAACATTTCAAAACACATACCAAAACATTTTAAAACACATACTACCAAATCATTTCAAAACACACACTTTAAAAACACATCAAAACACTTTATTTTTTTATATCCAAATTATGTATTTTGGAGTATTCTATAATCATGAGATGTTCAAACTTATACTTAATTAAGCACACCCCAAAATACCTTACTTTTGAATTCCAAACAAAACCCATAAGGTTCCTATTTTCTTGTTTTATCTACTCATATTTCACATTATTGGTGGCTTCATTCTTTCGAATCCGAGAAATTTTAACTCATTTTATAATTTTTAAGTGTCATAGGGGGATTTATTAAAATGCAAACTTTTAAAACCCTATAAATCGTTTTTCTTTGTTTTCTTTAAGGGGTATTTACTGGTTTGTCCCTCAAATCTTTATATATTATGATTTTGCCCCCCAAATCTTCATATTTAGAATTTTGCCCCCCAAATCTCATAAGTTACAACAATTTTGCCCCCTTCTCTAACACAATTAAATATTTGACCATTTTACCCCTCTTTTCTTCTTCTATTTTCCTCCTCTCTTCTTCTTCTCTCTTCTTCCTCTCTTCTCATTTTCTTCATTATTTCTCCTCTTTTCTTTCTCCTCTCTTCTTTCAGTATTTAACTGTGTTAGGGAAGAGAGGAGAAGAGAGGAGGAAGAGAGGAGAAAGAAGAGAGAAGAAATAATGAAGAAATGAGAAGGGAGGAGGAAGAGAGGAGGAAAATAAAAGAGGAAAAGAGGGGTAAAATGGTCAAATATTTAACTGTGTTAGGGAAATTTAGAGGGGGGGCAAAATTGTTGTAACTTATGAGATTTGGGGGGCAAAATTCTAAATATGAAGATTTGGGGGGCAAAATCATAATATATAAAGATTTGAGGGACAAACCAGTAAATACCCCTTTCTTTAATTATGTTATATATTGGAATGGCTACAATCATAGGAGATCTAGGGTTGCTGCTCGGCGTGGACAGCGAGCTTTCAAGGCTGCTGCTGTCGATGTCCCTACTGAAGGAATCGATGATTCGAGTTGATTTTGATGTTTTTGGCAGCTGGGGAGGAGTCTTGTTCATGATCGCCTCTTGGGTTGACGATCTTTGGTGAGAGTAATGGTCTGGAACGCTTGGTGTTGGCGATGAACTGTCGAGGATGTAGTCATCCGTGTCTGCTGCTAACGAGGAGGTCGAGTTTTACAGAAGTCGAGGGTATTGTCAGAGATTTGATATATGAGTTGGGAGACTTGTTGGATGATGAATTGGAGGATCAGCATTACAAGATGATGGCTCGAAGAATCAAGAAATGGAGTAATCGGAAAGAGTCCCATCGAAATGCATTTGTAAATTGAGCTTGGAGCGCAACAACGGAGATAACTTGCATATCTTGCATTGTCAGCTGAAGGCTTTTCTTGGTTTGATAAATGATCATGTTGAGGAGGAGGAGCGGCAGCTAAGAGTTGAAATGCTGCCAACATTAGAACAGCCAGTGGTTGGCCGAAAGTAAGAGAGTCAAAAGATTGATACAGTGGTTGATGGATGTTGATGGACATGATGGAGTCCCATAATGGGCATGGTAGGACTAGGGATGAGTCGGATGACTGCACTTGTGCAGTCCGTTGGGCATGAGCGTAAGGTGCTTGATTATTTTCATGTGAGGATGTGGGTTTCTGTTTCTCAAAATTCGTCGTTAAAAAGCTTACTAGACAAATGTTGTTTGCGGTGACTGGAGATGAATATCCTGATAAAGAAAATCTGGACAGGTTGCACACTGTGCTAAAGGGCAAGCTGAGGTCGAAGAGGTTTTTGCTTGTTCTGGACGATGCCGGAATAAAGACTGGAGCTAAAGGGCGAGCTGAGGCCCAAGAGTTTTGGATGAAATGAGGGTGACTGAGCCGATGTTTCTTCCTGTTTTATCAGATAAAGGCCTTTTGAAGCTTTTCAAGTTCTGTGCATTTGCTTCTGAAGATTCTAAGAGTTTCCAGCTCTGGAGAAGATTTGGAAGAAAATATTTGAGAAATCGAAGGGCTTGCCTCTGGTTGTTGAGACTGTGGGAAGACTCAAAATTGGAGGAGAAGCTTTGGGAAATATTTTGGAGATAGAAACATGGAAATTAGAGCAAGGATGAGTGACCTTGTATCTTAAAGAAGAGTTATCGCCACCTACATGGACACCTAAATTCTTGTTTTTCATTCTGCACTTTGTTTCCGAAAGATTATGTATTAGACAAGCTGAGTTTAGGCCAATGTGTATGGCAAATGACTTTATCATACTCCAAGAGAACAGCCCTATAAAATACGTGGGAAGCAAATACTGTGATGATCTACACCAGAAGTCATTCTTTCAGAAGCACCGTGGATGGCTACATTATGTGTCCTCTGTTAGACGACCTGGCACAATGTATCTCCAAAGGATAAATGTTTCACAATATGAGATGGAATGTCAGAATCCATGATCCCTGCCACCGTCCGTCACATATCTGCACAAGTTCCCTGCGCAAGCTCCCAATATTGAGTTGGATCACCCAATATTGAGTTGTATCAGTTTACTGACAAGTGCAAAAACAAGAAGCCGCGGACCCTTCTGTTCTTTGGGAAATTCGGAGGTAATGTTTCTCGCGCACTTGATGGATTGGAAAACGAAAGCGAAAGGATCAGTCACTAGACTTTGGCTGCTGCAACACAGAGAAGTTGCCTGACAGTATTGGCAAGTTGAAACAACTCTCGGTATTCTGATGCCCATGGTACCAAAATTCAGACACTAGCTAGAACATTCTTCAGCCTTTATAAGCTACAAGTACTGAAAGTGTTAAGTGGCTCCTCTATGCATCTTCTCAGGGAATTCATGAAGTTGATAAACTTGAGGTATCTTGATGACTGTAATATTCCACAGGAATTCTGGAGGTCAACTATTCCTTAAGAATTAATCCACTATGGATTCATTAAGCAGTCTCGATACATGAGTGAAGGCTGCAGGATATAAATGATATAGTCGACTGTGGTTCTTTGTACTTCTTACCATTTAACTATACTGAACAAACGGCACCTTGATGACATAAGCATAGAATGGGCTTCTAACAGGAATGCTTGCAAGGTGGATGAAAATGATGCTAATGGCAGGATGACATCCTCATACAGTGACGGATATTTCACATTCAACCTGTTCATTTCCCGTTCACTTTCATTATACTCTTTGTTAAAGTTTGAATAAACATATATGAAGCCCTGGAGTGCTGTATCATTTCTTTTGAAGCTATTTCTTGATTTGCAAATTTGGTATAACCTTCTTATCGAGTGTCAATTTCATCTGATACTACTCGTAGGAGCTAACCTAGGAGAATATAGAATCACCAACCATTCTATCTCTTTTCTTTTTATTCATTGCATGCAGAGGCATTTACATGTTATTTTCTTAAATATATATATGGGGAGGTATACTGTACAATTGAGATTATTCTGTCATAACGTTATTATTGGACATTTACATACATAATTTGAAGCTTTATTCCTTATTTAATCCATTACATTGTGTAGGCTTGTAAGAAGTGAGTACCATTACTGAAGATTCTTTCTGCTTCTGTGGAGTATCCTTGACTGGGATCTTCAAGCATACAAGCTATCAGGAAATGAATCTTACATAGTCGCTTTGTTCTTTTCTTCGGCATATAGTACATTTTGCAGGCTGATTGACAAACAATCAGATCAAATTTAATGAGGTACGTCCAGTCAAGCGCTTATACTTTCCAATCATGCGATTTTATTGCTTAGGGTCTTGGATGATGGGAATAGTCCCTAATCAGAAGAGGGTGATGGATTTAAATAGAAATTGAAAGTTAGGTCTCTATTTATCACCTTAAGCTTTTGGGTCAAAAAATGTCTCAGCCTATATTCGGTCCTCACCTAGGTATCCCTATAGCAGTCGTTCAACTCTAATAAATATTTTGTTCCAAACCTATTCATTATGACTAAATTTACATCTGCTTACTTCCTTGTCTCAAACTATATTCAATCCTCATCTAGGTCCACCTCGGTCTCCCCACAGGGTCCAGTTCTGGTCCAACAAATATTCTGTTCCTCACCTATTCATTATGATTAATTTACATCTTTTTATTTATTATGTTACTAGATCTTTTATTATCAACATGATCTATCCGGCATGATTCTCCCTTGGTTCATGTAGCCTACCCCAAGTACTTGGGATAAAAGGCTTAGTTGTTGTTGTTGTTGTTGTTGTATATTACTAGATCTTTTAGTGGTTTGTATTTACATGTGAGATTGAGGTAATCTTTGAAATTATGGTATATGAGCTCAACTTGGATATTCACTGCACACATTCAAAATCTGGTCTTGAACCACACTGCTAACCACTGCTTCTGGTACATTTGTATCAAGATTTAAAATGTGGGAAACAGAATTTGTATCTGCCAATGATTTATGGTATTGGAGATTGGTGATATCTGACGTTTCATATCTGCTATGACAAAAAACATCAAAAAATATAGGTAACATTGTCAATATTGGTACTTTTTTTTTTTTGGAGAGATTGTCAATACTGGTTTGATATTATAAGTTCGATATTGTATCTAAAACTCAAAATCAGATAAATATTAAGTCCTTGATTCTATACTGTAGACCCTATATCAATTCTTGTGCAGGGAGTAACTTACCTTGACTGTCCAAAAAAATTTGAATCTAATTGAGAGAGGGATGTACATAAGTCAAACCAACAGATTTATACTTGCTAAATCATATCATTTTCTGAACAAGTTTTTCGTCAGTGGACATGCTTGGGAATCCTGCATTTGGTTGTCATTACCCCAACTGACCATTTCACCCTTTTGCATAGCAGAATCGTATAAAAAGTTGCGTTCTTGCTTCCTTTTTCATTCTAGAAATAGTTAAAGCATTGAGTTTTTATATCTATAAATTGTCAATAACTAAACAATTGCTTGGAGAGTGAGGGAAACGTAACCTGCACTGCAGGAAACAAACTCCCTGCACGACCTGCCCTCAGTGCTCAGCTCAGTTATTTGAACTAAACGTGGCTTATGTTACTGCTAACTTCCTGGCTAACAAAATATGCATGCCCTTATGGTTGTGAGGCTAACCAAAAGTCATGTACGCCTTTACCCAATAATGAAATGTACTGTGTGCAAAATGCTAGAGCATACCCTCACACGCATAGTTCAAGGTATCGTCCAATGTGTACTAATTGTCCAACAATTTCCAGTGTGAAGTTTTTCTATTTTTTCTGTGCTCATTCAGGACCTTTGGTTACACAACGAGCAACATAACCTGCATGATATTTTAACTTTCATTAAAAAGAAATTGTATAAACTATTTATTCTATTGTTCTCTTATAACTCTTCACTCTCTCTATTTCTCTTTGTTCGCAGATGCTTGCTATGGTTGGTGCAAAATATCCGCTTAGTGATGGATTTACCTCTACGCATCTTTGTGGTTCTATCCTAATTATTGTTTATCCGCAGTGTAATGTTGAAGTCGGTATACTGCCAACTCAAGGGTGAGATGGACTGGTTAAGCCAATAATACCAATAATGTATCTATCGACCACCGAGTCAGGACTTGAACCGGTGAGCTCTCATGTGCCATTTACATGCTGTACCAACTTTTTTTTTTTATTTTCTGTAATGCCCCGCTCCTCACTAAACACAGAATGGAGTCCGTCACCGGCGGGCACGTGTGAATTGATGTGCACGAGGCCAATGAATATGTAAAAGCAGGAATGAATAAAGTTAAAATACAATTCATCTACCAGAATCTTAGAAGTTGGTCTACTGCCATATAGAAATAAAGATATACATGTCTAAAACAGAAAGCAACAATTAGGTATTGATACAGAAGTTGGGAACTAAGCCCTCAAAAGAGATATACATACCAAATCCAAAAATACAAAAAGTGGAGGTCTAGGAATCTACTGCTGCTCGACCTGCTCCAGAAAGTACGGGTCGTGCAATAGCGGATTCTCACTCACATATTCAGTATCTGAGCGTGTGGAGGAACTCAAGATCAAACCCGACAAGTAAAACAATAAAAAGTAAGGAGCGTGTAATATAAACAAATAAGTAAGATATGAGTGCGGATATGAAAATATATGCATGTGTGGAAAACATTAAATAATCAAGTAACAATATCAAGCAGGGTATACATTCATATCGAGTCTAAGTTAATATCTTATTTTAGTTTATATTTTGAACTAAATAGTGAAGAAATAGACTCGTATCGTGAAAGTACCCATGCATACTCGGGACCCGGCCAAGATGCTGGCGTTGAACCAGCCGTGCCGCTAAGCACTCAAACAGATACCAATACTGAGTAATCGGTCGTCCCATCAACATAGACTAAACAAGATATGATGGCTCAGTACCATTCGGGCGCCCTCGCGGATGGGCCTCTATTTCGATTGCGCAACCTATCATAAAGTTTTCATGATACAATATTTGTCTACCCTTTGATCTCTCATAACCCAAGGTTTCAAATTATATTACATGGAAATCAATCTGGAATATAATGAACCAATCATGTCAAGATTTCTACATGCACATGTCTAGTAACAAACAAAATGTGATCCATATCAAAATCAAGTTAACAGGCAAGTCAGGATCCATGGCATTATCAAGACATGTGTATGTACTAATAAGAAAAATTCAGTATAATTTCATATATGTAATACCCCAAATTTCGAGCTATCTGTATTACTCTCTTGAGACCAGTGGTGCCGAATAAGTCCACCGAAATCAATTTTGGACACCGAAATAACTTTAGGTTAACATAACTTTAAATTCATAAACCCAAATGACATTCGGTTTTCGCGATTATTAGTTTTGTAATATTTAGGATTTTTGGAGAATTTTCTTACGAGGTCGAAAAATACTCCCAAAATTGCTAATTTAATAATATTAAAATTATTCTTCCAATTACTTTGAAATTTCGGTTCATTTATTCCAGACATCGAAACAACAAACGGATAATTTTGTAGAGTTCTCCTCGTCAAGCACTACGTCCTATATAAATTTGACAGTATTTGGAGAACGTTACACGGAATCGAAATTATTAAACTATTTATAAATAAATAAATAAAATAATATAAAAAAATAATAGAGGCGGTGCATGCTCGGTAAGAGCTGGCTACATTAGGCAGATGCCGCTGCTATGAAAGATTTAGTTAGGATTAATAAAAATCAATTAATTTAAATACAAAACCTACTCATGACCCTCAACACACTCACCAGTTCTGTTCTCTCATCTCTGTTTCGCTCTCTTCTCCCCTCTGTTCTCCTCTCGGCCAAACTCACCAACAGAGGAGAAAAAAATTAAAATAAAATAAAATAAAAGAGAAAGAAAAGGAAAAATCAAACCGAATCGAGAATTCGAACCGAATATGCGAGATCAAGCCGAGGCAAGTAATACTGCTATTTTCGTTCATTTCATTATTTTATTTATATCTATTTTCGTTCGTTTTTTTATTTAATTTAAATTTGTGTACGTAAATTATCTTGTAAAAATGCTTGGTTCATATTTTGGACCATTAACTGATATTGAGAACTGAACCAGATTAGTGTGACAATTTTGATATATATAAATATTATGATATTTGCTTATTTTTTTATTTTAAAAAAAATTTAGGTATGCAAAAGAATAAAATTTTCACCCATGCAAAAATAATATGGTTTGCATGCAAAATAGTTTTGCATGGAACAGAGAGAGGAGAAGAGTAAAAGAAAAAAGAAGAAAAGGAAATTTTGCATGGGCTTATAAATTATGGCTTGTTTTAGAATTTATAATTTGCATGTACTTATACATGTTAAGTTTCTAATTTATAATTTATAATTTGTATGGGCTTATACATATTACGTTTAGATTATGACTTATTTTAGACTATGACAAATTACATTTTTGCATGCTCTGGTCAATGAAGTGTGAAACTTATAAACATGAACTTTATAAATTGTGACATTGTATTTTATTAATACAGATACACATGCTGACATGATCATTCGTTAATATTATAAATTGTAATATTTGTATTTATTAATATTATGGATAATAAATATAACTTTGACATACTAGATATGCGATGACATGATTATTCATGAAAACATTATGACAAGTTCTTATATCTTATTTACGTGAAATTAAGTATCATCGTGATACATATGTACATGATTTTGAATCTTGATTCCTGAATTCTTATTTCTCGTGATAAGGGCATGTACACAGTTTGACTTGACAAACCACGTGTTTCCATTAATCATGTATATATGCATTATTGAGATGGGGATTGGAAAAACTACATGATGAATAAAAACTGTATTGTACAAGGATCTTTTTGGCCAACTTCTTGATTGAGGTGCTGAGCATTTTTACTGCAGCAGCACTGGGTGGTACTGGGCCACCGTCTGATACATGAGTCACTATAAGAGTGATGTCCGTACTGTTTCACAGTACGGGGTTTGACTTGAACACCTAGCGGTGTGTCATTGTTCAGCGCCATAGGTTTGAGGCCGGGTCCCGGGTATGCACGGGCACTTGTACAATACGGAAACTGCGCGCTATTTTATCCATTATTTAGTTTCAAATGCTAAAAAAGATTTGATTTAGACTTGACATCTTTACAAGATATGATCTTTACATGATATTAAATGTTATTTGCAAATGACATATATAATCTTGTTATATTTTTCATTATTCACGTGACTGTTCAATATTATCACGATTTAATTGTATTTTTTTTCTGTTTGTTAAGAAATATTCCCAATGAAAGCATTTTATTCATTTGCATACTTTTATTTTTAGTACTGTAATAGTACACATATATTTTTCTTGTGTTACTTACTAGGTTTAATCCCCTAGGTTTCGAACCTAGGTTTAGAGAACCAAGAAGGAGATCCAGCATTGACTAAGGATCCGTACTTCATCGATCAGACCGAGCAATATTAAGTAGTGAAGTACGTTTTGAAGAATCTTGTATATCTTTGTCTAGACACTGTTTTTCTTTTTGACTCTTTTGTGTTCATATTTAAAGCAATGTACCGTTTTATATAATGAACTCTTTATATAAATGAAATCATTTCAAGTTTCAGACATGTTATTTATTCATCTGATTGTGGCAGTAGTTACGGTTATTCTAAGATCCTGTAACTGTTGGGTTGTCTAGTGCAAGTAATAAGTAACGTCCTCCGTTTTGGGAAGCAGCTGAAAAACGGGGGCGTTACAGGATGATATCAGAGCCTAGATTTAAGTGGAAGACCATATAACTACTGCCACATAAGAACATGTCTGTGACTTATTCGTAATAATTATTTCTTATTCTTTGATACCTATCAGATCTAGTATCGTGCCGTTTTATTATTTCTTATTTGTTTGAGATATCTATCTTGAATTCTTTTTGTTGATTCTTATCTGGACTATCATAGAATGATATCTATCCAATTTTCAATCAATACATCTTCTAATGATTAATGATGAAGATTTTTATGCCAACTTGCTAACTGTTAATGGAAATAGATATGATGTTATTCAAAACATGAAATAGTTAAATACTTTCCACGCGGTAATAGAATGCAGTAGAAGAAAAGTAATATTTTAGATTCCTGATCGTTCAGATTTTGAGTTTATTGGTGAAAGCCAATATTCAGAACTAGCAGAATCTAAGATATTTCTAAGAGGAAGTGTTTTGGAAGAAATAAAAGCAGGAGAAGAAATAATTTTAGTATTATAAATTTTAGACATATTTTCTGAAGAGATACTTGAACTACCACCAGTAAGGACAATAGAATTTATTATTAATATTCTCCTTGGAACTGAACCAGTTTGTAAATCACCTTATAGAATGAGAGTTGCAGAACTAGAATAAATTAAGAAATAAGTAGATGGACTATTGAGGTTGGGTTTTGTGAGATCTAATGTTTTATTGAGTTCCAGTGTTATTAATAGGAAAGAAGGATGAGAGTAAAAAGTTGTGTGTGAACTATAGAGATTTAAATGTAGTAACAATAAAAAAAATAAATAAATAAATATCCACTACTTATGATAACTAATCTATTTGATCAATTGGGAGGAGGAAGAGAATTCTCGATGATAGATCTTTATTTGAGATTCTGTCAAGTAAATATTCGAATAGAAAATATTTTAAAAACTGCATTAGAATCAAACATAGTCACTATGAATAATTGGTGATACTGTTTTCAGTAACTAATGCTCCAACAATATTTATAAATTGATAATGAACTATAAAAAAAAAACAACCTAGGGAAAAATAAGTGCAAAAATATAAAGAGATCTTAGAACACTAAGAATTTTGTAGAATTAGTCAAGTTGAAAATAAAGGATAAGAAATTAATAATAAAGTATAAATTTTATCATGGCGGAATATGACATTGTATCTTGTTACTCAAGTTAGGCTTATCTTTCCAAATTATTGTCTTATCCATTATTTTTGTTGACCATTCCTCATTTGACATTTTGTACCTTTCATCTGAATATTATCATAATATGATTACTGTCTTAAACCTTTTATATCACAAGTCTTATTAAGTTGGCGAGCTAATTGTAGAGATGTATTTTCTGGCGCCAGCAATTACAGTCGCTTGATAAGATCATCGTGTGTGATTGAATTCTGTAGTCATGAATTCACTTTTATCTTATATCCCTACCATTTATAGTCTTGTTACATCGATATTATAATAGTTCAGATTTATTTTCATTTCTAGAGTCGATTACAACATGTAATAGGATCTTGGAAAAAAAAACTCTACGAAAATATTTATCACATGTATCTTACACATAACTTAATCAGGATGGCGTGACACTCCAAATTAGTAGCAGCTATTCCTGATTAAATTTTATCTCACTTTTGTGTTCCTTCACCTAAATAAATCTTCAAGAATAAATTGGGAATTCTGTCTATCCATTATCATTCCTATAAAAAAAAGGGAAGTCGTTCATGATATATTATATATCTCAATATTAAGAAAGCGCTTAGCTGGAAGTGCAAAATAGTGAATCTATCAAAAGTAGACTTGAGATCAGAATTAAAATATGAGAAGTGACATGTAAGAATCATTAACCGACGGGAGAATTCTTAAAGGATAAAGTAATATTATTAGTTCTTATTTCATGGAATGTACAATCACCAGAGGATTCAACTTGGGAGCTTGAAAAGAACATCAGGACAAAATATGCATACCTTTTCTCATGATCAAAAACACCAATTAAATTTCGAGGACGAATTTTTTTTTATTAGGTGGGTAGTATGTAATACCCCAAATTTCGAGCTACCTGTATTGCTCTCTTGAGACCAGTGGTGCCGAATAAGTCCACCGAAGTTAATTTTGGACACCGAAATAACTTTAGATTAACATAACTTTAAATCCACAAATCCAAATGACATTCGGTTTTCGCGATTATTAGTTTTGTAATATTTAGGATTTTTGGAGATTTTTCTTACGAGGCCGAAAAATACTCCCAAAATTGCTAATTTAATAATATTAAAATTATTCTTCCAATTACTTTGGAATTTCGGTTCATTTATTCCAGACATCGAAACAACAAACGGATAATTTTGTAGAGTTCTCCTCGTCGAGCACTACGTCCTATATAATTTGACAACATTTGGAGAACGTTACACGGAATCAAAATTATTAAATTATTTATAAATAAATAAATAAAATAATATAAAAAAATAATAGAGGCGGTGCATGCTCGGTAAGAGCTGGCTACATTACGGTGAGTGTGGCATTTTTGGTGGGCAGATGTTGCTGCTATGAAATATTTAGTTAGGATTAATAAAAATCAATTAATTTAAATACAAAACCCACTCATGACTCCCAACACACTCACCAGTTCTGTTCTCTCATCTCTGTTTCCCTCTCTTCTCCCCTCTCTTCTCCTCTCGGCCAAACTCACCAACAGAGGAGAAAAAATTAAAATAAAATAAAATAAAAGAGAAAGAAAAGGAAAAATCAAAACGAATCGAGGATTCGAAATCAAGCCGAGGCAAGTAATACTGCTATTTTCGTTCATTTCGTTATTTTATTTATATCTATTTTCGTTCGTTTCTTTATTTAATTTAAATTTGTGTACGTAAATTATCTTGTAAAATACTTGGTTCATATTTTGGACCATTAACTGATATTGAGAACTGAACCAGATTAGTGTGATAATTTTGATATATATAAATATTATGATATTTTTTTATTTTTTTATTTAAAAAAAAAAATTAGGTATGCAAAAAAATAAATTTTTCACCCATGCGAAAATAATATGGTTTGCATGCAAAATAGTTTTGCATGCAACAGAGAGAGAAGAGTAAAAGAAAAAAAAAAAGAGAGGATATTTTGCATGGGCTTATAATTTATGGCTTGTTTTAGAATTTATAATGTGCATGGATTTATACATGTTACGTTTCTAATTTATAATTTATAATTTGTATGGGCTTATACATATTACGTTTAGATTATGACTTGTTTTAGACCATGACAAATTACATTTTTGCATGCTCTGGTCAATGAAGTGTGAAAGTTATAAACATGAACTTTATAAATTGTGACATTGTATTTTATTAATACAGATACACATGCTGACATGATCATTCGTTAATATTATAAATTGTAATATTTGTATTTATTAATATTATGGATAATAAATATAACTTTGATATACTAGATATGCGATGACATGATTATTCATGAAAACATGATGGCAAGTTCTTATATCTTATTTACGTGAAATTAAGTATCATCGTGATACATGTGTATATGATTTTGAATTTTGATTCCTGAATTCTTATTTCTCGTGATAAGAGCATGTACACAGTTTGACTTGACAAGCCACGTGTTTCCATTAATCATGTATATCATGCATTATCGACATGGGGATTGGAAAAACTACATGATGGATAAAAACTGTATTGTACAAGGATCTTTTTGGCCAACTTCTTGATTGAGGTGCTGAGGATTTTTATTGCAGCAGCACTGGGTGGTACTGGGCCACCGTCTGATACATGAGTCACTATAAGAGTGATGTCCGTACTGTTTCACAGTACGGGGTTTGACTTGAACACCGAGCGGTGTGTCATGGTTCAGCGCCATAGGTTTGAGGCCGGGTCCCGGGTATGCATGGGCACTTGTACAAAACGGAAACTGCGCGCTATCTTATCCATTATTTAGTTTCAAATACTAATAAAGATTTGACTTAGACTTGACATCTTTACAAGATATGATCTTTACATGATATTTATATGTTACTTGCAAATGACATATATAATCTTGTTATATTTTTCATTATTCACGTGACTGTTCAACATTATCACGATTTAATTGCATTTTTTTCTATTTGTTAAGAGATATTCCCAATGAAAGCATTTTATTCATTTGCATACTTTTTTTTTTAGTACTGTAATAATACACATATATTTTTCTTGTGTTTCTTGCTGGGTTTAATCCCCTAGGTTTCGAACCTAGGTTTAGAGGACCAAGAAGGAGAACCAGCATCGACTAAGGATCCGTACTTCATCGATCAGACCGAGCAATATTAAGTAGTGAAGTATGTTTCGAAGAATCTTGTATATCTTTGTCTAGACACTGTTTTCTCTTTGACTCTTTTGTGTTCATATTTAAAGTAATGTGCCGTTTTATGTAATGAACTCTTTATATAAATGAAATCATTTAAAGTTTCAGACATGTTATTTATTCATCTGATTATGGCAGTAGTTACGGTTATTCCAAGATCCTGTGACTGTTGGGTTGTTTAGTGCAAGTAATAAGTAACGTCATCCGTTTTGGGAAGCAGCTGAAAAATGGGGGCGTTATATATATGTTGTACAAGTGATTAGTATGTATATGTCAAGGCAAGTATGATAGTCATAGAATAGTAGAATGTTTTATGGAAATAATGATCATGTGTGTAAACCACACATATACAATTATGCATATAAAGACATATTAGAAAGTGGGTATAAAGTGTAAAAATAAAAGTTAAATAGGCTTAACACTATTATAACGATTATTTTAACAACATATGAATTTTCTAAATTCTAGTATAATTTCATAGTATGAAAAGTAATTTATTACACTTTATTAATGTATATTTTTTTAAAGTGAATATGGATTAGCATAAAGGAATCATGAACTAATGTAATAGTTTGCATAAAAGAAATATTTTAGTAAATTTAATGTAAAACTTATAAGAAACTCTCTCTTTAAAATATGATAATGAATAAATAAATAAAAATATATATATACATATTTTCTAATGGCAAGTGAAAAATAGTTTTTAAATCATTGTATTATACACAAAAAAATTTATGTAGAAAACTTTAAATTTATATCCAATATGATGAACATTCATAAAGGTAGTATTTTTATAATTTAAAAATTTAGCATATAGTTTAACTTTACAACTTGTAGTTTAAGAATGAGAGATTATAAATAAAATGATAAATTTAATACATAAACATAGAGTAAAGTGTAAAAATTATATTTTTATTTTTAAAATTATATTTTTATTTTTCTACAATAATCATAGAGATTTTGTATAGAGACATTATCTTTTTAAGTTTTAACAAATCAAGATTCGAACTTAACCATAAACAATTAGAGTTAGAAAAAAAATGAGAGTGGCTGGGATTTTACTTGCCTTGATGGATAAGAAGATAAGCCTATTTTGAGGCTAATGAATTTTTTCTCCTTTTCTTCTTCTCTTTTCTTATTCTTCTTCTCTTTTCTTCTTCTCTTGAGTTGGAGTAAAAAAAAAAAAAAAGGAAGAGATGAATGAAAAATGAAGGAGAGAAAATAAATGAAAGGAAGAGAAGAAAAAGATATAGACAAAGGAGAGATATGGGGGCAAGATAATGGTTTGTCATGCTTGGCCAAAAGACAAGTATAGTGAAGGTAAGGTATGAGTGAATAAAGACAAAATATGCATAAGACAAATGATTATTAATAATAGGTTATTAGAGTTGTTTAAGCCTATAATTTCAAATTAAACTAACCCAAATAAAGTCAAACTTCATCTTTACAAGTCAAAAAAGAGAGACTAGTCAAAATATGTGTAGGGCCCACCGGTGATTAAAATAATATTATTTTAAGTGATTATCCAGAAAATTTCAAAAACAAATAACCAAAAAAATAGAAAAAAGAGACGAACGCAACGAATTCACTCTTGAATATATTTGACATCAGGAACATAAGTTATGATAGAAATTAGATTATTACATCCTACCCTCCTTAAAAAAAACTTCGTCCTCGAAATTAATTTTTTTTGAGAAACAAGAATAAATACAATAATAAGTTCCGATATATGCGTGTGCAGACGGGAATTGATAATAATATTATGAATACGATACTTGAGTGATCACTCAAACAAGCGGGGATACTTCTTCCGGACATCATCCTCCCGTTCCCAGGTAGATTCTCCTGGCGAGTGACCCTCCCATGACACGAGAACGAGGGAAATCGTGCGGTTATTCAGAATTCTCTGCCGTCGATCAATGATGGCAATTGGTTCCTTATCAAAAGTCAAATCTATTCCTAATTCCACATCGGAAAGATCTACAACACGGTTCTCATCTCCAATGCATTTTCTCAGCTGAGAAATATGAAATACATTGTGCACTGCATCCAACTCTGATGGCAAGTCAAGTCGATATGCCAAGTTTCCAACTCTCTCGACAATAGCAAAAGGACCAATATATTCAGGATTGAGCTTCCCTCTCCTACCAAATCTAACAACTCCCATCATTGGTGAAATCTTGAGGAATACTCTGTCTCTAACTTCGAACTCCAATGGCCTTCTATGATGATCTGCTCATTTCTTTTGCCTATCCTGTGCAACCCACAAATGCTCCCTGATGACCTTTACTTGGTCTATCATCTGAGCGACTATCTCTGGTCCTAGTATGCTGCGCTCTCCAACATCGTTCCAACACAAGCGCGATATGCACTTCCTTCCATACAAAGCTTGAAATGGAGCCATCTTGATACTCACGTGATAACTGTTATTGTAGGAGAACTCTACCATATACAAATGATCCTCACATGAACCTCCAAGATCTAACACACAAGCCCTCAGTATGTCCTCTAAGGTCTGAATAGTCTGCTCAGATTGTCTATCTGTTTGAGGATGATACGCCGAATAAAGATCTAAATGTGTCCCCAAACTCTTCATCAGACTGGTCCAATAGTGCGATCTGAACCTAGTATCGCGAACTGAAACAATCCGCTCTAGAACTCCGTGCAGTCTCACTATCTCCTGCATGAATCTCCTTACCAACCTTTCTGTCGACTGGCTCACCCTAAAAGGAATAAAATGGGCTGATTTCGTCAAGCGGTTTACGATCACCCAAACTGCGTTATTACCCTTCGGACTTCTGGAAAGACCCGTCACAAAGTCCATGGCTATCTTCTCCCATTTCCACTCCGGAATAGGTAAGAGTTGAAGCAAACCTGCGGTCCTCTGATGCTCGGTCTTCAGCTGCTGACAAATAAGACATTTTGATACATATTGAGCAATCTCTTTTTTCATTTCTGGCCACCAGAAGTGTTATCTCAGATCTCTATACATCATGGTACTATCCGGGTGAGTAGAATATGTTGATCTATGAGTTTCTGCTAACACCTCATCTCTAACCTCTCCTATGGGCACACACAACCTACCATTGAGACGAAGTGAGCCATCTGCATGCACTAAGATGTCTGGTCTTTTGCCCGCTTCCATCTTGTTCCTAAGCCTTTTCAATCTCCCATCATTATTTTGTACTTCTTTGATCCTATCAATCAGTGTAGATCGAAATTGTAACTCCATGAGCTGCGCTGTCATTTCTGACAATAGAACTTCTAATTCCACCCTCTCCATGTCTTTTAAAATTTCTTTCTGTCGAGTTAGATACATAATCATTGGCTTCCTACTCAAGGCATCTGGCACTACGTTGGCTTTTCCCGGATGACAGCGGATGTCCAAGTCAAAATCTGCTACAAGTTCAAGCCATCTGCGCTGCCTCATGTTCAACTCCTTCTGAGTGAAGATATACTTAAAACTCTTGTGATCAGTATACACTTCTACCCTTTCGCCCAATAGATAATGCCTCCAAATCTTAAGGGCATGTATTACTGTCGCTAACTCCAGATCATGTGTAGGATAGTTTCGCTCATGAGGTCTAAGCTGCTGGGAAGTATACTCGATCACTTGACCATTCTGCGTAAGTACGCAACCCAACCCTTTGCTAGATGCATCGCAGTATATCCTCATACCGCCTGAATTATTAGGAACTGTTAACACTGGTGTTGTAGTCAATCTGCACTTCACCTCTTCGAATGCACTATCACACTCCGTGGTCCACTCGTACTTCTCCCCCTTCCACGTTAGGTTTGTTAGTGGCGCTGCTAATTTAGAGAAATCCTGTACGAATCTCCTATAGTATCCAGCCAATTCAAGAAAGCTACATATTTCTGAAGCAGATTTTGGAAACGGCCACTTAAGTACGGCCTCCACTTTCTTGGAATCTACTGACACACCATCTCCAGATATTACATGGCCTAAGAAAGTGATCTTGTCCAACCAGAAGTCGCACTTGTTCAGTCTGCCGAACAATTGTTGTTGCCTGAGAGTCTGTAAAACTATCCTCAAATGCTCAACGTGCTCTTCCCTACTCCGAGAGTAGACGAGAATGTCATTGATGAACACCACTACAAACTGATCCAAATATTGTGCGAACACCTGGTTCATCAAACTCATGAAGACTGCGGGGTTACACCAAATGGCATCACTAGATACTCAAAATGTCCATGCCGCACCCTAAA
The DNA here is from genome assembly GCA_036321105.1 of Dracaena cambodiana. Taxonomy (NCBI): domain Eukaryota; kingdom Viridiplantae; phylum Streptophyta; class Magnoliopsida; order Asparagales; family Asparagaceae; genus Dracaena; species Dracaena cambodiana. The sequence goes on along the minus strand of JAYEPQ010000005.1, from coordinate 54,199,375 downwards.
TGCTGTCTTTGGAATGTCCTCCTTTCGAACTCGCACCTGATGAAAACCAGAACGAAGGTCAATCCTAGAGAATACCTTAGCTCCGCCTAGTTGATCAAACAAATCCACAATTCTTGGTAAAGGGTATCTATTCTTGATGGTGACTGCATTCAAACCCCTATAGTCAACACATAACGTTTGGCTACCATCCTTCTTTCCTGTCAACAGCACTGGAGCTCCCCAAGGAGAAACACTAGACTTGATAAATCCAAGTCTTAGTAGCTCATCAACCTGTCTCTTGACTTCTGCTAGCTCTTCTCGATCCATTCGGTATCGTGGTTTGAATACAGGCTCTGCACTAGGAAGAGTATCGATGGTGAATTCCACGACTCTGACTGGAGGCAATCCTGACAACTCCTCGGGAAACACATCTAAATATTCTGATATTACTGGAATCATCCCCATACCTATCTCTATGGCATCAAGAACTCCACCTCTCGGTGTCACCTTGAGCCCAGCTGGCTCCAAGGATTTACTTCCACTAAGAAATTCAGACTCAGTATGACCTGGAATTCGAAATATCACCTTCTTACCACGACAGTCAATTACTGCATAGTACTCAATCAATCCATCCCTAGGATAACATCATATCCACGGTTATCTATCACTAAAAGATTAGCATAAAACTCTCGGCTACTAACTACCACTGGACACAATCGACACTCTCGGCTAGATATAACACTACCATTTTCCGTCTTAATATCCCACCCAACAGATAAATCAACAAAATCAATTGAGTTACGCAAAACAAAATCCGATGATATGAAACAATGAGATGCACCTGAATCAAATAATACATGAGCTGGAGCACGGCCTACGAGAAGCGTACCTGCCACAACCCTCCTGAAGTCTGAATCTTTTCGGCCGTCATCAATCGGACTTGTTCCTTTTTCTTGTCCTTTCTGGTCTGAGCTCTATTAAAAGCATGCTATTGCGACACCAACGGTCTTCTCTGAATTGGTTTCTGGGGCCTTTGGGCTGGTGGTGCTGTCACTGTCTGCTTTGGTGCTGCCTGATACACTTCTCCTGATCGCTCGAATCCCTGACTGGCACTACTTGCTGACTGTTGTCTATTTGGACATGTGGATATCTGGTGGTCCGATAATCCACAAGCCAAACATAATCCCTGTGTCCTCCGACAATCCTTCTGCATATGTCCTGGTATGCGACAGAAGCGGCACACTATCTGGCTCAGTGCAAGCCCCATTGGCCGCTTGGTTGGAGGAGCACCAACATATCGAGTTGAGGGTCCTGTGATCTGGTGGAACTGTCTCTTCGGTGCTGCGAACTGAAATCTCTTCTCTCTAAATACTTGCTCTTGTCGATAGGCTGTACTGTATACCTCAGAGTATGAACCGAAAATCTGCAATGCTAGATAATCTCGGATGTCATAACGCAGTCCCTGCTGGAAGCGATAAGCTCTGTCCTCCTCAATCTCAACCAACTTCAGAGCAAACCTGCTCAATCTAACGACTCTGCTGCGTACTCATTAACTGTTTTATCTCCCTGCTGGAGAACCATAAATTGCCTCTCCATCTCACGTCGAGCCGATGGATGAAAGAAACGGTCATACAAGGCCTCAACGAACTCCTCCCCCTACATGCCTCTTCTCCTCTGCTAACCACCAAATCCGCGTAATATCCACCAACTGGATCTGCTTAACATTAACACGACTCTCATTTGGAATCCTAACAGCCTTCAAAAGATTTTCCATATTCACGATCCACTGCTCTGCCTCCAACGGGTCTCCTATACCCGAAGATGTAGATGGCTGAAGCTGACGGAAATCTGATACTGTCCCGGGTCTCTTGTCTATGTGGTCCTGTCATGCGCTTTAGCACTGCTGCCGTTGTCAATTGGGCCTGAGCAATTTTTATAATTAAATCTCTAAGCTCTGCAACTGGATCGTGTGGAGTGGCTCCATGCGTACCGGCCCTAGTTGGACCAGCTCCGTGCAGATGTGCTCGAGCTGGACCAACTCTAGGAGGATGACGAGGTGGCATCTCCTTGAAATTTGAACAAGAATAGAAATGAGAAAGGAATATGGTAGATATTCAACTTACAAGGGAGTCAAGGGATAGGTGTTGAATAAAAAAAATACTGTTAGTAGATATGTTTTTTTGTATATACATATCTGTATATATATACACATATGGCAGTAGTCCTAAGGTCTTCCTAAATCAATCTAGAGTTCTGATATCACTCTGTAACGCCCCGCTCCTCACTAAACACGGAACGGAGTGCGTCACCGGCGGGCACGTGTGAATTGACGTGCACGAGACCAATGAATATGTAAAAGCAGGAATGAATAAAGTTAAAATACAATTCATCTACTACGATCTTGGATGTTAGTCTACTGCCATATAGAAATAAAGATATACATGTTTAAAATAGAAAGCAATAATTAGGTACTGATACAGAACTTGGAAACTAAGCCTCAAAAGAGGTATACATACCAAATCCAAAAATACAAAAAGTGGAGGTTTAGGAATCTACTGCTGCTCAGCCTGTTTTAGAAAGTACGGGTTGTGCAATGGCAGATCCTCATTCACATATTCAGTACCTGAGCGTGTGGAGGAACTCAGAATTAAACCCGACAAGTAAAACAATAAAAAGTAGGGAGCGTGTAATATAAACAAATAAGTAAGATATGAGTGTAGATATGAAAGTATGTGCATGTGTGGAAAATATTAAACAATCAAGTAACAATATCAAGCAGGGGTATACATACATATTAAGTCTAAATTAATATCTTATTTTAGTTTATATTTTGAACTAAATAGTGAAGTAATAGATTCGTATCGTGAAAGTACCCGTGCATACTCGGGACCTGACCAAGATGCCGGCGTTGAACCAGCGTGCCGCTAAGCACTCAAGTAGATACCGATACTGAGTAATCGGTCATCCCATCAATATGAATTAAATAAGAGATGATGGCTCAGTATCATCCGGGCGTCCCCACGGATGGCCCCTATTTCGGTTGCGCAACCTATTCTAAACTTTTCACGATACAATATTTGTTCATCCTTTAGTTCTCCGATAGCCCAATGTTTCAAGTTATATTAGGTTGTTACATCTCCTCTTTACCGATAAGAATATAGTTGTGGATATTCGTCTATTGTTCTATGTATTTGATTAGCTTCTTAATATTCTCAATGCATTTCTGTGGGCCGTACATCCGAAGTTAATATGCCTCCCGAGTAATATGTTTACTGAATGCACACAACATGAACAAGTATGTGGTGCAGATTCTTCACATAAAAGCTCATTCTATGTATAAGCTTACGATGAACCTATATGTTGATCTTCTATAGTTTTTTTTTTTCCCTTCATCTGAGCACATGTGACCATGCATGCAGCAAAATATCACAAAAAATGAGAAAATCACCAGGACTCATTGATTCTTGGAAACTGATTCATAAATGGGGAATATGCAAGTATAGTTACAAACTAATTAGAAGATTAATCCCTTCCTAACTGATTCTAGTTGCAAACTGATAGTTGATTCAGTTTGATGCAATTGATTCCATTTGATTCTTCATTTTAGATTTCATCATTCTTTGCCCTTTATATCACACTTTTTAACATCTGTTTCCTGACACGGGCCAAAGATGAGGAGGGGGAGGGGTTGTTTGGGGGGGTGGGTGGGTGGGGTTGGAGGGGTTTGGATTTTACTAGTTTCAATGGCAATAAAAAATACATGGGATCTTATACCTTTTCCGAGCCTATAAGATAGATCAGATATATCCTTTTTTTTTTTTTTTTTTTAAATTCCAAACGGAACTCTATTTTTTTTTCCTCCTAAGCTACCCTCTTGGCCTGTCTCTTCAATGCACTCCAAACCTTTAATCTTGGTTAAAATTTTTGGGTTTAAAATCATTAAGATTATTTTTTCTTGTTCCCCTGATAAAAAAAATTCCTAACCATTGGGCATTGATGTGATTAAACAGGTTTGGCATTTCAAGTTAAATAACTAATCTGGTTATTATTAGAATAAGAATAGGAACCATACACATAAGTCCCAAACTGATAAAGTTTTACATAATAAACCTTCTTTCACTCCTCCTAAGTTGAGCATGTATGTCATACTTGTCCAGCTTACTACAAATAAACTTTACTTGAGACTTAATAAGAGGCTTGGTGAACAAATAAGTAGCTGATTTTTAGTTCCTCCGTATATGGTTTCAATTGTCATCTTATCTATAACATGGTCAAACAATTGACAATCAACCTCAATGTGTATAATTCTTTCATGGCAAGCCAATAGTTAGCAATACTTGAGTATACTTGAGTAGCTAACACTCGAATATCACAATACAACCATATACATGTGTGACGCAGGACGGAGGCGAAATTAGGGTTAGCGTTTTGAGAATTAGGGTTTTTTAGAGGAATTGGGGAAGAAAAAATAGATTAGGGAAGAACTTACAAGATTTGGAAATTCACCCAGGCGAATCCACGCCCACTCTCCACGAATTCACGATGAAAGATTTGTTTCAACGAAATCCACGCCAGAAATTTCTTAAGAAATTTTCAAATATTATTCAACTCCTTAATACTTCATACAAACCCATATATATTGGAAAATCCTAATAGACAGAATCCTAATAGAATCCAAACTCCTAATCTAATCAAATATCCTAATAAAATCCAAATCCTAATAAGATCCAAATTAAATCAAATCAAATCAAATCTATTTCCAAATTAAATCCTGATCTCCATCAATTCTCCCCGGCTTCAAAACATGAACCTTTGGTGAATGACAAAGATGATAATTATCGAGCAAATCCGGGTCGAGCTGCTGGACTTCTTCGGTGTGCAACCAAGTGCAATCAGAGTCTGGACGTCCATGCCAGCGCGCCAAATAACGCTGATATCCACCATCAGCAGTCGAAATAATCTCATTATTCAAAATGTCTTCAATATGATCTATATGATACTTCTGTGGAGCAGGAGGAGGCGGTGTACAGATGCAAAAATGCCGATGTCCTGGCGAAGCTGATGATGGTAAATCCGGAATAACTGCTGGATAATCAAATAGAGCACGGTATGGAGTCAGGTCTTCGACGTTGAAAACTGAATTGATTCCGAGATTTTGGGGAATTGCAAGCTCATAAGTATTAGAACCAATTCTCTTTAGAACTCGGTAAAGAACCATACGTTGAGCATGAAGCTTCTTCAAGGTTCTTAGAGACAACCTCTCTGGATGCACTCTAACCATCACGTCATTACCAACTGCAAATTCCTGCAATATTTTGTGCGAGTCTGCTGCAGACTTGTAGTTATTATTACTAATTGCTATTTGCCGACGAATATGATCATGCAAATCGTGCAAATGCTATGCAAAACACTCTGCTGAGGCACTAGGCCTATCACCTATGGGGAGTGGAAAAAGATCTATAGGTTTTCTAAGTTCATGGACTCATCCCAGTAGACCTATTGACTGAACTATTATATGCAAACTCTGCTATAGGCAAAACAAGATCTCACGTGGTTAAATGGTCGCCCACTAAACATCGAAGCAAGTCACCTAAAGTACGATTGACAATTTCTGTCTGTCCATCTGTCTGTGGATGATAAGTAGTGGAGAATTTAAGTGTAGTACCCATTTTCTTCCAGAGAGTTCGCCAAAAATGACTTGTGAACCGAACATCTCTGTCAGAAACAATTGACTTAGGAAGACCATGCAAACGGACTACCTCTTTACAGAACAAGTGTGCAACACGCGAGGCATCCGAAGTCTTGTGGTAAGGGTTAAAATGTGCCATTTTGAAAAATCTATCCACCACGACTAATATTGCATCATGTTTCCTAAGTGTGCGAGAGAGTCCTAAAATGAAATCCATGCTAAGATGCTCTCAAGGTGCACATGGTATGTGTAAGGGTGTGTAGAGTCCTGTATTATGCTTCCTACTCTTAGCTATCTGACAAACTCGACAATGTGACACAACTCACGCAATATCACGTTTAATACTTGGCCAATAAAATCGGTCCTCTACAAAAATGATAGTTTTATCTTGACCAAAATGACCAGCGATCCCTTCCGAATGCGTTTTCCAAATCAGATGATCGCGCAAAAAAGTATTGGGAATACATATACGGGTACCTCGAAATAAAAAACCATCAATAATGGTGAAGGCATCTACTATAGTAGGAGTATTCTGTGTCAGAGATGAATAGATGTCACCAAAGTTCCGACAAGTAGGATAGTTTTGAATGATGTACTCAAATTCGATAACTTTTGCACTCATCGTCTGTAAAGTGTAAAGTTTCCTACTTAATGCATCAGCGGCTTTATTTTCAGTTCCGGCACAGTGTTTGAGTACAAAATTGTACTCCTGAATAAACTCAAGCCACTTAATGTGTCGATATCCTACTCTCTTTTGGGAATTGATACAGCGTAGAGTTTGATGGTCTGAGTATAAAACGAACTCTTTTGGTAGCAAATAGTGACGCCAATGACGCAAATATTGCACTACTGTATAAAACTCTCTATCACAAATATCGTAGCGCTGTTTCTCTCATTCAATTTTTCGCTAAAAAAGGCGATAAGATGATTTTCTTGGCTCAAAACGCCTTCTATACCTACGCCTGATGCGTCACATGCTATTTTAAAAACCTTCGAGAAATCTGGAAGATGAAGGACCGGAGCAGTGATCAACTTCTCCTTAATCTCCTCGAAAATATGAGTAGCAGATTTAGTCCATTGAAACTCCCCTTTCTTAAGACAATCAGTGATCGGACCCATAATAGTACCAAAACCCCTAACAAACCTCCTATGAAATGTGGTTAGACCATAGAAGCTCCTGGCCTCATAGATCATACGAGGAGTAGGCCATTCTCTTATGGCCTTAACTTTGTTAGGATCTGCTGCTACTCCGTCTTTAGAGACGATAAACTCAAGAAAGTGAACAGAGGAAGTTAAGAACGCACATTTCTTCAAATTGACAAACAGTTTCTCCTTACGGAGAGTCTTTAAAACCTGTGTCAAATGAGAAAGATACTCCTCTTGGGTTTGACTAAAGACGAGAATGTCATCAAAATAGACAATAATAAACATGCCTAAGAAATGACGCAATATCTGGGTCATAACTCTCATAAATGTGCTAGGTGCGTTAGATAAACCAAAAGGTATGACCAGCCATTCATACAATCCGTCCTTAATTTTAAAGACAGTTTTCCATTCATCAACTTCACAAATACGAATTTGATGATATAGCTTCGAAGATCTATCTTTGAAGAGATTTGAGAGCCAGCTATCATATCTAATAAGTCATCAAGTCTAGAAATGAAAAACCTATATTTGACGGTAATTCTGTTGATGACGCGACTGTCAACGCACATCCTTCAGCTACCGTCTTTTTTAGGTGTGAGTAGAGTGGGAACAGCACAAGGACTCAAACTCTCTCTAATAAAGCCTTTCCACAATAACTCATCGACCTGTCTTCTCAACTCTGCGTGCTCAACAGGATTCATCCGATAATGAGGTAGATTGGACAAGCTAGACCCTGGCACGAAATCAATGGCATGCTGAATATCCCGAAGGGGAGGAAGTTCATCAGGTAACTCATCGGGCATGATATCCCGAAATTCAGTGAGAATCTGATGAATTTTCGAGTGGTAAATGACAGGTGGATTAGAAAACTCTCCTAAAATAATTACCGCATACACTAGTTCCTTCTCTAGACTCTCCTTGAGGAACTGTGATCGACTTACCAAATGAAAAGACTTTTTATGTATCTGGCCTGTGACCTTTTCACTCTTTGGGCTCTCATCATTAGACTTAGGCGGCGCGAGTTTCAAAACAATTTTCTTTCCATTAAATTTGAATATATATGTATTTGATTTGCCGAAACTCGTCACATCTAAGTCATACAACCATGGCCTACCAAGCAAGATATGTGCGGCGGTTATATCTAACACATCGCACCAAAACTGGTTCTAATAGCTTGACATCTGGATATGCACTAGACAACGCTGGGTAATAGATTGAGTAGTTTTATCTACCCATGTTACGTTGTATGGTTGTGGATGGGGTTCAGCTTTGAGGCCCATTTTCTCAATAGCTGTTCTTGAGATTATATTCACACAACTACCCCCGTCAATCATTACTCGATAACTCTTTTCTCCATGTGTGATGTACGTAGTGAAAACGCTAGATCTACGCCAATTTTCATCTTTTATTTTAGTGTAAAGACACCTAACGACGCCTAAGCGCACATTTGAAATGATATTTTCTCATCTGACTCACTAGTGTTTCCTACTGATTCATATATTTCTTCCTCAAGATCATCATCATCACCATTATGTTCTCTTTCTACAAGTAAAACTCTAGTGGGATACTGTGAAACTTTGTGGCCATACGCGTGACACCTAAAACACTCTACGCCTTTCGTGCCCTATTTAGATGACTTACCCATTACGGTTTTACCCTTAAAGTCTTTTAAAGTCTTTGTTGAATTGGGTGTTAGGTTTCTTGTTATCTTCAGGAGGGCGTCTAGACTGCTCCTCAGTTTTACGAGTAAACTTGCGGTCAGTAGAAAATTTGAGAGAGTGTTCTATATCTTCTGCTAATTGACAAACTTGAGTAAGGGAAGTTATATTCCGAGAATGGATATGCATGGCTCGTTGTATATCAGCGCGTAGTCCAGAACAAAATCTAGATATCTCCTGGTGTCAGTCCTCTCGCAAATCACACCAAAGTGTCAATTCATCAAATTGAGTCATGTACTCTTGGACCGTCATGCTTTTCTTGCGAAAACTGTGTAACATATCTAAAAGGTGACTCCTAAATGTGACTGGAAGATACTTCTTTTTAAGTCTAACTTTCATGTCATTCCAAATCTCTATCGCATCCAGATATCTGTCACTTTCTCTTTCTATCGATGTCCAATATATCATAGCGGGCCCTGTCAATCGCATACGAGCAAATCGTATTTTACGCTCTTTAGGCATGTCATACCAATCGAAATAGTAATTCATGTTTGCGAGCGAGACACTAAAAACTTTAGGGTCGTGAGTGACGTCGAATGTAGGAGCTTCTACTTTTTTCTTACGTGTGATATCATCTTCAACACGTCTAGTTCTGGGGACACTCTCATCTCTATTCTTTTTATTACGGTCTCTTGGTCCTCTATACTGATCGTAATTCCTTTCGTTATATTCATTTTTATAAATTTGATTATTTTGTTCTTCCATTTGTTGTTCTAGTGCATCCAGTCTATTAACAATTTTAAACTGTTCCATTTGTTCAATGATAGTTTTTAATTGTTTCATCATAATTTCTAACTTTTCATCTACATTACTAGAACTTGGGGTGGTCATTTTACCGTTACGAAGAAGTATACAATCAAACAAGTGTATGTAATGCAATTTCCTAAACTCAGTCAAATTCTATATGTGTGCACTATATGATCAAATAAAATTTTCTAAGGTTTAATTTCTAAAATGTAAGGAAATAGATCCTAAAATGTGTGTATGCAGCAAGCAATGAGTTGGCAAATAATTATTAGTAATTCCAACTAACAATCTTATGCATAATTTCACAAAATAATTGCAAAATTTTGCTGAAGAAAATGAGTTAGTTTAGAGATTACCCAAATACCGAAAAAGTTCGTGCACTTGTAGTGCTCTCTTGGAGTTATTCGAAGTTGGTTCGCCTGCTGAAGAGCCCTGAAATCCTGCAACAATTGTTGGAACAAATCAAGAAAAACAACGCTTCGAATCTGACTCGAATTGGACTCCGAACGGGCTCCAAATCACCACTTTTCTCCTTAATGGGTCTGCACTATCAACGGATCTGCACTGCTGTACTGAACTGATCCAAAAGTGGAATGGATCTGGATCTGCAGGTCGGATCTGATTTAATGCAAATCCAAACTTTTTCTAATAGGGTCTAAATAATTGGATCCAAATCAGAACCAAATCAAACCCAATAACAAACAAATCTAAAACCCAATAACTTTCTTCTCCCTTTGCTATGTTGCTTGCTTGGCTGCGGTGGAGACGCGACGACTGTCGGAGGTGGTGGAAGAGGTAATGAGGGCGGTGATCAATGAGGAAGGAGGTAATGGTGGCCGCGATGGTCGTGGTGGCGACGAGGCTGAGGGTGGTGCTAGGGCGGGAGATATGTTGAGGGAGGTGGGCGGCGTTGCTTGCTGTGGGGAACGGTGCGACCTCAGGTGCGACGAGGATGAAGGTGGGGTGAGGGAAAGAGAAGAAGGAGATGTGGGTGTTGACTGAGAAGTGAAAAGGAGAGACAAGGGGTGGATCTGGTGGTTGGGTTTTGTTGGCTGTTGCGGGTAGAAACGAAGAAGAGGAGGAGGAGAAATTTTGGGTTCTTGTTCGGTGGTAGGGAGCAGGTTGGGAGGATGAAGAAAGGTAGTGGAGGGGTGGAGTTTGGAGCAAGGTTGGTCAGATAGAGTTGAGGGGGAGAGGGATTGGTCGGGTGGAGTTGAATGGAGTGGAGTAAGCTTGGTTTATAGGTTTTCTACGTGGTCGAGTGGAGTTGAGGGGGAGAGAAGGAGATGTGAAGGAAGAGGAGATGAGGAAGAGGGATGATTTTTTTTTTTTTTTTACAGATTTTTACAGATCTGATTTGAGGTTTTTTTTTTTTTTTACAAATCTGATCTGAGTTTTTTTTTTCAGATTTGTTTTTTTTTCAAAATAAAAAAATAAACTGAAATAAAAGAGAATAGAGATGTGAAAGAAGAAGATGGTGATTGAGAAGAAAATGTAGGCTCTGATACCAAATTTGACGCAAGACGGCGGCAAAATTAGGGTTAGGGTTTTGAGAATTAGGGTTTTTTAGAGGAATTGGGGAAGAAAAAATAGATTAGGGAAGAACTTACAAGATTTGAGAATTCACCTAGGCGAATCCACGCCCACTCTCCAAGAATCCACGAGGAAAGATTTGCTTCAGCGTAATCCACACCAGAAATTTCTTAAGAAATTTTCAAATATTATTCATCTCCTTAATACTTCATACAAACCCATATATATTGGAAAACCCTAACAAACATAATTCTAATAGAATCCAAACTCCTAATCTAATCAAATATCCTAATAAAATCCAAATCCTAATAAGATCCAAATCAAATCAAATCAAATCTATTTTCAAATTAAATCCTGATCTCCATCAATGTGCTAGTTTAAAACCAAATTAAATTCACCAAGGAGTTTGATCTAGATCAACTTACAAGTAGTATCTCCAATGACCCAATATTCTGACTCTCCACTCGATCTAGATACAACCCTTCGTTTCTTACTCTTATAGGAAGCAAAATCTTATCAGCAAGCACACAATATCCAATAGTAGATCTCCTATTTGATAAGGAATCTGTCCACTCTGTATACGAGAAACTGGTTACTGGAGAATGCCCGTAATTTGAGTACATCAATCCTTTCCTGGTGCATTCTTCAAATACCTTAGTATTTATATAACTGCATCCTCGTGTGATGTCCCCAGCTAAGTCGTAAACTGTCTCTCAACGTTTGTGAGATAAACAATGCTAAGTTGAGTGAATATTAAATTATTAATTTTTCTTACAAGTCTCCTGTATTTCCTTAGATCACATAGTAGCTCCACTTGACGTGACATCAATTTGTTGTTCGGGGCTGCAAGTGCATCAACTAGTTTGCATCCTAGCATCCTTGCTTCTGGTAAAATATCAATGGAATAGGAAATCAATGGCATATTTTATAATGTGACATGCAAATTCCGTTCCTTGATCTAGGTATCTAAATGCTAGGAAAGGGCTCCCTAAATTCTTGTAGTGGAAATGTCGCACTTAATATCTTCAAGTAATCAATTCTCTTATCATCATCACCTGAATCACAATATCGTCAACATGTATGAGTTCAGATAAAATAGTCGTCCTCTTCTATTTGTTTCCATTGTTCCATAGGGAAGAATGACATTGAACAAAGGAGGTAACCTTAGCAGAGATGAAGCAATAACAAGAGAGGGCGATAACATTTGTAGTCTTTCTATGTTCATGTGTATCCTATGAAAACATACTTAACAATATGAAAATCTAGCTTGGAACACAATATTAGTGTCATGAACAAAACAGACATCCAAACACACAGGGTATCGATGAAATGGGTGAAGTTGATAGGTAAATTACAGAAAAGAAGCTTGACCATCAAATATATTTGAGGACATTCGATTAAATAAGTAGCACCAAGTGAGAATTGTAACACTCTAAAAATCTCTAAGCATTTTCATGTGAATTAAAATAGTTCTAGCAACCACTGTCAAATGCCATTTTTGTGTTCAGGCACATCATTCTGTTCTGATGTGTGAATACAAGAAGATTGTTGAAATATTCTTAGTGTTGGCATATAATTAGTGAAAGGAGAGCTAAAATATTCATGAGCATCATCTCTGCAAAAAGTGCGATATCACTGCACAAAGTTCGAATTGACGTAACAAATTAATTTTGAACATAAAAACAAAACTCCTTGAAGATATTGAAAACTCGAAACAACTTTTCATTAAATAAATCTAGGTTACATAAGAATAATTGTCGATAATGGTAACAAAATACTAAAACAGAAATATTGACTCAACAGGGCATGGACTTCAAACATCAAAATGGACTATCCAACACCTACTGACATCTTACAATTGAGGAATGTGGTCATAGTCCAACAATTAAGCTTAGAGTTTTAGAAACCTACTACAGTTGGCAACTGCAGTAATTAACTGTTGCGATTTTTATGTACACTTCCAAGTATAGGAGATTAGACAAGTAGTATTCTTGGTGAAGTTCGAAATCGAATCCCAAGGTAAATCTGTAATCAGAGACTAGAAAAGAAATCCTAGTTTCGAACAAATGGTTAGAATATATGTTGACGGAGAGTTTAGAAATAGCAAGATGATTTAAAGAAATAATCAGAAGAGAAGTATTATAAGGGTACAGAGAATAATACCTATTTCCTTCTCTTGGTATAAATATCCTTTCTAAATTATCAGAATTAGAGACATATGACCTAGTCTAATTGGTAAATTTCATCACCAAATCTCTTTCTATCTTCAAAATCTATTGTGACTAAGACTATTATCACCTTATTCTCCAACAATAGAACTATCTTCACCGAAACATGATTCATCAATATCAAACATTGATTACCAAATCCTAAACATAAACTATGATAGATCTACCTATAGCCTATCAAAAAATTAAATAATCTATTATGACAAAGCAAACTAGAGTAATTAGTTACCCTCTCTAGAGATCTGGAGATTAGAATTAATCACAATCTTAAACAATTAATTCATAATGAAAAGACTAATAGTCAATACAAGATTTGGAAAACTAGGGTTAACTCATTACCCCATGCCAATAGAGAAATTAGCTAAAGATCCATCATAAAAGAAATATTTTTCGATAATTTACTTTGGAAAGTCCTTGCAAAGCCAAGTTTCAAGATCTCTATCCAAAGATATGTGAAGTAGGGGTTTTCAAAGAAAATGCAGATGTCCTCTCAAAATAGAGATACAAGGGGCATTACAGTCTCCTAAACTGGGAGTTATTCTAAACCTATCCAAAATATTACTAGACACTATTTAGGATTGACTCGATTTCCAAAAATCAGCATTTGTTTCTCAGTGCAGCATCTTAAGAATAATACATGGGAGTAAAAGAAAAAAGAAAACAATGTATAAGATGTTTCAGTGTGCTGCATTTTTAAGCTTATTACATGACAGCATAGAACTGTCGCGCACAAACAATATTGTTTTGGATAAAGCGGGATGAATCTTGACATTTGCAAATTTACAATAAATGGTGTGCTGCAAACTCAAATTCACTGACTACAGAATTTAGCTTGCTCAAGTTGGACGCCAATACCATGCTGCAAACAAAGGAATGAAATTATGAGAATGATACGCTTTTAGAGAAATTTAAAGATTTAGTTCATTCCTATAGTTATATTAGAGTTTTGTTCCCTGTTGAAAATATTATTGACATTTTAGTGTCTGTCTCGATCATATTTACACCTTAATGGTAAATATTATAGTTTTTAAAACTTTAATTATCCTTTTTCTTGTTCATGTAACAACTATATATCACATGTTAAAGATGAAATAAGCAACAAATGCATCTAACGTGTAAAATCACACAAACAAGGAAGAATAGACAATCACGAAATTAAAAGAATAACGAGAGAACAAGAGTAGAACATAAGCTCGAGAATTTCTATACCTCTTATTCTTCAATGTGAACAGGTAGGTGGAAAGTATAGGAGCTACACATTCCCTGTTTATGAAACAAAAAGCACAAATTCTTGTTTTATTTGCCTTTTTCTTGTTCATATAACACCCATATATTAGACGTTAAAGATAAAATAAACAACAAATGCATCAACATGTAAAATCACACAAACAAGGAGGAATAAACAATCATGAAACTAAAAGAATAACGAGAGAAACAAGAATATAACATAAACTTAAGAGAATTTCTGTACCTCTTATCCTTCAACATGAACAGGATTGTTGAGACGTGTCGGAGCTATATGTTCTCTGTTTATGAAACAAAAAGCACAAGTTCTTGTTTGATTCAGGAGGCATCAAAAGAATTTTCTATAGAAAGAAATAAGTTTTAGATAAGATAGTATTCTACATTGTCCTTTATATTTAGTTAAAGCACAATAAGTGCGCAGAAATTTGATGATAAAGCTGTAGGAACAGTGGCAACTACTTGTGCTGCTTCTGCCTGCAAATTCCCTAGCGAAGATAAAAAAGAACTTGAGTTCTTAATTGCGTTCCTGTAGCAATGCTAAAGAATAAAATATTTGTGGACGACAAATGGGCAATTTGGAAAATGACTTGACTAGAACAACCATTGGTTAAAATAGAGAATATTATGGTGATCCTATTTCTGGAAAAAAGAAGGTGATTTAACAGGAATATACAAATGCCTCTTAACCTGATCTATCTGTGCCTTTCCTTTGACCTTACGATTTTCGTTTTGTAACCCACTAGGATATATATTTTCTGCCCAAGAGAGAAATACGAGGTGATGTTATTTTCTGGTGGTAGAAAGAACTTACAAAAAGAACCAAAAATTTATTAGCTTTGTTAGTTATTTATATGTAAGTATAGTCCCACATCGGATAGAACAAAAAAAGTCTATGAGTTCAAATATAAAATTGGGGCCTTGACCTAACAGCTTAAGTTTTTGAGTTAAACTAGTTCTTAGATTTGTGTTTAGGTCCATGATGGGCCCGACTTACATAAGTCATTGGAAAAATGACTCAACTTATGGAGGAAAGGATGGAATATTTACTAATTGATATAACTATGTATTAAGTCTTTGTAACATTATGGATTGAAAAATAGAGGAAGAAGGTTTTAATATTATGCTTAAAAAAGGTTTCAATATTTGAATAGTTACCTCATAGTAGTAAACTTATGATTGATTATTTTCTTTGATAAATGCATACACTTGAGGGAAAAAAGGGTGTTGAACCATAATCTTCAAGGAGTTGATATGTTAATGTCATCACTTGCTATCATATGTGATGGACAGAAATTGAGTTGTAATCTCTCTTTCTTATGTTTACTTTTTTCTTTTCTTAAACTTTTTTGAGGAGGCTTTCCTTTTCTTTTTTGGTTGTGGTGGTCGTGGGCGGGCTTACTCATATAAGTTTCTTCATAAGAAATACATTAGATGGTTGAACAAGAATGATGAGAGCAACTGATTAGAGATGGAAACCATGGCTTGAAATCTTGGAGTTGGTATCACCATTGGCCAGTGGTTTATGGTTATGAAGCATGGGCACTTCAAAGCAAGTGTAACATCTTGGACATCAATCAGACACCGACACTTGTACAACACTTACTTGACACGTATTAAACACTTTGAAGACTTTGTAAGATTTCTAGAATCCAAAAACTTAGGTTGGAGTCGTGTCCAATTCTAAAAATTCATAAAGATTGTGTAATGGGTACCATAGAGCCATATATTACTTAAGAAGTACATGCTAATTCGATAGATCCTAAATGCCTTAAAAGCATAAGAGAGGCTTTAGATACTTATATTAAACGAGATATTAGATTGAAATTTCTAATTCTTTTCTCTAATACAGTCACTTGATTAAATCTATACTTTAAACCTTAAGATTTTCTTTACTTTTATTACTTTTAAGAAAATGATTGACGATTTAGATGTGTTTTTATGAAAATCGTGCATATATAGATGCATATTGTGTCCACATCTCTTTTGTCCAACTTTTTTTTAGAATTGCCGTCTCTTTCTGTCCGTGTCTATGTCATATTATATCCGTGTCATATGTTCGTGTCTATAAATCTAGGTTTATGGTATTGAAAACTAGCAATATTGGACATATCGTATCTACAGTATGGGTAATATTGGTAATATTGATAATGATAATATAGGGTATTGGATACCTCAAAATCTAATATAACATTCACAATATGTATAGACAATTGAAATTTAAAATCAAGGTTTAAAATCATAGAACCCATTTTGGTACTGATGGATGGTTTATAAGATTTGGATATTGGCATTGTTAGATGTATTATATCGACAATATTGGAATTTTATTATACATAGGGAAAAATTAGCAATATCAGTACCAAAACTAACGTATTGGATATTTCAAAATCTAATACAATACTCGTTATGCTTATGGGCATCGGTTGATATTTAAACCCTTTTCTAACGAGTTAAAAAATCTTTATATTTAAAACCTTGTTTAGAATCACGATTCAACCGATGTGATGAAAAGTATACAAACAAGTAAAATGTGAATTACCCATCAAAATGTAACGAAGTGATATGAGCAATCTTGTGCCAGTCAGCACTACGATCATCCCGGCACCTCTCCTTCAAATATGGACAGTTTCGCAAGTGGAATGATACTAGGGACTTTGGAAGGCCATCCTCTGGAAGTGACTTTAACTCGGGGCAGTTCTCTATTGTCAGGGACTTCAGAGTGGATATTATTGGTAACTCTGAAGGCAGAGACTGCAGATTGGGGCAGTTTCTGAAAGAAACTTTTTCCAGGTTAGGAAGCAATTTATCCGTTAACCACACTGGACTCGTCAATCCAACATATGAATTTATTTCCAATACTCGAAGATTAGGATGTGGTTGGAGTCCTTCGAGTACTTTTGCATCATGTTCATCATCTATACCTTTTCTACATTGCCTGTTTGAGCCCCATTCTAAGATCAATTCATCGATGTGTCTTTTGTTGTTCAGCTGAGCTTGACTGGCCTCTTCAAAGCCTCCAACATTCTCAAGCTTGCTAATGTGCAAACCACGCCGAAGTTCATTCATATCCCCTAGTTCCCCAATCGTGCGCATGCGCTCTTTCAGTACCGTATATTCCCCCAATTCCTGAAGTGATGTTAGCCTTCCAATATTCTTTATCCGCGAAACATAATCATTCCCAGCTTCCAGATACCATAACTTGATTTGTTTCGACCCTTTGGGAAGGTGTAGGACACAACATTTTGGCACTTTCAACACTCGGAGCTTATCAAGCCTCCAGAATGATTTGGACAAGCTTCTAATTTCTGTACTGCTAGCATCCAAGTATTGAAGTTGTGTCCATTTGCAAATACTGTTAGGCAATTTTTCTATTTGGCAACGACCTAAAACCAATACACGGACGCTTGAGCTTACACCTTTTAACTTACCGAGTGCATGACCAAAATCAGAAGGAACATTACCCAAAAACAGAATAGACCGCAGATTTTTATCCTTGCATATGTCGATAAACTGACTCACCTCCACATTTGGATCACTTACAGATACATGGCGAACCGTGTCAGGGATCACTAACTGTGAATTTCCTCCTTCTATTGCCCAAAACTCATCCTTAGAAACATAGCGGGCCACCTGATGCAATAAAGGCTGCATAGAATAGCCACCATTGTGTTGCTCGAGAAAGAAATACCTGTCAGTTAGATCTTTAACATACCTGCTTCCGACATCTTCTATCCTCATTGTTCCTTCGGGTTTGACATAATCATGCGCTATCCACATCTGGACAAGACTCTCTTCATCGAACACATGATCTTTAGGGTACAGGGAACAATAGGAAACACATTGCTGCAGGTGTGGAGGCAGACGTGAGTAGCTCGTTCTCATCACTTGTAGAACATCATTTTCATCCTGCGGCAATCTGCACAGTTCAGTGTCCTTTACATTTCTCCAGCAAGTCTCGTTCGAGTTACAAAGCTTGTTTCCCAGTGTTTTTGCTGCTAATGGTGAGCCCATAAATTTCCCAACCATCTTCTCTCCAATGGCCTTCAAACCCAGATGATTCTCTGATTTCCGATATTCAAATGCAGCTGTCTCAAAAACTGACAGTATGCTCTCATCTGGTAATCCATCGAGAACTATTGAGTCAGTTGCCTCCATTGCATCTGCAACTCTTTTAGACTGCGTAGTTACAAGAACCACGCTCCCTGGTAAGCCACGCAGTGGCGCTATCAAATTGTCCAGTGTGCTCTTATCTTCGTGCCACATGTCGTCCAAGACAAGCAGAAATCTCTTTGATCTCAACTCCTCCATGACAAGTCTTTGAAGATTACCGAGACTTGTCAGATCAGCTGAACGTCTTTTCCCAGGGAGCAACTCGATAATTTGTTTAAGAACCTCCGACACATCGAAAGGTTCACAGGCTGTGTGAACCCACATACGTATGTCGAAATGGGACTTGATTCTTGGATCATTGATGATGATTTGGGATACAGTAGTCTTCCCCACGCCAGCAGGGCCAAGTATCGAAACAACACTTGCATTGCCACCTGATCCATTCCCCTGATTCATCAGCAGTTGTATCATCGTCTCTTTCTCCTGTTCTCGGCCAAATACATGTCTCGGTAACAATGAGCTTGTTTCTGGCTTGAATCTCGCTCTTGAGGCGTCAACTTGCTTCCCGCAATGCTGACTGCCATGAATCTCAACAATTCCTTTCAAGTTACAGGTAATGATCTCCAAGTTCTCCAGTATTCTCCTTAGCTCATCGGCCACAATCTCTTCACGTTTAACGAGACATCCTAGAAATTTGCTACTTAGGGACATCTGTTCCCGTTTTCGATACTCTAGCCCACCAAGAAAATCATCGGCATCATAGATGACTCCTTTGAGCCTCACAAGAAGTCTAGTGAAGTTCTCATCGTTGACGGGCAGTCTCAAGGCTTTGGCAAGAACAGCAAAGGCCAATGCCAGATTAGCCTTGAGCCTCGAGAGGTCACTGTTGTCGAGGCCACACTCAAGTCCGACGGGTAGGAGCACGTAGGAACTTGCTCTCTCCACCGTAACAGTAATGAGAGCCGACAGAACATATCCGATCACTTCTGCTCCCACAACCATATCTCCAGATGCTGAACTTGTCAGTTAAATCTGTAAGCAAACTTCTCCATCTCCACCTGCAACAACTCACATTATTAAGGAAATAGAAAACGAAGGATCATGAGACAAGATGGTGTGAGGAAGAACGGAATGGATCTTGAGGTCCATCATTATTATTGATGCAACTTTGCATTCTCTTAGATTATGACGATAGATAGACAAAGTGGACAAGAGATAGGTCGAACTAGATAGTGATGGATAGACAAGTGCAATTGCCGGACGAGAGGTCGTATTCGGGGAGAGCGATATTTTGCTTTGTTATTTATCAAATGGATACCATAAATGTTATGCTTTGTTATTTGGAGAGCGATATATTGTTTTAGCGGAAGTTCACGGGTGCAAATTGACGAATCTGTTCTCTCTTTATCAATAGTCTCCCTCCTATGATAATAAGAAAATGTAGAAAAGAAAACTGTTTAGAAAGGTATTCGATTTTACTCCCACGCTGCCTATCATCTTTGATAGTCTCACTGTATATGGTCTTGTCTTTTTTTGATTACGCAACGAAGGATAAGATGGGGCTTGTCATTTATCCATCTTTGAATTTGGATAAAATATGTAGTTAAATATGTGAAACTATTTGTTTAGTCATAGTAGCTCATAATAATTATCCTTCAGTATTCTATGGGTGGCATTTGATTTTTGATTTTAGTGGAGATAAGAATCGGAATATTTAGCTGCTAATTTATACTCTGTGCAGGGACTATCTTTTTGTATCTTTATACTATTAGGGTGTATCGCTAACATTTCCTTGAAAATTTTTTATTTTCTAGGGAGACCTCGATAGAGGGTCTTGCTGTGAAAGAAATTCTTAATGAGATTGATATACTGTTACTAATACATAGATAGTTGCTGCAGTTAACCTTTTGTTTTATAGCATTGAAATTTAGGCCTAGGTTAGATACAAAGTTTCACAAAAACTCTGATTTCATTTAAGTTCTAAACATGCAAAATTCTGGTTTGGCCAAGAGTGGGGCCTTCAAAATCAGTTTTCATAATCTTTTTAGATTTCTAAACCATAATTTTAAAACCTCATTTTAGCATTTAAATAATATATTATTTCACTTTTATGATTTAGAACTCTTAACCAATTAAATTCATGACTTCACAAGTTGAAACCCTATTGTCAAACTAGGCCTTAATCTTTTTATTAAGAAAAAGAGATTTTAGGAGTTAGTGATAAACTTATGCTTTAGAATAATTTTAGAATTCCGATTATAAACTTATTTTGGTGAAAACTTAGTCACACAAATCAGAAAGAGATTATTATTATTTCGTTTTGAGAATTAAAACACAGCTTGATAACTTTTTCGAGGCTAAACAGTGAGCTAAATCTCATTGCATTCCATTAATAAGTAAACACAGCCGGTTTAGTGAACCAAGCAAAATCTCCCGATTGACATAGGTGAAAAGTAAACTTGAGACCGTACTCTTGAGAGAGAGAATCAAAGAATGCTACTAAAATTGGATCCTCACAATAGAAGAAAATCAAAATGTTTTTTCGACTTGAAGTTAAAAATGTTTTTTCGGCTTGAAGATAAACATGCCATTACTGTTTCAGGACAAGATGGAAATTCCTATGATAATCGTACCTCCGTATCGTACAGTTATAGAATGTCGATCAATTGATCCTTGCCAGGTGCTGCTGCAAGCATCGCATTCTGTTGAATCAGAGTGCCATATGAATGAATTGAGTACAAAAGACAGAAAGTTTTAGAGCAGGAAAGGTTTAAGTTATATTTACTGATAGTCTGACCTGCTTCCCAACTGATTCAGAGCCCAGAAACTATAAGTCCCGGCACGACGGAGTTATGGCTGCTGGGGAAGGGTGCTCTCCGACAGTGCGAGGGAAGCTTGGTAGGAGAGAGACTAAAGAGGAGGGGAGAGAGACTAAAGAGGAGGAGGGGGGGGAGAGAGAGAGAGGGAGAGGGAGAGGGAGAGGGAAGTTGGGACGATTCTAGGTGATTGACTTCTGACAAACGCGCCAATGGATCGGGTCGGATCTTGTGTGACCCACCAATGGATCCATCCGGAGGATCCGCTTGGGAGTTAGTGAAGTAAATAAATATATATTTCTGTTCGACCCAATGATAATTTGGATAGCGCTGGGATTTGGTCGGATCGAAATAGATGAAAGTTTATCTACTGTAATGCTGGCATACATATTAAATTTGAAAGTATGCATGAAAATTACTAGAAGGTTAGTTAGACTCATTCGTATTGTTATCCTGAGTTTAGTCAAAGCTATAAATGGAGAGAGTGAAAAATAATTTTGTATTCTGAATTTTTTTTATAAACAATACAATACCAACTTTTTTACGCGTGAAGGAGACAAAAATAAAAGTCAAAGGCAAAAAAATATATAATTTGATACTAATTATATAAAATTTTGTATCAATATAATCAGCCTAATTAGGGAGATTTGTGTATATATTAATTTCGAAAAATATTCTGAGATATGCTAATAAATTAAAGGATTTATCAAATATTTTAATTTATGAAGATATCTTAAATTAGTGAGATATACGAGTAAGTCCATGGAAGTTGCTAGGCTCTTTGTCTAAGTCCATGGAAGTTGCTAGGCTCTTTGTCTGTACTTACGCCCGAAGACTTGGATACTGAGTCTCATCCTTCGACGCGGAATTCATCTCTACCAAATTAATAATTTAGCTCTCCTCTTTCTACGATTCATTGAACACCTTAGATTAATAATTCGCAGTCTAATCCTTCGACGCGGAATTCATCTCTACCAAATTAATAATTTAGCTCTCCTCTTTCTACGATTCATTGAACACCTTAGATTAATAATTCGTAGTGATGTATTTTAAATGGCAACATGAGCTGGAACTGACTATGACCGGCGACCTGGAGCTTACGTATGATGTGAGAGTAGTTGCAGATGCAGTTGGTGAGGAAGAAGAAGCATCTAAGCAATTTACTCAGCTGACTTTGCTTGCTTGATGCAGCAGCAATGGGGATTAATATATCTATTTAAAAATATAGTAAATATTTCCTCTCTGATACAAACAACAACAACTACTAAGTTTTTTATCCTAAGTACCCCCAACGAAATTAAGTTTTTGGCTCACATAATAATATTTATACCACAATATTATACAAGTCCATCACAACTTTTCTCCTTCATCCTGATTTGAACATGTAATAAAAAGATAAAAATTCTAAGCATAGTATCGACGAAGTTAAAAATATTCCCTCTCTGTTATTTTTAAATATTTAAGGACTATCTTAGTGTACTTAAAAAAAATATGTATTTAGAAATATCAAAGAGTAGGTATTTGTTATATATTTTTTGAGTAAATATTTATTGTATTTTTAAATTGATCTACTAATACCCTTTGAGAGTTTCTATAAAATTATGAAAATCCATAGGGTCATAATATAAAAAGTTTCTTGAGATTTCTAAGAAAATATGATACCTCATGAGTATTTCTTCTGCATTTAATCTTTTGGTTAATATAAACCAAATCTTAGTGTTTCCAGGGGGTATTAAAGTACAAACTACATAATATGGATCTAAAAAGAATTCCAGTAAAAATGAAAAGCAAAGTGCGGGCCTAAACATAATTTTTATTGGTTCGGTTCCTCCCAATTCCAACCCGGTGCCACCCACAAGGTTAACCCAGTCGTCGTTTTTTTCCATGCTCGCGCATCCCTAGACGAGTTGTTGAAGGGGGTTGCAGCCGGAGCAAGAGAGAATTTCTTCGGCCAAGCTCTACAGCAACAGGTAACGCAACCAAATAAAAAAAAAAAAGAAAAAAAAAGAAAAAAAGCAAAATAAAATCAAAGATAAAATTGAAAAAAAATCCCCCTAAAATCTAGATTTATTTTTCTTTCTCTAGATAGCATTCTGATGTCGGGAATGGATGAAGACCTCAATAGCTGCGTCCTCAAAGTGGAGGAGGCCATCCCTGCTGCTTTCCAGTGCGAATTCGACTACTTGTCGGAAGTTGCAAAGGGAGCAAAAGCAGGTAAAGTCTAAGTCTTTCTTCTTAAATTTCCAAAAAAGAAAAAAAAAAAAAGGAAAAAAAAATCCCTGAATTCTAGATTTTTTTTTTTTTTTTTCTGTCCACTAAGTTGAATTAGGGGAGGAAGTTAGAAATTGGAGCAATTCGATGTTGAAGGTGTATGTGCTGTTGTCGTATCCAGACAGTTTCTGGAAGGTTCGCCATGATTTCGGTCCCGATGGGTTGTTCTTGTCGAATATCGATTCTCTTCTCGCCAAGGCGTCGTCCCCTGTGCTCCAGAAGTGTGGAGCCCAGCTCGGCGTCCGTGACGAACTGGTGAGGCTGCAATCATCGTTATGGCTGCTGAAATCACTTGTTGTTGAAGTTGATACTGAGCCTCCCCCGTCGAGGGGGTCGAGTTTTAGAGAATTGAAGGGCATTGTTAGAGATGTGATCTACAAAGTTGAAGACCTGTTGGATGAATTGGAGGATCAGCATTACAAGATGATGGCTCAAAGAATCAAGAAGTGGGGTAATTGGAAAGAATCCCTTCGGAATGCGTTTGCAAGTCGAGTGTGGGATGCTGCTACGGGGATAATAGATGCCTCTGGAAGTGTGGATATAGTCAATTGTCAGCTGAAGGCCTTTCTTGGAATGTTTGTGGTTGGTGATGGCAATGCCGAGGAGGACGAAGAGCAGCAGGTTCGAGTTGAGATGCCGCCAGCGTCGGAACAACTGTTGGTTGGGCGAGAAAAAGAAAGCGAAACGTTGATACGTTGGCTGACGGATGTCGATGTATCCGATAACGGGGATAGAGTCTCACTTCTTCCCATAGTGGGCATGGGAGGAGTAGGGAAGACTGCTCTGGCACAGTCCGTTCTTCATGAGCCCAAGGTGTTTGATTATTTTCAGCTAAGAATGTGGGTTTCTGTTTCTCAGAATTTCGATGTTAAAGAGCTTACGAGACAAACATTGTTCGCGGTGACTGGAGAAGAATATCCGGATGTGGCAAATCTGGACAGGTTGCAGACCTTGCTAAAGGATCAGTTGAGCTCTAAGAGGTTCGTGCTTGTTCTGGACGATGTCTGGAATGAAAACAGGAGCAAATGGGAGACATTTTGTGCACCTTTGATGTCTGGGTTGCCAGGGAGCAAGATACTAGTAACAACTCGGTCGAGAAAGGTTTCATATGCAATGGGGGTTACTGAGCCAATGTTTCTTCCTGTTTTATTTGACGAAAGCTTTTCCAAGATGTGTGGATTTGGTTCTGATGAATTTCCAGGTTTGGAGCTGATCGGAAAAAAGATAGCAGTCAAACTGAAAGGGTTGCCTCTAGCTGCTGTAACAGTGGGACAACATTTGAACCAAATGTTAGAGGAGAAGCACTGGGAAGCTATTCTGGAGAGGGATGTGAGGGGATTAGAGCAAGGTCTGAATGACCTTCGATCTGTGCTAGAGTTGAGTTACCGCTACCTTCCAGCACACCTGAAGTCGTGTTTTTCATTCTGTGGATTGTTTCCAAATGATTATTTATTTGACAAACTGAGTTTAGTCCAAATGTGGATGGCACATGACTTCATCATACCTCAAGGGAACAGTCTGATAGAAGATGTGGGATGCGAGTACTTTGATGATCTACTCCACAAGTGTTTCTTTCAGAAGCACCGTGATGGCTACATTATGCATCCTCTGTTGGGTGACCTGGCACGGTACATCTCCAAGGAGGAATGTTTCACTATACGAGATGGAATGTCGGAAACCTTGATCCCTGCCACCGTTCGTCACATATCTGTGCAAGCTCCCAGTATTGAGTTGGATCGCTTTATTGACATGTGCAAAAACAAGAAACTGCGGACACTTCTGTTCCTTGGTGAATTTGGAGGTAATGTTTGTTCCGCACTTGATGGATTAGAAAATGAACGGACAAGCATCCGTGTGCTGGACTTTGGCTGCTGCAACATAGAAAAGTTGCCCAGCACTATTGGCAAGTTGAAACAGCTACGTTATTTTGATGCACGTGGTACCAGAATTCAGACACTACCTAGAACATTCTTCAGCCTTTATAAGCTACAAGTACTGAATGTGTCAAACGGATCATTTAAGCATCTTCCGAGAGAAGTGACGAAGTTGATCAACTTGAGGTATCTTGATGTGATCAACTATGATATTTCACACATTGATAAAACTGGGAGGCTAACTTCTCGTCATGAATTGGGTCAGAATGGATACACAATTGAAGAACTGAAGAATACGAATGAATGCTGGCATGGGGTTGTTCGTGGTTATGAGGAAAAATGGCACTTTGTTCGCATTAGCTCAGGATGGGCGTCTAACAAGAATGCTTGCAGGGTCATTGATGAAAATGACGCTAATGCCAGGTGGGCATCCTTCTATGATAGGTAATTCACATTCAACCTCTTCCTTTCGTGTTCTATTCCACTATATTGTGATCATCACAAAACCATCAGCTTGTATATAGCATATAGTGATCATCACAAAAGCCAGCCCCCCCTCCCCCCCCCCCCCCCTCCCCCCCCCCCCCCCCGAACACCCCCACCCCCAACTCTGCCGCATCCAGTGTCCTTCCTTTTGAACCTACACCTTGCTTACAAATATATAGGCAACTTAATACGACCTTCTCTTTGTGTCTCTATTTCATTCATTGTTTCACATCTGAAAAGTGTAAGTCAATGTAGAGTGTCCGACGATTCTATCCATTTTCTTTTCCTTTCTTACATGCATAGGGCATTACATATAGGTTTCCTTATGCAGATAGAACATGAGGTATAATGTACCAATAGTGTTTATTTTTTCATAATGTTGTTATTGGATATTTATATACATTATCTGAACCTCTACTCCTCATTGAATGCGTTATGTCATCTAGGCTTGATGATTGACTACAGATCCTATCTTCCTTCTGTGGAGGATCCTGGACTCAGATTTTTAAGAGTAGCAACTACTAGGTTTTGGTAAGAAATGAATCTTATATCATCCCTTTCCTTGTCCCTTTCTTCTGCAGGAAGCAGGTTTTGCTGGTTTCTTGACATATTATCAGTCTGATATTAATAAGAGGTATGTATACGTCAAGCCCAAAAGTTCTTGTTCTTTCCTATCATGTAAATTTATTGCTTGATTGGTGCACTTTCAACATTCGAATCAACTGACCCTATTCATGTGAATAAGTGCCAGTATTCATTATTATCATGTTACATTTCCCTATCTATGTGTGTTGCTAGATCTTTTACTGGTTTGGATTTATATTTGAATCTGATCTAACCTGCAAAATTATGGATGATTGGGGACACCACAAATACGCATGGCACATGCTCAAAATCTACTCTTTCTAATTGACTTTAGAGGTTCATGCGAGTGTGGGAGAGGCTAGCTTTTTTTGTGTCAGTGCACCTTGACATAGACTGCTTTGGATACTTTTCAGGCTTAATGTAGTTTGTAATTACAAAAATATGTAGTGTTATTATTATTTTTTTGTGAATAAGTTTATTTTCCTATAGTTGATCTGTTTAAAAATGTGCTTATGACATGGTTTGAATCTGAAATCAGTGTCTGGAGTTTAATTGCATTTCTTTTCAATCCTCTTAAAATGCATATCTGAAGGACTTGCACCCGACTCGGACACCTATTTTATGTCCCGGTCACTACATCAAAACTCTGAAGTTGCATGGAGAGTTAATGTAATTATATTTATTTATTACCTATAATGAGGCAAATCTAGGCCAATTCTTTCAACTTCCAATTGCAAGTTTTTGTTCCCCCTTTTCTTTTGTTTTGGGTGGAATCGGGCTGGGATGGTGATGGGGTAAAGTTGTAAAGGAGTACGTTAGTGTTAAAACTTTAGATAAGCTCAATGGAAAAACTAAGCCCAATCAGCAAAAGAAAGCATGATCGAGATCAATGTTGAAAATAACATGTTATGAAACCCATTATGTTGCGTTATGAAACCTAATAGAACCTCAACGCCGCGTAACAACTGAAAATAGCTTAGTGCACCATAACAATACGTTTTTTATGTTATTTTATGTTATATTGCGTAATGTTACGTTAAATTACGTTATGTTACGTTATTTACAATTATTTTTAGTAATTTCTATAATGTTGTTGATTATTATTTTGATTATTAGCAATTTTTTTGTAATTTTCTTACTTTACTAGTTATTGGCTTGTTTGATTGCTTGTGAAATTGCTAACTTACTAATTTGCAATTGTTTCCTTATTCGCTTGTTGTAATTCATCTCAGATTGTTGATATATGTTACCTATTGATTCTATTGAATTTTTAACTGAACTGAAATCAACAATTATAAATAATATAAATTGAACATCATAAAATATAAGTTACAACAATGATAATAACTGGAATTGAAATAAAAAATTGGAATCTTATTTTCTTATTTATTTGATGACTGAAATTACGGTTGCCGACTTAATATAACTTGTAAAGATAAATGTGAAAAATATTAAAAAATTTAATATAAAATTAGAATATATTATATGTTAAAAAATGGTTTATATTCTTTTTTAAGAAATTTTAAATTTATTTTTGAATTTATAAAAATTATTTTATATAGTTTTATATTTTTATTAAATAAATAGGAAATTGTATAATCTACGTTATGCGATATGTTATATGTGACATAACCTAACAGAGGCAAAACGTTATGTTACTGTTATCGCTATTTTAAACATTGATCGAGATCTATTCTTCCACTTTATCCCTATAGTTATCAGTCCTAGGTGCACAACATGTACATCTTAAAGAAATTTGAATAAAGTTACAACCCAGATACGTGATGTCAACACTTTGAACCATTTCTATCTATCCTATTATGAGAGACTTGTGTTGTGTCTACGTCTATGTGCATGCATGTATCCACAATGATATATTCTCAATTTCTCACTAGATGCTTGTGTGCCTACATCTATACTTGTACGCATGCATGCCTACATATTGGGTTTGAATCTCGCATCCGTTGAGTATATAAATGTAATCGAGAATCATAAGGTCCAAATTGGCCTTGAGTCAGAAGATCAGAATTCTAATTGGATTGTAACACAAATTAGATAGTGATAGTGCTATTCTAATAGAATTAAGATATGAATACTGTATATATCTCTTGTATGTAATACGGGAGATGTGAGTAATAGATGAAAGAGATGACTTTCATTATTATGAGAGATAAGAGAGGTAGAGAGATGATTTGATCTCTTTTGTAGCTTTTTCTTTGTAATGAATCTCTCTTGTTGTTTCCGTGAACGTAACTCGAACTTGGTTAGCCAAACCACATCATTTCTTGTGTTTTTCTTATGTGATGCATTGTTTTCTTCGTCTCTATGATCTCGATTGGAGATTGGATCCCCAATAAGAACCGAAGTTATGGATTCGGAATCGAGCTTGCGAAATGGCGGATATGATGTTGAGTCGATAAGGAGGTTGGTGGAGATATCAATGGCGATTATAGCAAGAAGAAGAAGAAGAAAAAGGACCAGCCGAGTACAACCGGCGACGTGCACGACCGCAAGCTCTGGCAATGTGCACCAAAAGGAGTAGCTGAAAGCTAAGATGGAGGTACAGATTGATGGTTGTGGTTTATCGGAGCGTGGATTGAGAAATCGGTGTTCGATTAAGGTGATTCAGGAGTTGAATCCTATATTTTCCGGCATTCTGGACGCAGTGGTAGATGCAGATTGGGCAAAATTCACTATTTGGAGCAGATTTTGTGCAGACCAGCGATGATCGAGGGGTCGATATTGACCGAGATGATCTATGGTCGATGATGGGTTGATTGTACGATGATGGGGTATGGCATGGTAGTTCATGGTGATGGATATGATTACTTTGTGATATGATGAAGCACATGGTAATGCATAATCGTCTATGTATCTGGAGATGATCATGGTTCTTGGATCAATGTATGAGTTAGGTGTAGCGATCACTTTTGTGTGATGCACAACATGATAAGTGATTGTGAGTATTCAGGTGGTCCAGGTGTTTTTTACCGAGGTGGAACATAGTGTAGCGATTTTGAGTGCTTGATGAGGAGCATTGTATAGTAATCGTGAGTGTTTAAGAGAGTACCGTTTAGTGATCATAAATACTCGGAGGAGAGTATAGTTTAGTGATCATGAGTGCTCAAGTATGGCTATGGTGATGATTATACAAGTTGTTTCCGGTAGGTGGAGCATGTTGAATGTACGATGGATGTCTGCGAAGTGGATGACGAGAACAATGGAGTTTCTCCAAAATGCATGGCTTATCAGATACGAGCCAAGATGGAGATTGTTGGGTTTGTGTCTCGTATCCATTGAGTATCTAGATATGATCGAGAATCACAAGGAGTCACAATTGGACTTGGGTCAGAAAACCAGAATTCTAATTGGATTGGAATACCAATTAGATGGTGATAATGCTATTAGGATTATGATTGGAATACTATATATATATATATATATATATATATATATATATATATATATATATATATATATATATATATATATCTTGTATGTGATACGGGAGAGGTGAGCAATGGATGAGAGATGAGAGAGGTAGAGAGATAATTGGATCTATTCTTATAACATTTTTTTCATGATAAATCTCTCTTGTTCCTGTAGACGTAGATCAAATTTGATCGGCTGAATCATGTTATTTTTTGTGTTATTCTTGTGTGATGTATTGTTTTCTTCGTCTCTATAATTTCGATGGGTGACTCGATCCCTAGCACTACATCCATACTAGTACACATGCATGTAGAATTTTTTTTGTCATATGTTCGTGCATCCTGTCTACTTGAAGGAATTGCGAATTTTCTATATCATTGTTCTTCATCTACCTTTTAAGATTTACTACATGCTAAGATGTTCTGATCTATCGTGCCCCTGTAGATGTGTCCTTCTCCATGCTTCTTAGGTCACAGTGCATCAGGTCCGATTTCGCCTAGCAACTTTATCCTTTCAATCTTTCATACATTTATTGGAGCAAAAGAGAGATGCCCCATCCAGTACAGACATTTATGCATTTTAGGATGTGGATCTTATATCCTTTTCTAGTTGTTTCCTTTTGGATGTTCTGATAGTGGTGCTGCCACTATCCTTCACTTAGTTTTATTGTTTTCTGTTTATTCAATCATTATCTCAAAAAAAAAAAAAAAAAAAAAAAAAAAAAAAAAAAAAGAAAAGAAAAGAAAAAAAATGGATCATAGCCGTGAACCCTTAGCTTAACATGTTCTCAGTAATTCCACGCTCCGCCTTTTCTTGAAAGTAATCTCCTTTCATGCTATAAATCGAGTTAGTGCTTTTTAGTATCTCTTGAAAATTACAACTTCACAATTGAAGTTTCCATCCAATGCATTAGCTATAAAAGTGGTCATGACCTTCTCTTACAACCTTCCGACTTTTCTGAGTACCTGCTGGAACTCTGACTAAAACACTTTCTGGTCAGTGTTGAAGGAACTTAAATCTCCTTATACCTGCCTGAACAAAGCCTCTCCAAGTCACCACTCCTCTATGCTCCTCCCACCTGAACATTTGACTTTTCGTTCCCTTAATGAAGACTAACACCAGTATATCCTTATGCTCTAATGATCTTTTATGAATGAATGCAAAGTGGGCCCCTCTACCTCTTCCCATATAGGGGAGAATGTTCTTCACACGTTGGTTATGGTCTGCATTGAACTCGTGGTTGTCCAAAGTCGTACTTTGTCAATTATCTTGATAATATTACTGATATTGCCAATATGACACATTCAGTATTGTGAATTCCAGTACCATAAACCCTCTGCCCATACGAATACCGGTTTTGAGATTTTAGAAAAAGGCATGGTCGTAGACGCAGTCATCACATGATTCTTGATAAATATAGGAATACATGTGGTTGAATAACAACAATACAATGTGTCTGGCTGCATGCTTAATTTTATAATATTCACTGACAACTCTTCTATATCCTGTGTCTGCTAAGTTGTTTTTCTGAAATATGTTGTTTTACATAACGATGATCATTCAGTTTCGAAAATTGCATTTATCTGGTTTAAGTGCTTATACCAGTAACCAGCCTATTGATATCATTAGATTTCTCTCTCATACTCATTTGCTTGTAGATTTGTTATGTGCACATGTGTGGTTTGCAAACCTATTAAGAAATGTTATAAACTTCCCATGTGCTTTATCAACCTTGCAAAGTTTAAATAAGATAAGCTTCTTCTCATGCTCGTGCACATTTTTCAGACATGCACATATGGTACACTATACATGTTGACCTCTTATCAGGAATGAGAATGGGCAGGTCCAAGAGTCAGCCCTTGGTCCACCCTATTCAAAAGATTTGAATTAGAAAAAATAAAATTCAAACTTTTGAATAGGGATGGCCAAGAGCTGGCCCTTGGGCCTGCCTATTCTCATCCCTACACGTTATCATCTTTAGTGTTGTATTACTGGTCTTGAACCATGCTTCTAGCAACTATTCTGGTAAAAAGTGTATGGTCTAATCCCTTGTGTTTATTCCAGTGTATGGAATACCTTACCTCAACTGTGTGACTACAACCTTGCTCTAATTGAAAAGAGACATACAAATCAAACCAGGAGGGTTTCTACTTCTCAAATAGTGTCATTTTTCGAATAATTAGTTTTCAATCAATAAACATACTAGGGAGCTGTGCATGCAACTGTTTATTTTACCAGGCGACCATTTTATCTTTTGATTAGTATAATCTTATGAAATGGCATGTTCTTTGTTCCTCCTCTAATTTTACTTGAGTTATACCAATTTTATATCTATTAAATTGCCCCAAAAGTCATGTTCATTGTCCAGAGAGTGAGTGAAACAAGACACATATCCTTGCTGCAGGAAACTGCATGAGCTATATCCTGCACTGAGCTCGTCCATTTGAATTAAAATTGGCCTACATATTCACCAAGTTCAAGCTAAAAAAAGGTCATGCATACTTGTAGCTTCTATGGTTGACCAAACGCTAACATGAACCTTTACAGAATTCTGATATGAAGTGTGTGACTTGGTATATTAGTATCAACTGATATAATAGGGTCTATGTTGTATCTGCTACCTTAAAATCCAATACGAATCATACGATATTCATAAAATGTACCAATGTCGGTCGATTTTTTTTTGACAAAGGACATTGCCATTCCTATCTCAACCCTCTAATTGATGTAACTGAGGTTTGAACTCATGATCTCTTGCACACTTGCTAAGAGGATTTACCACTTTGCTAGAGTGACTCTTGCATAGCAGTTGATATTTAAAACCTCGTATTTAACTTTCACAAAAAAAAAAAAAAGATAAACTATTTCTTCCTGCGTTTTCTTGTAAAATTTCTCTCATTATTTCCCTTTGTTGCAGATACTTGCTATGTTCAGGGCAAAGTATCCTACTTGGTGATGGACTATACTTATTGTGTGTTTATGGTATTGTTGTTTATCTGAATGTAATATTGAACTCAGTATACTGCCGGCTTAAAAGTGACATGGCAAATAATAGCGGTAAGATATGCATAGATCTTACTAGCAAAAAGTAAAGATATGTATAAATCTAAGCTGGGTGCATAGATTCAAGACTCAAACCAGTGAGCTCCCGTCGTCGCGTGTATATCTGTACCAAGATGATTTCCTCAGTACTAATAAGAATATTGTTGTGGGTATGTGGCATGTTGTTCTATGGATTCGTGCAATGTCTGTACCAAGATGATTTGTTCAGTACTGGTTAGAATATTGTTGTGCATGTGTTCCATGTTGTTCTATGAATTCTTTTATTGCGGCAGAAACTGGACCATACAGGAAACCGAAAAGTATAAAAAATGTAGAATTTGATTTGGCTTTTTGTTTATATGTTTTCCATAACATGGCACTAGTCATCCAAGATGGTCTGAGCTGTTCAGCATGAATGTTCTTACTAGGATAAACTGATACTCTGTTGTTGTTTTCACAAATCCGCGATAACGTTGCTTGTGTTAGTGCTATCATGACTTGAGAGGCCCCTTCCTCTGAAGAGGAGCACTGCCCCTTCCTATGAAGAGGAGCACTATCTTTCACCTCCCAGAGGCTTACTGAACGATAACGAATTGGTGGTGCTCTGCCATGGTTGCTAAGCTAAAGTTAGATAATCTAAAAAATTTGATCAATGATAGCATAAGGGCACACCAGCAATAAATTGAAACGCAATTTGATTCTCAATGGGGGTGCAGATATGCAATAAAAATTCTGAAGGGAGAAGAGATCACAAAACTTGGATGAGATCTTACCTCTGGTGCAATGATAGTCGCTAAAGCTTTGCGTGTACAGTCTAAGTGCTGTGCTCAGAATCAGCTGAAGGTTCTTACCATCATTCGTTAAAAATTTGTCCATATAGCAAGCGAAGGGCATAAAAATTCGAGGTTCACATGAACGAAAGTAACTTTTTTTAGTGGACTGAAGTTGGAGAGACTTTATTGATATTCAGGTGACTGTAAGTAGTATCGACCTAAAATTTGCTGCCGGCTTCGTTCTAAGTTTGGGAAATTCTAAACGAGCACACAACCTGACTTTGTGTGCACACACTCTCTTTTTAGTGAGCACCTCGATCTTTTCCCTCAAAATCCATGTTCTCCCCAAACTTGTAGGGGTTTTTGGCGAGATTAGAGTTAGAATTAGAAAGCGGTAAATGTGAAAGTTATAAGTTGTGGAATTATACCTCGAACAAGACCAAGATCATCAATTAGAGTTTAAAATCAAAATTTATGACATGAATATCATGTCGGTATATAGGCAGCAGACTTCAAGTCATTTTTTAGGCATGCTTCAAGTTAATTTTGGCGAGGTGAAAATTAGAATTAGTGAGGATGACTAAATAAGAGATGTAGGGATTTAAATTATATTTCTAAGTAAAATATAATTAACTTAATTGGAGTTTTGTTTCAGAAGTTATGGTAGTTCTAAATAGACAGTGCGACTATGCTAGAGAGCGATGTTCTTGTGATTTCTTATTAAGATGACATGTTGTATGGGGTGATTTCTTACTTGTAAGTCCAAAAGAAGAAAATTCTTGACTTTGAAACTCAATTTTAAGCTAGAGAAATTAAAATCTTTACGGGTTAAAGCACCAAAACTCTTATTTTTAGTGGTGAGCTAAGAGGAGATGCTTTTTTTTTTTTACATAGATAAAACAAAGTGTAGAGAACCCCCGCATTCCATTAAATAGACTTAATAAAACATCATAGTAATAAGTCCTAAGTAGTTTGACCTCCTGCTAAGAAGAGGTTATAACTAAGAAGAGGTTATAACATAGATACATATACAATATATAGCATAAAGATCAGTACAATATCACCATGATAACCAAAAATAAATGTTACTCCCTCCCATATCCACCTTTAGTCTCTCCTCCATAGTCTTATGGAGGCTTCTGGGTCTATCAACAGTCGAAACTCTAGCCTCCGTCTTGGGTCCCTTCTCATAATGCGTGCATTGAGGCTTGTGTCTGCCCCCTCTTCTTCACCATACTTGTGCACCATGAAATGTCATCCTCAATATTGTACAAGTAAGCAGATATCTCAACAACATAATTTTTAAACATTCTATTATTTCTTTCGAGCTCAGACATTCCACGATACTACCCTATCAAAATATTATATCAAAAGATATCTTAGCAAAACGAGAAGAGCCAACTAAGCTGGCCCGGTTCACTTCAGTTTATAAATATTAAGAATCAGTAGCAATTTATATTTGCATTGGCTCATTTTACTTTAGAGTAGATCTCTTTAAAAATCATTCCAATCCAAGCCTTCAGAGGATCACTACTCCATTCTTCTCTCCCGTCTTAAACAACTGAAGCCAGCTCCCTTCTCCATCATCAAGAAGGCTCTCAATAAGGTAAAATTGCATCAAACCTCTTCATTTTTTTATTTCTTTTTTTTAATCTTGTCAAATTGGCTTGTTACCATGAGATAATTTATGATGGGTTATTAGTTGCTCAAATTATCAGATTTTAGCTTCATTCCTGCATCAAGAAAATGCTACATTAGCATGGTTTCTTGATATTTTGTTCTTCTTATTGATCCAACCTCATGGATTCTGTTTCTCTAAGGCCATGGAAGGTTCAAGCAGCACTGCTGCTACTGCTGGCGCTGCTGCTGCTGCTTTAAGTTTTTTCGCTGGTCCTCCTTTGGAGGCGAATATCTTGAAGAAGCTGCATGATGGTGACAGTTTAGTAAGGGAAAAATGCCTGGTCACTCTAAAGAACCTCGCAGAACAGAACGCAGAGTCAAGGTTTATGTGTGCAGGCAAAGAATCCTCGAAGTTGTCGTCTTCATGCTCGGACCTGGCGGACATCCCGAGTTGATCAGGGAAGCTACCGCCCTCATTGCCGTTCTCTCCGAAGAGCCCTCCAACATAACCAAGATTGTGCCCATGGGCATCACCCCGCGTCTGCTGATCATCCTTCGCGACAACCCTGCACTCGCTGGTCTACATGCCGCCCGTGCACTATCACGTTTGGCATCGGTAGCAGGTGGCATGGATGTCACTGCATCGACTGCTGTGATATCATTAGTTTTTGATCACTTCTGTGGTTTAGAAGGAGAGGTGTACGAGTTGCGTCAATATGCAGGGAGGGCACTCTGCGAGCTGACTTATAATTCTCCAGGAATTGCGTCCAGGTTCTTGCATATTGCGGGTGCTGTTCCCAAACTGCTGGTGCTGATGGAAATCCGGACGAACTGTGGTAAGGCAAGGAATCTGGGGCATCTGGCGACGATTGTGGTCAGCCATCTGGCATGGGATAGGGAAGTGAGGAAGGCATTGATCGAGGCCGGAGCAGTCGCGAAAATTGTGGGGATGCTGAGAAATGGGACTTCAGCCAACAGGGCGGCTTGCTTGGCCATGATGTATCAGATTTGGGCCTGTGACAACAACCAGTCATTGTTTAAGAGGTTAGCAAAGGAAGCAGGTGCCAGTGCCGTGCTGTCTCTAGATATGGAACATTGGGGGAATATGGGAAGGCGCATGGCCAAGATGATGCTGGACTTCATAAACAAAGAGGAATAAGAATTACTTTTTTGGTAGGAAAAATATACAAGCATATGATGTTTCCGTTGTTATAGTTGTAAATCTAACGTTCGATCATCGGCTTGATTTCAAATTTGTTCATATCAGCTCATGTTCAGTGGCATATGTTTTCACAAAATTCATTTCATTGTCAACTATACATTTCTTTCTTTGTAGAAATAGCCTCAATGCGAGCATCTTCTTTTATTTTTATTTTTTGAAGTAAAACCGGCGGACTAAATATCTATTAGCAATGATTAACAGAATATCGATACATAGATAGTTCCTACAGTCTTGCTAGAAGCATACATAAAATACATGTTTCTGGACTTATACCCTTACATCACATAAAAAGTACAAAATAAGAACAATTAGGATGCAAGCGGACAGTAGTCAACTGTGCAAGCTCCTCCATCTCATCACCGCTCGATGTGAGCATCTTATATAGGTTATTAAGAGATAAGTTTTACTCATGTCCAACCTGGTTATTACTCTTCCATTTGTGTCTCTTCATGATTAAATTAATATATATCCAGAATAAAATTGTTTTACAAGGAAATATTCAGACTGAAGTTTGAGCACAAACCTTCATAGCCTCCTTTATTTATTTTTTTCTCATAATTTTTAACATGTCTAGAGTTTAGAGTTTAGGTGTGGCTACCAGACAGCAAAAATAATAAGCTCGTTAAGAAGAAAGATGGATCCTACTTTTTGATAGATTCTGACGGAGAAGAAGGATTTTAGGTGAGAGTTTACGACAAGGACGACAATGGTAGCTCGAGACTCCAATCGATCAATCGGGGCTACTATTAGAGGTGACGGTGTCAACGATGGCTATTGTGGTTGCATTAGTTGCTGGTAGTGTATTGCCTCTCCGAGCAATAGAGATGGGCTCACGATGTGGCTCCTCTGATGGTCGGCAGCGATCTGGTAGTTGGCAGCTCTCCTATACCTGGTGGAGGGAAAGGAGAGAGGCGTAAAACTGAGTTGAGTGGTAACGAGTGTTTTAGGAGATAACTTCAAGAAAATTCTATGAAAGTTGGAGAGATTTAAATAGTTTAGAATGAAGGATAGAGGGAGAGATTGTGTGTCTTAATGAGGATTATATTCAATTTGAATGGGTAAAAAATATGTGATTTTAGTAATTAATAGGTGTATTGAATGGAGGATTTGAATTTGAAAAACGAAATTAAAAATGTGATAATTGTGGTCAAATAGCAAATTGAAAGAGGGATAATTAAGATATTGATGGGTGTTTAATTAGAACATGTGACATTGTGTTCAAATGATGAATTGAAAGAGAAGAAAATTGCAAGGTGGAAGGTTGGAAAAGAGGGACATATTAAGTATAAGTAAATTAAAATCGTATTTTATGACATGGTAACTTCTTGTCGATCTTATTAGTTTAGGAGTAATCTATGTAGGACTGGCATAAGCACTCTTAATTTTCTTATATGAAAATAGGTTTTTAGGTTATGAGCCAAGCAAATTGGTTTGTTCTCGATAAATAATAATAATATTTTTTAAAAATGAATCATGGACTCTTATGGAAATGACTTAATTATTTAGGAAATTTTTTTATGAAATTTAGGAAAAATATACGAAAATATTTATGGCATTAAAATAATATTAGTTAAAATAATAATTTGAGAAATCTACTTTAAACTTATATACAACTACCTTTATTTATTTAAATATATTAAAATAACAATCATACCAAAATTTTATGAATAGTAATCAATAAATAAATATGTGCAACGGTTTAGGGTGGTTACAATAAAACTCTTACACTGGATTCAGTAAATCCATTGTATCATTGGATTTCAAACTCCAACTAAACTCATATTAGATTTTTTTATTTTTTTTATTTTTTAGAAATAAAATTCAATAGTCTACAGTTCTCATTTAAATTACTTTTTATAATTCTAATTATATCCTTATTTAAAAACTTAAAGTCTCTGTAACCGCATGAAGACGAAACTCAAATGGTGGGATCACTGGAACTCCTCATAGCTAGTTATTTCTTTTGTGATTTCGCCTAATAATGGTGTGGCTGTACTCTTGATTTGTGGTCATATTTTCGGATATAGACGGTATACTTCTAAAATGTGTCTCATCTATTAGCCAGTTCCAAATCAAAATATGTAACTAATAAGATCTACTCACTGTACAGTAACAACTTCGAAACTAACTCCCATATTAAATCTTGCAAATATATGTATACTTGTACTACACGTTGGGATGCAACAAATAAGAGGAAAGCATAAAACATAAATTCATGAACAGTCTGTATATACTAGGCGCATTTGGGAATTTGTGGCAAGTCTGCGAGTCATGAGCGCTCCAAAATATACAGCAATTCAACAAATTTGGAGGAGTCTATTGAAGCCCGAGAAGTCTCCCCCTTTTCATTGTGAAGGCACACCATGGTTGCTCCTTCTATCTAAATGGGTACTAACATCTAAGTCTAACCAAGCTCATCACTAATGTTTATTATTTATGCTTTAATTTTTTTTCCAGCATTATAAAATGGATGATGTTATAATATCGAGAATAAATCCTTATTGCTGTGTATACTCATAGCTTTCTGGGGTACAACATTGTTAAATAATTTATTATCTTTTCGATTTTCTGTTTTTGTTTCTTCTCGAACCTGCGAGCCATAAAAAAAAAAGTTTTCTTTTTGTTTTTCTTCCCTTTTCATTTATTTTTATTACCCTTCTTTCATTTCCGGTCAAACCAATCATAGCCTTATAATAGAGATAGGAAAAAAAAAAAAAAAAAAACAGAGCTTGCAAATAACGAAAAGTATTTGAGGGTTTTGTCCACTTTTATGCTAAAAAGAAAAATAAAAATGATTCCTTAAACAAAAAATACCAAAGAGAAAAGCGAAAAAAAAAGAAGTCTAAATAAATAAAAAGAAATCCGAAATTTGCTGAAACTGACGAATAAACCCAGATTGATTCTTCCTTTGGCTAAGAACTCTCATCCTTAGTAGTTAACCATTTCTCTCTTCTTCTTCTTCTTCGGCTTTCCTGAGAAAGCTGACACAGGACGAAACGAAAGTAGATTTAGAGTTTGTAGTGGAAAAATTGGAAAGAAACTTAGAGTTTAAGATAAATTGGGATTTTGAACCTCACATCTAGGTGAATCACTTGAGGGAAAGATTTGATAAAAAAAAAAAAAATCACATGCTCTCAATTTTATTAATCATCTCTCACTATTTTAAAATTAGGATTTTGCAAACCATGTATATAGAAAATCATAACGTAACAAGATAATAACAAATATTTTAAAATCAAACCAAATCTCTAATCCAATCTAATCAAATCCAACTAAATAACTAATATTATCTCTATCAATTCTTTCCTGCTTAGAAATATTTACCGTCAATTCTCTCCCGCTTGGAAACGTTTACTGCCTTATAAATGTTGGCAAGAAGAAAGTCACATAAGTCTGAATGAAGGCGAGCGATTTTTCCGATATGTAGTAAACCATCCTGCCGAACTAAGTATAAGAAAATTAAACGATTTGGTAGCCAAATGTACGCTATCTATGGGGGTGATAGTAATAATTGTGGAAAATCTGGTAAGGAGCTGAAATCCGTTACTTTTACAAAAAATAAAAAACTTGGAATGGGAGCTAGAGAGATAAGGAAAAACTTGGAATGAGATTTGGAGAGGAAAGGAAAACATGATCTGCAGGTAAGAATTTATGCACTTCGCCATATACCTCTGCAAGTGTGCTAGGCCTCAAGTTCTCTTCATAAACATGATTATTGAGTGCCTCTATAGTTGGTTCTGGCAGAAAAATTGGATTATCAGTGTCTGGATATGTAGTAATTTGTATGCTTGACTTGCTCTCATCACCTAAAGTTTTATAAGCGAATACATTAGCACCTGGACTCTTCTTAGGATATTGATATTCATAGTGCCAAAATTCTCCACATAGCAAACATTTGATAGAATACACTGATGAGCTGAATGTCCATAACCTTCACACTTAGAGCACTATTTAAAAACAAGATGCAGAGCATACAGTGCACGAAAAGAAACTGCAACTGATTCCTACTTAGACATAATTTATAGTTGCTGAGGTACCAATTAGAAATTTCTCCAGCCAACTTCAGTTTAGTATAGTTATATTCCTGATTTGAAATCAGAAGAAAATAATGGAAAAATTGTTTTAGATAGTTTTTCCAATTTTCATAACCATTACGATTACCATATCCGTGAAAATATGGGACTGAATGTGGCGTCTCAATTGTAGCTCGAATCCATTGCGAACTGGTTTTCAAACGGCTTCAAAATCACGTCAAAATTCTTAACGGGTCTGAAAACAACCTTGCGGATTGGATTCTGCTGTGGATTTATCCAAGTTCAACTGGGGAGTTTCTAGAGGGGGCACACCATTTTTCCTAGTGATTGATTGTTTTTTTTTAATTTTTTTTACAGAACTAGAGAACCAAATCACAGAGCAGGAGGAAATTTGGGTTCATAATCAACGATGTTTTTCTTACTTTTTGGGTTTCTTTATTCTAACGGTAGTTTTTCTAAAAACTACCCAAAGTGTAAAATAAAAAAAACCCAAAAATAAAATAAAAACTCTAAAAAAAACTTTAATCTTAGAAAAACACAAAAAAAAAAAAAAAAAATCCTAACCTCGTATATGCCCTCATACACAAACAAAAGGTGTTAAAATAAAAAAGAAAACTATTATATAAATATTATACACTTATTAGAAAATTCAAACGGTTACGACCTCTTGATCGCTTTCCACTCTCATAATATGTCATTTTACGTTTTGATATGGATGAACTTAGCCTTTTTGTTGTTTTGCATTTAATATCTCCATCTTATTTTTGATTTTTCTTAATTTATTCCTATCCTTATTTCTTTTATTCAATAGTAAAATTTTGATGTTGGAAAGCATACATTTACCATTGTTCATATTCCATCCATGAGCATCTTTCATATTAGTAAGTATTTTGGTTTTATCAATTTCTGAAATAACATATTTACTTTGGTGTTGTGGAATCATGAGCTCGATTTTGGAGGGCTCTTTCAAATCATCAGGTATCATGACCTCTTTTTTTTGAGGTTCTTTCCATTTTTCTAATGTTCTGGACTCGTCATACAAATTTTCTTCAAACCTGTCATCAAAATTCTCAAAAGAAAATGCCATACCAGTAGACTTATCAGACTTATCGTTGTCAAATTATTATGAAGGGATAAAAATCCTTCTTCACAAATTTCTTCACAAAGTTCATCAAAAGAATCAAATGATAATGTGCCACTAGCAAGCTCACCATGAGGCAAATCAGCAAGCAAAATATTTTTTTTATCACTAATTTCATCATAATTATTTTCACAATGGTTTAAAATAGGTTGATCATAATGTTGAATTATAGACTCGTCATTCACAAAATTATTTAACTCATTTTGAATCTATCTATTTCAAAAGATGACTGAAATGGTTGCTCATTGGAGTCAGTTATGTTCAAACTATAAGATGGTTGATCTCCAAAAAGTTTAATTTGATAAATCGCTTTGAGAAAATCTTCCATACAAACTTCAGTTTTAGAGGATGAATTTTGAGAGGAAAATTTTAACAAACCTTCTATATCTTCCTCAATTCTACGTCTTCGTTCCTCAGACTCATGATTGTAATTTTTCTTATTTTCTTCAAATGATTGCATCTCGAGATCATGAGTGAAATTTGATGGTGGATATGATAGATCTGTGTACATATTTGATGACAGATATGAAGTGGTTGAAGGTAAATTCTCATGACATGCATAATTTGCTTCTAATCTTTTTAATATTTCATCTAACATGTTCAATTGAATATCTTGTTCATGATTGAATATAGAACATGAAAATGAATAGCCCATAAAGAAAGGATCAGATGGAGAATTCTCTTGGTATGGCTCTTGATTATATGCAAAATTAGATTGATTCATCCATTGACAATTGTAGTTTTGTGTATAGGAAGCACTCGTAGGTTCACTATATGTGGTGTGAAATTGATTATGACCTAGTCCTAATGAACTTCCTATCCATGGACACTGATAATAATTATGATATGGATCACAACAATGATAGCAACCAGTTTGATTTTGAAATATTTTTTAAAATTTTTTTTTTTGAAAAAAAGGTGGAG
This sequence comes from Dracaena cambodiana, assembly GCA_036321105.1. Lineage (NCBI taxonomy): Eukaryota > Viridiplantae > Streptophyta > Magnoliopsida > Asparagales > Asparagaceae > Dracaena > Dracaena cambodiana. The sequence continues at coordinate 54,156,760 of JAYEPQ010000005.1, read as the reverse complement.
AGGGAGAGAGATGGAAAAGAAAATAAAAAAGATTGATTGTTTTTTTTTTAATTTTTTTTATAGAACCAGGGAACTAAATCACAGAGCAAGAGGAAATTTGGATTCAGAATCACCTTTACTTGCCGACAATTGGCGGTTTTGGCCGCCAAATAGCGGCTCAACCAGAGAGTTTGACTCTGTGATTTCTACTGCTTAGTCTAGAGGCTCTTCTGATCTTTTTTTATCTTCCTGTATCTACAATTACTGTTCCTTGCACACTCAACACACACTGTTAATCCGTAAAACGTTAGAAAAAGCAAGAAAAACACTGTTGATCCCCGACAACGGTGCCAAAAACTTGATGTGATAAATTACAAGCGCACAGTGTCAGTTGTAGCGCTGTACAGATCGTTCCACAGTGTCTAAGGTATTTTACTATTCCTACTAATTCTATAGTCTAGCGGGTGAACTACGGGTTCTAAGTCGAGAAAAGATTAGTTTTAAGTTCTAGAGATTAGCCTAAGATTTAGAATCCATTAGAATAATAGCCTAACAATAAATTATCTCTTTCTTCCTATTTTTTTAATTATGCACGGTTAAGTAACATATTAAAATGTGATCTTTTAATTTGATTTTAATCAAGTGCCTCTAAGTATGACCTATCAAGTGATGTGCAAGTATAAACCATCAAAGATAACACCTTTTTAAAAAACAAATCATATCAAGTAGAAAATCTCATAAACAAAAGAAAAGAAATAAACTTCAAACGCTAATCTAAGTATAGGCTATCAAAAGACCGAACTTAAGTATAACATATCAAAGAAATTAGATTTACAAGTTTATCCAATTCAATTTATTTATAGGAAAATTTTTATTGATAATTCTAAAAATAAACAAAGAATAAGAATTTAAAAGTTCATCTAAGCATAGATTATCAAAATATTAATTAAGCATAATCTATCAAAGAATTATGATTTGTGACTCTATCTTTTATTTATTTATAGAAAAACCATAACTTTATTTCTTTTTGGGAAGAAGATGAGATAAATCCATATTAGATTTATTAAACTAACTTCATCTACATCCTAAGGTTAAAGAAAATTAGTTACACATAATTCTAGTAAGCAAAATCCTATTTTTATTCATGAAAGCAAATAAATCTAATCTAGAAAGCAATAAATCTATACTAGAAAGCAATTAACTCTATCTAAAAAGCGAATAAAGAATTAAAAACAATGGCTTACCTCTGGAGTACGGTATTGTGGCCGTCACCTTTTCAGCAAAACTCTAATTTTATTAAATTAAAAACGAGTACAAAACTTACAGGATTCTCTTAGAATACACGGATACGACCAATATATAGGTTTCAGAAATCAAACCCTAATTCTAACAGAACTGAAAAACTACAAAATTACATCGAAACCATCGAAAAAAATAAGCTTGTGGGGCCCAGTTTGGGCCTCTATTTGGCGGTAAAGACCGCTAATTAGCTGCACTTTTTTGAGATATTGGCTTGAAATTTCTTCCACATGAGTCTCATGTCTCGTACTCTTTGTTTTCTTGATTGTATTTGACCTTTGACTCTCGAAAGTATTTTAATCCTGTAGTTTTGCTCTCTTTAAACTCATTTCTGAACTTGATTTCCTAATCCGGCTCTGATTTCATGTCATCTCCTTTTACAAATAAAATTCCTGAAAAACACACTAAAAATACCCGAGTAGAATTATTTATATACAAAAATAGGTAATATGAGGATTATAAATATTCAATATATGACACTCATTAGCCCATTTAAAAACTTCATACATATTACAAGTTTGCCATCGATTTTTTTGACTAAAATGCCCTTTCTTCAATCTCTCTTCTCCTTCTCTTCTAAAACTACAGATAACCAAAAAAAAAAAAAAAAAAAACCTAAAATCCAAAACTATTCTATCAAATCTTCTTCTATATTAAATTATCTCACAAATTAAATTTGAAAATTGATTTTATTAGTTTTTTGCTTACTCAAAAATCCTAGAAACTGTGTGGATTGAAAAAAAATATGAACCCAAAAAAATTCAAAGTCTGGACTGACAGTCCGGACGGTCCAATATCCGTCCCGCCCGGATTGGAAGTCCGGACAGAAGCCCACTGTCCGGACTTCCAGTCCGAACAGTTATAAATAATTTTTTTTTGTTTTATTATTCATGAAGTCATTGTAGCATGTGAGCGTTTCGAGTTTGATTCCTGTCAACAGCAAATCCCTTTTTATTTTATTTTATTTTTCCAAATAAATATATTTTCTTGTGTAATTATTACAAATGTAACTATTACGAATCTAATTAAATTTCGGACTCAAACAAATTTTTTTCCTTAGTCACTATTTCATTCTAATTCAAAGATAAATTAAATGAAACACATAATGGTACATTTTCTTGTGCATTTTTTTTATTTGCATTTTCTTTTTACTTTATTTTATTTTTCCAAATAAATATATTTTCTTGTGCAACTCCATATCAGTATGATTTTAATCAAATAATTAAACATTAAAATAAAAATTATTAATTCAATTGCAGTACAAATATACATAATAAGTCCTGGACATCCAATCATAGAAATCAATTCGATTGCAGTACAAATATACATAATAAGTCCTGGACATCCAAGAGTAGAAAATTTTGATCGAGTACAAGCAAAAGCAAACCCGCATCAAAATATCATAAAGTATGACAAAAAAAGACTGTCACTCATCTTCTTGAAAGTTAGTTAACATTGTCTTCTAGTTTTTTACAATATCCATGAAGATACATGATAAAAGTTGAACATTAAATTTACGGGCTCTAATAAAAATTTAGAGATATTATTGCACCTAGAATCTAAACTAATCACTGTCTCCGTGTCTTCCTTGGGGGTTGACGTTGATGTGTGGTTCGAGTCGTTCTCGTTATATCGGATGCATCAGGAGTGGCTTGTTCCTTGTTCCTCTGGTTGAGTGTAACTAGTTTGCACGGTTTTAATCTTCACAAGTTTGAGGGAGATCGGTCGTTTGAGATTGTTAGGTTGCTAGAGATACACCATGGCTTACTCTATATTCTAAAGTTGTGCTCTAACTTCTTTCATGTGCATGCGAACTTGATAGTTGCATTGATATACTTCTGACTATACTTGATAGTATACATATGTAAATATGACTGTGAAATTAGCATTTCACTAATCTAAGCATGACAGTTAAAATAAATATTATAACAATCAAGACACTGAAATGTTAACTATGCAACAGCCAGGATATTAAAACCATTCTCATTAACATACAAAATAACCATTCACGATATGAAGCTCAATAACAGTTAAGGACAGTGACCTTAAAAATGAGGAAAAAATCTCAATAATAGGTATGAACAGTGAAATAAATCTTAATTGTCATGCCAAAAACCCATCCGTGATACAAATTGCAGTAACAAGTAAGGATAGTTTAATAAACACTAACCTGAATCTCAATAGTAGGAATGGACACTAAAATTAATATCAATTAGCATGCCAAAACTCCATTCAAGTCCAGGATCTCAACATTAGGTATGGACCACAAGCACGATACTAAGATAAATCTCTATCACAGGCACGGACACTAGGGGTGAGCATCGGTCGGTTCGGTTCGATTTTTTGAAAAAAAAACCCAACCGAAAACTGAACCGAACTTATAAAACCGAAACCGAACTGACCGAAAAAGAGTGAAAACCGAAAACTGAACCGAATTTAGGTTCGGTTCGGTTCGGTTTTCGGTTTTTAGGGTTTGAAACTAATTATGTTTATAAACGCATGTTTTATATAGGAAAAATAGTAATTTTCTTTCTATTTTTTTCTTTTTCTACTTATTAAAATAACAATCACATGTTTTTCATTAAAAATTTAAAAGTAAAACACATTGAAAATAAATCAAAGAAAAAAAAAAAAGCTATAATTCTAAAAGTTCGGTTTTTTCGGTCGGTTTCGGTTTGAGCTAAAACCACCGAAACCCGACCCGAAACCTGTAAATAATTTTAGTTTTTAAACCGAACCGAACCGAAAACCGAATAAACCGAGCCGATCGGTTCGGTTTTGCAGTTCGATTCGATTTTTTCGGTTTTATGCTCAGCCCTAATGGACACTAACTAATAAAATTTACCATTACCGTCCATGATTGAAAAATTAATGGAATTTTTTCATATTTTACAACTAGCATTATAATATTTAATTTTTTCAATAATAATAATCAAAGTATAAATTTCATCTATAGTAAAAAAACTCTCCATCTCCAAAAACCCAATGCTCCATCAATTTTATTATCAAAACCCCACCACCTCCTCCTCCTCCCCTCTTCCTCCTCACCAAGCCAACAAGGCCATCAAATCCAAAACCCTCACATTCTTTACTCCAAAAAAAGAGACCAAAATAAAATTAAAAAAAATACACATGTTAAAAGAATGAATTGTGAAGAAAATTTATAAAAAAAAAAAAAAATATATATTCTATGAACAAAAAAGCTCCACCTCCAAAACCTCAATGCTCCATTCTCAATCTTATTATCAAAACCCTTCCACCTCCTCCTCATCTTCCCCTCTTCCTTCTCTCTAACCCAACAAGACCACCAAACCCAAATATCTCTCATTATTTGTCACCAAACCCAAATATCTCTCATTGTTTGTTCCAAAAAAAAGACCAAAATTTAAAAAAAAAAATTGCTACATTAAGAGATCTCACCCATCTCGATCCAAAAAACGACGGCGGGACGACGGAATGGCAGCCATGGGTTGGATCACTGGTGGTGGCGGGAGATCGGCGGCGGGATCGGCGCGCCGACAGTGAAAAGGAAGAGAGAGAAGAAAATTTGGAAGGAGGAGGAGATAGGAAAGAGAAAGATGAAGGATTAAGGGAGGTGAGAGAGGGAGGGAAGAGAGGATTTAGGGTTTTTAGGTTTGGATTAGGATCGTCAGGGAGAGAAAAGTGGGAGAGAAGAGAGATAAGGAAGAGAAAATGAGAGAGAAATAGAAGGTTATGGTGTTTTGGATATATTGAGTGTGCTTACTAGAAAACCCTCTCTTTTGTAAATAGAGGATGGGCTCACTGGGAAAACTAGGCTTAGCAGGAAATATGGTGTGCTTCTTTGGAAACTGTCTTCAACTGAATTAGAGTTGAAGGCGAATCACGCCGGATGTGTGTCTGTTTTATTGGACCCAATTAAAATTAGATCCTAAAAGGGTTTTCAGAATGGCTTCTGAATTTCCATCCCCTCCCAAGCAACGAATCGAAGAGTATTGGTGCTCGGATGGAGATCAGAGAGTGGCAGCTGAGGGTAATGAAGAGTTATTCAGGGCCGTTGCTGATGGTCGAGGGAAGAAAAGGAGTTGGCATCAGTCTGGATCTGCGGAGTCGAAGTAGGCGGTGGCGAGAGAGGGTCGTCAGTGAGTAATCTCGGTTGGGGTTGTTTTATTGTCGAGGCTGAAGAACATAGAGAAAAGGAGGTTGGTGGGGGCATCGATGAGGAGGGAGGGAACAACTGCGGGTTGGAGATTGATTCTATTCCTTCTTTCTTTCTTTTTTTCTTCCTTTTTTTGTTCTCCCCTCCTTTTTGGGAATTTCTAGATGGACACTAGATTTTTCCTAGTGAGCCCACTTTTCCTAGTGCGCACATCTTAACTTTTTCAAAAACCTTATTTTTCCTAGTGAGTACACCTATTTTACCAAATTACCCTCACATCTCCCTCTCTTTCTCTGTCCGGGGTATCCAGCCCGGACAGAGACTCTCTGTCCGGGCTGGATACCCCGGACAGAGGCTCCATGTCCGGGCTGGATACCCCGGACGGGGGTGGGGGTTGGGGCGAAGGCGAGCGGAGAAGGTGAGGGCGGCGGCGGCGAGTGGTGAGGGCGAGAGCGAGGGCGGCGGCTAGCAACGAGGGTGAGGGCAGCGGCGGAGGCGAGCGGGGAGAGCGAGGGCGAGGGCGGCGACTAGCAGCGAGGGTGAGGGCGGCGGCGGCAAGCGGGGAGGGCAAGGGCGGCGGCTAGCGGCGAGGGTGAGGGCGGCGGCGGCGAGCGGGGAGGGCGAGGGCGATGGCGACGGCTAGCGGCGGCGAGCGGGGAAGGTGAGAGAAGGGCATTTTTTGACAAAAAAAATAATGGCAAATTGGTAAATAAAACGATCTTTTAAGTGGGCTCACTAGGAAATATGCCGTGCCCATCTAGAAACTCCCTCCTTTTTTTTCTTTTTTTTTTTTGGTTTTTAACTCAATTTTTTCTCTCTGTTTTTTTATCTATTTCTCTTTTTTTCTCTTAGTTTTTTTTTCCACTGACTTTTTTTTTAAAATTATTTTCTCAAATCTAAAACACAAAAAATAATAAAGAAAGATGAAATCTCCTTTTATTTGTTGTAGGTCTTTCCCATGGTTATGAGGCACCAGTCGCGTGCGTCGGTCTTGTACAGTAGCACAGAGAGTGCTTGAAGTTACGTAAATTTATGATCTTACTAAAAGACTTCCAAAAAACCTACTTTTGATACCTATTTACAGGTCAAGAGTGGTCAACCACTCTTCTTAAGATATAAGGATGGAAATTAACTTTCCTGATAAATAATATAATTAAGTATTTAGTTTCCCTTTTGATGGATTTGGGATATCTTGATTAGATATAATTGGATATAATTAGATCATCCAAAATCTTAATGGGAATCATGGACGAAAATCAGTTGAGATCCTCTTTTTGTGTGAGTCTACTTAACCTAGCGTGGTTTCCTAACGTGAGGCTATTTGCTTCCTTATTAACGTTGCATTGCTAAAGTTGGAGAGACTTTATTGATATTCAGGTTACGGTAAGTATAGGGCAGTATCGTCCTAAAATTTGCTGCAGACTTCATACTTAGTATCCTCGGTTGTAAGCTAGTCCTAGGCCAAGTAGATCTCGAGATAATTTATACAAATATTACATGCATAGTATCAAAATTGGAGTCGGAATTCATCTAATCCAATCCTGTCCGACCCAACCCAACCCGACCCAACCTCAACTCAAACTGAGACGTAACAAACTTGTCAAGGTTTTTGGCGAGATTAGAGTTTGAATTAGAAAGTGGTACCATGTCATCAAGATCATCAATTCAAATTCATAATCAAAATTTATGACATGCCGGTATATAGGTAGCAGACTTCAAGTCACCTTTTTTTTTTTTTTTAAGGCAGACTTCACGTTAAATTTTGGCGAGGTAATAATTAGAACTACTGAGGATGACTAAATAAGAGAGGTAGGGATTCAAATTATATTTCTAACTAAAATATAATTAACTTAATTGGAATTGTGTTTCAAAAGTTATAGTAGTTCTAGATAGACAGTACGATTGTGCTAGAGAGCGATGTTCTTATGATTTCTTACCAAGATGAAGTGTTGTATGAGGTGATTTCTTACTTGAAAGTCCAAAAGAAGAAAATCCTTGACTTTGAAACTCAATTTTAAGCTAGAGAAATTAAAATCTTTACGGGTAAAAAATACCAAAACTCTTATTTATAGTGGATGAGCTAAGAGGAGATGCTTTTTTTTTTTTTTTTTTTTTTTTTTTTTTTTTTTTTTTTTTTACATAGATAAAACAAAGGGTAGCGAACCCTCAATTCTATTAAATAGACTTAATAAAACATAAAGTAATAAGTGCTACGTAGTTCGACCTCCTGCTAAGAAGAGGTTATAGCATAGATACATATACAAAATATAGCATATAAAGATCAGTACAATATCACCATGATAACCGAAAATAAATGTTACTCCCTCCCATATCCATCTCAAGTCTCTCCTCCATAGTCTCATGGAGGCCTCTGGGTCCACCAACAGTGTAAACTCTAGCCTCCACCTTGGGTCTCTTCTCGTAATGCGTACATTGAGACTTGTGTCTGCCCCTCTTCTTCGCCATACTTGTGCACCATAAAATGTCATCCTCAATATTGTACAAGTAAGCAGATATCTTAACAACATAATTTTTAAACATTCTATTTTTTCTTAGCAAAACGAGAAGAGCCAACTAAGCTGGCCTGGTTCACTTTAGTTTATAAATATTAAGAATCAGTAGCAATTTATATTTGCATTGGCTCATTTTACTTTAGAGATCTCTTTAAAAATTATTCCAATCCAAGCCTTCAGAGGATCACTACTTCATTCTTCTCTCCCGTCTTAAACAACTGAAGCCAGCTCCCTTCTCCATCATCAAGAAGGCTCTCAATAAGGTAAAATTGCATCAAACCTCTTCAATTTTTTTTTTTTTTTTAATCTAGTTTGTCAAATTGGCTTGTTACCATGAGAAAATTTATGATGGGTTATTAGTTGCTCAAATTATCAGATTTTAGCTTCATTCTTGCATCAAGAAAATGCTACATTAGCATGGTTTCTTGAAATTTTGTTCTTCTTATTGATCCAACCTCACGGATTCTGTTTCTCCAAGGCCATGGAAGGTTCAAGCAGCACTGCTGCTACTGCTAGTGCTGCTGCTGCTTCAAGTTTTTTCGCTGGTCCTCCTTCGGAGGCGAATATCTTGAAGAAGCTACATGATAGTGACAGTTCAGTAAGGGAAAAATGCCTGGTCACTCTAAAAAACCTCGCAGAACAGGACGAAGTGTTCAAGGTTTATGTGTGCAGGCAAAGAATCCTCCAAGTTGTTGTCTCCATGCTCCGACCTGTTCAACGTCACGGCTTGATCAGGGAAGCTACCGCCCTCATTGCCATTCTCACCGAAGAGCCCTCCACCATAACCAAGATTGTGCCCTTTGGCATCGCCCCGCATTTACTGATCATCCTTGAAGACAACACTGCACTCGCTGGCCTCCATGCCGCCCGCGCACTATCACGTTTGGCATCGGTAGCAGGTGGCATGGACGTCACTGGATCGACTGCTGTGATATCATCAGTTCTTGATCACTTCTTTGGTGTAAAAGGAGAGGCGTACACGTTGCGTCACTATGCAGGGAGGGCACTTTGCGAACTGACTTACAATTCTCCAGGAATTGCTTCGAGGTTCTTGAATATTGCGGGTGCTGTTCACAAACTGCTGGTGCTGATGGAAGTCTGGACGAACAGTACCAAGGCAAAGAATCTGTCAAATCTGGCGACGGTTGTGGTCAGCCACCTGGCATGGGAGAGGGAAGTGAGGAAGGCACTGATCGAGGCTGGGGCGATCGCGAAAATGGTGGGGATGCTGAGAAAAGGGACTTCAGCAGACGAGGTGGCTTGCTTGGCCATGATGTATCAGATTTGGGCCTGTGACAGCAACCAGTCATTGTTTAAGAGGTTAGCAAATGAAGCAAATGCTAGTGACGTGCTGTCTCAAGATAAGGAACATTGGGGGGATGTGGGGAGGCACATGGCCAAGATGATGCTGGACTTCATAAACAAAGAGGAATAAGAACTTACTTTTTTGGTAGGAAAAATATACAAGCATATGATGTTTCCGTTGTTATAGTTGTAAATCTAACATTCGATCATCGGCTTGATTTCAAATTTGTTCATGTCAGCTCATGTTCAGTGGCGTATGTTTTCACAAAATTCACTTCGCTGTCAATGTAGAAAGCATCCTTTATGGCCAATGCCAAGCTTGATGTTCTCTTCAGCATGCATTAGTGTAATGGTTTTACATTTCTGCCATGAATTTCTTGGAATAGAGTGTTGTAATTGTCACATGAGATTGGATAAGAAATAGGAATTTGAAGTTTCCTTTAGATCAAAGAAATCTATTTAAAAAGAGAATATATTCTTTTCTAAAATCAAATTTTAGTAAATTTAGCATACTTTTTTTAGATATGGACCGAGTACAGATAGGGATAGTAATTGACGCGTTCACAGGCCTAATTTTGGTCCGCCTCCTCCTATATAAAATGTTGAATTAAAAAAAAATTATTTTTCTAATTCAAAATTTTGTATAGGAAGGACAAAAAATTGGCCGTTGATGCATCAATTACCATCCCTAAATACATATTTTTGCAGAGATAGCCTCAATGTGAGCACCTTTTTTTATTTTTATTTTTTGAAGTAAAACGGACGGACTAAATGTCCTCTGCATTCCATTAGTGATGGTTAATAGAATCCTACAGTCTTACCAGAACCATAATGAAATACATATTCCTAGACTTACGCCCTTACATTACATAAAAAAGTATAAAATAAGAACAAACTAGGGTGCAAGCGGGCAGTGCAAGCTCCTCCGTCTCATCATCGCTCAATGTGAGCATCTTTTATACCTTATTAACAGATAAGTTTTACTCATGTCCAACCTGCAGATTTTTACTCTTCCATTTGTATCTCTTCATGATTAAATTAATATCAGAATATAATTGTTTTACAAGAAAATATTCAGACTGAAGTTTGAGCACAAACCTTTATAGCCTCCATATTTTTTTTTTCATAATTTTTAACATATCTAGAGTTTACGTTTGGCTACCGGGCAGCAAAAATAATAAGCTCGTTAAGAAGAAAGATGGATCCTACTCTTCATAGATTCTAATGGAGAAGAAAGATTTCGGGTGAGAATTTACGACAAGGACGACAACGGTAGCTCGAGAATCCGATCGATCAATTGGGGTTTCTATTGGAGGTGACGGTGTCGACGATGGCTATTGTGGTTGCATTAGTTGCTGGCAGTGTATTGCCTGTTCGAGCAGTAGAGATGGGCTCACGATGTGGCTCCTCTGATGGCCGACAACAATCTGGTAGTTGGCAGCGCCCCTATAACTGGTGGAGCGAAAAGGAGAGAGAGGCGTAAAACAGAGTTGAGAGGTAACGAGATTTTAAGAGATAACTTCAAGAAAATTCTATGAAGGTTTGAGAGATTTAAATAGGGTTAAACTGAAGGATAGAGAGAGAGAGAGATTAGTGTGTCTTAATGAGGATTATATACAATTTGAATGGGTAAAAAATATGTGATTTTAGTGACTAATAGGTGTATTGAATGAAGGATTTGAATTTGAAAAACAAAATTAGAAATGTGATAATTGTGATCAAATGACAAATTGAAAGAGGGATAATTAAGATATTGATGGGTGTTTAATTTGAACATGTGACATTGTGTTCAAATGATGAATTGAAAGAGAAGAAAATGGCAAGGTGGAAGCTTCGAAAAGAGGGACATATTCAAGTAAATTAAAATCGTATTTTATGACTAGGTAACTTCTTGTCTTATTGGTTTAGGAGTAATCTATATAGGACTGGCATATGCACTTTTAATTTTCTTATATAAAAATAGGTGTTTAGGTTATGGGCCAAGCAAATTGGTTTGTTCTCAATAAATAATAATAATATTTTTTAAAAATGAATCATGGATTCTGTTGGCAAAATTTTCGTTTATGAAGATTATCTTTCAGATCTGCAGATGTAAATTAAAGAAGAATTGAAATATAATCTTTATAGGGTTGTGTTTTATTTTTCAAAGGAGTCAAAGCATCATACTTGCCATCACACCGCTGCGAATCTAAAATTTGAGATTCACGTTTCGGTTGTGATCTTAAAGAGCCGCGAATTTAAAGTCTGAGATCCACGTTTCAGATGTAATCTAAAGGAACCACGAATTTAAGGTCTGAGATTCGCGTTCCGGTTGTGACTTAAAGGAAATGCGAATCTAAAGCTTGAGATTCGCGTTTCGCATTTCAGTTATGATTCAGTGAATTAAAAACGTCGGTTGCAAATTTTAGAGATTTAATACAAATCCTCCAAACCAAAAGGCGGTAAATTAACTCTCAGATCGTGAAGGTTATCAGTTGGACAGTTATATCAACTCAAGAGTCTCTAAATCTCTATAAATAACAGAATCTTAGAAAAAAAAAAGGCATCTGGAGATCAATATTATAGAGAGAGTCCTTTTCCATCCAAGTAGTAGTGCTATTAAAAGCCCAAAACTCTTGCCAACTAAAATTTTATACGGAGTGTCGACGGAGAGTAAGATCGTTTGCCATTGCTACTCTAGAGCCCATCCTTAAATAAAGAGGGAATTAGATTTTTTTTCCATCTTCTGTAAATGGAAAAAACTTTAAAATTGTAATATTTTATTGAGAAAAATCAATAAAGAATCATTTACGATTTTTATAGCGAACAGAAAATTGGCGACTTCACTGGGTCCCCTATCATCTCTGATGAACAGGTGGTAGTTCAATCTGATAAGATACCAGTTGGCAATATGGTCGAGTCACTCGTTATCGAGTTTGTACGAAGAATTCCTCGCTTCTGGCTCCAGAAGCCCTAATTATTTACGGAAATTTTATAAGGTTTCTAACAGCTCAGACTCCAAAGAAGCTTCAAAGGCGACGGTTCTGTCGAAGGACTCTTTAGACCAGTCTGATCTCAAAAGGAGAATCATCTCCTTCACCAGCATAAGATTCTGGGTCTGCTCCACTTGATCTGCTTGAGAGTATGGATCAGAATCCCCATATTTTCAAGGGAAAACAACCATTCTCTGATTGTCAAAAAGACGAACCAGATAACAAGATTCCTCTCACCCTCACAATGAGATGGAACCTTAGAAGAAGTAAAGCTCGCGCTCTCCGCAGAGCCATAAAATAAAGAGAATCCGTTGAACCACAAGTGTGAAGACCTCTAGTTTAAGTATAGAGACCTAAGAGCGAAGTAGTGGTTCTAAAGGGAAAAAAAGATCAAGATGCAGATGGGTTTATTCATGTTTTTACAAGAAATGTAGTACATCTACCAAGTTCATCTATGATTTCAAACGTGGAGTTTATACATCCGCGCTCCACAAATAAGATGAGGGTCCCACCCTCGTGTCTTGGAAACAAAATGTGATTTTCAGAAACGCGTTTCCTCAGATAAATGCGGACCTCAAATCCGCGTACCAACAAAAAAACATGGTTATCAAAATCACGAACTGGCTACTAAAGTTCGAATTCTAATTTCGGCAGAAGCTCATCCATTTGCCACCACAGCTAAAGTGAAATTCGCTCCTTGAATGTTTAAGGGAATATAAAATCCTATTATAAAGATATCATTTGGAGGCGATGTCGTTTCCATTAACAAGACAATGAGTTCCAATACAAGAGACCTCAGGGAACGTCTCAACAAAAAGAGAGAAGAATCTCGAGTGTCTGAATGTTATTGTGAACGATTGATCAATGCGGTGTTATCGCATTGTTACTGTGTAGCGGCGCATTGTTACTGTGTAGCGACTCCTGCTAAATCCTTATTGCTGTGTATACTGATAGCTTTCTGGGATACAATGTTGTTAAATAATTTATTATCTTTTCGATTTTTTGTTTTTGTTTCTTCTCGTACCAAAGAGCCAAAAAAAAAAAAAAAAAATTGCTTTCTTCTCGTTTTTCTTCCCTTTTCATTTCTTTTAATTACCTTTCTTTCATTTCCGGTCAAAACAATCATAGCCTTATAATAGAGATAGAAAAAAAAAAAGAGCTTGCAAATAACAAAAAGGATTTGAGGGTTTTGTCCACTTTTATGCTAAAAAGAAAAATAAAAATGATTCCTTTAAAAAAAATACAAAAGAGAAAAGCGAAAAAAAAAAAGCCTAAATAAATAAAAAGAAATCCGAAATTTGCTGAAACTGATGAATAAACCCAGATTGATTCTTCCTTTGGCTAAGAACTCTAATCCTTAGTAGTTAAACATTTCTCTCTTCTTCTTCGGCGTTCCTGAGGAAGCTGATGCAGAACGGAAGCTGATGCAGAACGGAAGCGGATTTAGTAGGATTTGTGATGGATAAATTAGAGAAGAACTTAGGGTTTAAGATAAATTGGGAGTTTTGGATCTCACATTTAGGCGAATCACTCGAGAGAGAAAAGATTTGATAAAAACAAATCGCATGCTCTCAATTTCATTCATCAATCACTCACTATATTAAACTTAGGGTTTTACAAACTATATAAATAGAAAATCCTAATGCAACAATATAATAACAAATATTTTAAAATCTAACCAAATTTCTAATTCAATCTCAAATCCAACTAAATAATTAATCTTATCTCTATCAATTCTCTTCCACTTGGAAATATTTACCATGCGACAAGAAGAAAGTCAAATCTCTAATTCAATCTAATCAAATCCAACTAAATAATTAATCTCATCTCTATCAATTCTCTCCCACTTAGAAATATTTACCATGCAACAAGAAGAAAGTCACGTAAGTCTGGATGAAGGCGAGCAATCTGAGGGCAATGGTAATTAATCTAATGTCGGAGTGTACATCCTGAACAAAATACCAATCATCCGGACTGGTGTGAGTCTGTTTTACCATTTTTCCTTGTGAATCAGGTCCGGTATGAGTCTGTTTTACTGGACCCAATTAAAATTAGATCCTCGAAGAGTCTTCATAATGGCTTCTGAATTTCTGTCACCTCCCAAGCGGCGAATCGAAGAGTATGGGTGCTCGGATGGAGATCGGAGAGTGGCAGCTGAGGGCAATGACGAGTTATTCGGGGCCGTTGCTGATGGTCGAGGGAAGAAAAGGAGTCGGCATCGGTCTAGATCCATGGAATCGAAGTAGGCAGTGGCGAGAGAGGGTCGTGAGTGAGTAATTTTGATCGGGGTTGTTTTGTTGTCGAGGTTGAAGAACAGAGAGAAAAGGAGGTTGGTGGGGCATTGATGAAGAGAGAGGGAACAACTCCGGCTTGGAGATTGATTCTCTTCTTCTTCTTCTTCTTTTTCTCTTTTCTCCCCTCCTTTTTTTTTTCTTTCTTTTTTTTTGGTTTTTTAACTCAATTTCTCTCTCTCTCTTATCTGTTTCTATTTTTTCCACTTAGTTTTTTTTTTCCACTGATTTTTTTTGAATTGTTTTCTCAAATCTAAAAGATAAAAAATAATAAAGAAAGATGAAAGAAAAGGATGGTAAAAAATAAAAGAAAGACAATATAAAAATTAAGCTTTAATACCAATTTGATATAGTACACAAGTGGATTTAGGATTTCTAGTGGAGAAATTAGAGAAAAAACTTAGGTTTTAGAATAATTTGAGAGTTTTGAACCTCACAGATAAATCACATGGCCACTTTTCCTCGAATTACTCGAGAGACATATCATTGATAGAAGCAAATCACTCAATTTCATTCATTATCTCTCATTGTATTAAAATTAGAATATATATATATATATATATATATATATATATATATATATATATATATATATATATATATATATAATACTAATATAATAAAATAATAATTAATCTTTTAATATCCAACAAAATACCTAATCCAATCTAATATAATCCAACTAAATAAATAATTCTACCTTCACGAGAAGCTCTCTCTTTCCCTTACTTTTGAGGTGCGGCAGTACTGTTAGCGATGGCCATCGGTCTGTCTGATGAAATCTAACATCTTCTTTGCCATCTCCCTTCCCACTTCCCTCCACGCCGCCTTATCTAGGGACAACACCTGCTCAGCTCTCGCTTCCATTGCCAACCTCTTGAACAATGACTGGTTACTGTCACCGGTCCATATCTGATACATCACCGCCAAGCAAGACTCCTCGTCCGTCGATTTCCCTTCCCTCATTACCCCCACCATTCGCCCCACCGCCCCCGCCTCTACCAACGCCTCCCTCCCTTCCCTCACCCACGCCACATGGCACACCACCTTCATCGCCATAGCCCCCAACGTCTTCGCCTCATTGCTCGACCTGTCCTCCGTCAGCGCCAGCAGCTTCTGAACAACACCTGCAACCTCCAAAAGCCTCACGACGTTGCATGAACAATCGAAAGTGAGCTCGCAGAGTGCGGACCCGACGTACGCACGACCGCAGTGGTGGTTTCCGGCAGCACGCTCACAGAAGTGATCGACAAGCGCTGCCATGGCGCTAGCGCTCGATCCGATGGACTCCTTGGTGCTCGTTTCCTGGACGAGGCTGCACAGCGCACGGGCCGCGTGGGTGCGGGCGGGGGTGGGAGCGTTGCTGTGCCTGAGAATGGACAGCAGGCACGGCAGGGCGCCGGAGCGCGCGATCGGAGGCCTGACGTAAGGATCTTCGGCGAGAGTGGCGATGCAGCAGGCAGAGGCAGTGATTTGGTTGGGAGGGAGGTGGGGCTGGAGCATGGCGACGACGGCGGCGAGGATCCTTCCGTCTTCGCAGAGCACTCTCTTGTGGCCACTGCTGTGGTTTGCGTGGGCATTGAGGGTGCCAAGGGCTCTCTCCTTCGCTGAACCTTGCCCATCGGTTAGCCCGTTCAAAATCGCCTTCAAAATCTCCTTCATAGTTTTCTATTCTTTTCAATGGTGACAAGAAGAAGAAAGGATTAAAAGAAGAAAGGGAAAAAAAAAAAAAAAAATCTGATCTTTGTTCTCATCAAATTTGTAATTATAACTGTTTACGCTCTTACCTCTTCGTATCCTAACAAACTACCGTGACAAACGAATCTGACATCAAACTCTGCACGAGAAAAAAAAGAAAAGAAAAGAAAAGAAAACTAATATGAAACAGATAAATCGTCTGAATTAGAAATATAACTCTTTCCTTTTAAAAAAAAAAATCTTAATAATTTGTTACCTTAACAAGCTAATTAGTCAATAAAATAATTTATGATATATAATTACTATCAATCCAAATCAAATAAAGATCTTAATCATAATTTCTATCAATCTAAATCAAATAAAGATTTTAATGTGAAACCATGTTAGAAAATTCTAAATGCACCTTGCCTCAATTCCAAATATCCTTTTTAGTAAGAATATCTCATATGAAATTCAAAATTAGAGATTTTTTTTCTAAGTATAACATCTTACATTCCTAAATTATTCTTCTCCTTTTTATTTTTACCTAATTTCTAAATTTTCCTCTTTCATAGTCATTTATTTCCTCTTCTTAGTAGTTCTAATCCGTTAAACACTTCAAAAAAAAAAAATTATTATTATCTACTTTAAACAAAGATAAAATACTAAGATGTGAAAAAAAAAAAATTAACATAGAAATCTAATATGAAACAGATAAGTCGTTTGAACTGAGAAATGGAGAAAAGGTTAATCTAGTTGGTTTGCTTTATAATATTATATAAAGCTTATATAATGTTATTTAAGGATTCATAAAAATCTTTCCTTAAAAAAAAAGATTCTTAATAATCTGTTACCTTAACAAGCTATTTAGTCAATTAAATAATTTATGTATAAATTGTTTTCAACCCAAATCAAATAAAGATCTTAATCATGATCAAGTTCTAATTAGATGGGTTTTATATTTTAATGAGAAAAATCTGTTAGGAATAATCTAAATGCACCCCTTCTCCCCCAGTTTCCAAGTATCGCGTCTTTGAAGCACATTCTTGTATGGTGCAAGAATTGTTTTCCATTCCTTTGATTCGATTTCAACAAAAAGGAAAAAAAAAATAATTAAAAATTACAAGAGAAGGATATGTTACGAAATCTCCTTTTATTTGTTGTAGGTCTTTCCCATGGCTATGAGGCGTCAGTCGTGTGCGTCAGTCTTGTACAGTAGCACAGGAAGTGCTTGCAGTTGCATAAATTTATGATCTTATTAAAAAGACTCCCAAAAAACCTACTTTTGATGCCTATTTATAAGTGAAGAGTGGTCAGCCACTCTTCTTAAGATATAAGGATGGAAATTCACTTTCCTGATAGATAATATAATTAAGTATTTAGTTTTCCTTTTGGATGGATTTGGAATATCTTGATTAGATATAATTGGATATGATTAGATCATCCAAAATCTTAATAGGAATCATGGGCGAAAATCAGTTTAGATCTTCTTTTTGTGTGAGTCTACTTAACCTCGCGTGTTTTCCTAACACGAGGCTATTTGCTTCCTTATTAGCGTTGCATTGCTAAAGTTAGAGAGACTTAATGATATTCAGGTTATGGTAAGTATAGGACAGTATCGTCCTAAAATTTGCTGCAGAGTTCATACTTAGTATCCTCGGTTGTAAGCTAGTCCTAGGCCAAGTAGATCTCGAGATAATTGATACAAATATTACATGCATAGTATCAAAATTGGAGTCGGAATTCATCTAATCCAATCCTGTCCGACCCAACCCAACCCGACCCAACCTCAACTCAAACTGAGACGTAACAAACTTGTCTAGGTTTTTGGCGAGATTAGAGTTTGAATTAGAAAGTGGTACCATGTCATCAAGATCATCAATTCAAGTTCATAATCAAAATTTATGACATGTCGGTATATAGGCAGCAGACTTCAAGTCACCTCCTTTTTTTTTTTTTTTTTTTTTTTTTTTTTTTTTTTTTTTTTTAGGGCAGACTTCACGTTAAATTTTGGCGAGGTAATAATTAGAACTACTGAGGATGACTAAATAAGAGAGGTAGGGATTCAAATTATATTTCTAACTAAAATATAATTAACTTAATTGCAGTTATGTTTCAAAAGTTATAGGATAGACAGTACGATTGTGCTGGAGAGCGATGTTCTTGTGATTTCTTACCAAGATGAAGTGTTGTATGAGGTGATTTCTTGCTTGAAAGTCCAAAAGAAAAAAAAATCCTTGACTTTGAAACTCAATTTTAAGCTAGAGAAATTAAAATCTTTACGGGTAAAAATACCAAAACTCTTATTTATAGTGGGTGAGCTAAGAGGAGTTGTTTTTTTTTTTTTTTAATTTTTTTTTACATAGATAAAACAAAGGGTAGCGAACGCTCAATTCTATTAAATAGACTTAATAAAACATATAGTAATAAGTCCTACGTAGTTCGACCTCCTGCTAAGAAAAGGTTATAGCATAGATACATATACAAAATATAGCATATAAAGATCAGTACAATATCACCATGATAACCGAAAATAAATGTTACTCCCTCTCATATCCATCTCAAGTCTCTCCTCCATAGTCTCATGGAGGCCTCTGGGTCCACCAACAGTGTAAACTCTAGCCTCCGCCTTGGGTCTCTTCTCGTAATGCGTACATTGAGACTTGTGTCTGTCCCTCTTCTTCGCTATACTTGTGCACCATAAAATGTCATCCTCAATATTGTACAAGTAAGCAGATATCTTAACAACATAATTTTTAAACATTCTATTATTTCTTTCGAGCTCAGACATTCCACAATACTATCCCTATCAAAATATATTATATCAAAAGATATCTTAGCAAAACGAGAAGAGCCAACTAAGCTGGCCTGGTTCACTTTAGTTTATAAATATTAAGAATCAGTAGCAATTTATATTTGCATTGGCTCATTTTACTTTAGAGATCTCTTTAAAAATTATTCCAATCCAAGCCTTCAGAGGATCACTACTTCAGTCTTCTCTCCCGTCTCAAACAACTGAAGCCAGCTCCCTTCTCCATCATCAAGAAGGCTCTCAATAAGGTAAAATTGCATCAAACCTCTTCATTTTTTTATTTTTATTTTTTAATCTTGTCAAATTGGCTTGTTACCATGAGAAAATTTATGATGGGTTATTAGTTGCTCAAATTATCAGATTTTAGCTTCATTCCTGCATCAAGAAAATGCTACATTAGCATGGTTTCTTGATATTTTGTTCTTCTTATTGATCCAACCTCATGGATTCTGTTTCTCTAAGGCCATGGAAGGTTCAAGCAGCACTGCTGCTACTGCTGGTGCTGCTGCTGCTGCTTTAAGTTTTTTCGCTGGTCCTCCTTCGGAGGAGAATATCTTGAAGAAGCTACATGATAGTGACAGTTCAGTAAGGGAAAAATGCCTGATCACTCTAAAAAACCTCGCAGAACAGGACGAAGTGTTCAAGGTTTATGTGTGCAGGCAAAGAATCCTCCAAGTTGTTGTCTCCATGCTCCGACGTTACCACCGTCACGGCTTGATCAGGGAAGCTACCGCCCTCATTGCCATTCTCTCCGAAGAGCCCTCCAACATAACCAAGATTGTGCTCTTTGGCATCGCCCCGCGTCTACTGATCATCCTTGAAGACAACACTGCACTCGCTGGCCTCCATGCCGCCCGTGCACTATCACGTTTGGCATCGGTAGCAGGTGGAATGGACGTCACTGGATCGACTGCTGTGCTATCATCAGTTCTTGATCACTTCTTTGGTGTAAAAGGAGAGGCGTACACGTTGCGTTACTATGCAGGGAGGGCACTTTGCGAACTGACTTACAATTCTCCAGGAATTGCTTCGAGGTTCTTGAATATTGCGGGTGCTGTTCACAAACTGCTGGTGCTGATGGAAGTCTGGACGAACAGTACCAAGGCAAGGAATCTGTCGCATCTGGCGACGGTTGTGGTCAGCCATCTGGCATGGGCGAGGGGAGTGAGGAAGGCACTGATCGAGGCTGGGGCGGTCGCGAAAATGGTGGGGATGCTGAGAAAAGGGACTTCAGCAGACGATGTGGCTTGCTTGGCCATGGTGTATCAGATTTGGGCCTGTGACAGCAACCAGTCATTGTTTAAGAGGTTAGCAAATGAAGCAAATGCTAGTGACATGCTGTCTCAAGATAAGGAACATTGGGGGGATGTGGGAAGGCACATGGCCAAGATGATGCTGGACTTCATAAACAAAGAGGAATAAGAATTTACTTTTTTGGTAGGAAAAATATACAAGCATATGATGTTTCCGTTGTTAGTTGTAAATCTAACATTCGATCATCGGCTTGATTTCAATTTTGTTCTATCAGCTCATGTTCAGTAGCGTGTGTTTCCACAAAATTCATTTCGCTGTCAATGTAGAAAGCATCCTTTAGGCCAATGCCAAGCTTGATGTTCTCTTCATAATGCATTAGTGTAATGGTTTTACATTTCCGCCATGAATTTCTTGGAATAGAGTGTTGTAATTGTCACATGAAATTGGATAAGAAATAGGAGTTTGAAGTTTCCTTTAGATCAAAGAAATCTATTTAAAAAGAGAATATATTCTTTTCTAAAATCAAATTTTAGTAAATTTAGCATACTTTTTCAGATATGGACCGAGTACAGATAGGGATGGTAATTGACGCGTTCACAGGCCGAATTTTGGTTCGTCCCCTATACAAAATGTTGAATTAAAAAAAAAATTATTTTTCTAATTCAAAATTTTGTATAGAGAGAGCAAAAAATTGGCCCGTTAATGCATCCATTACCATCTCTAAATACATATTTTTGCAGAGGTGAGCACCTTTTTTTATTTTTAGTTTTTAAAGTAAAACGAACGGACTAAATGTCCTCTGTATTCCATTAGCGATGGTTAATAGAATCCTACAGTCTTACCAGAACCATAATGAAATACATATTTCTAGACTTACGCCCTTACATTAATGTTCGCAGCAGAAATTCCTTGCTTTCCTTCAATTGAAATAACTTGATTTACAACGAAATTGAACAAAAGAAATAAAGAACAAACGAGAGGATTTTATATTTTAATCGCTCTATTTTACAATGATTGTGGGATCTATGTGGCGATGGGATCTATCGATGTAGTTCCTTTTGACGATCTGATAACGAACTCTTCTCTCTTGAAGATGACGGCCGACTATAGAACTAATCTTCTCTAGTCTTGATTCGTTTAAGGCTTTATGCGTAACTCGAACTTCTCAAAAATTCCCGAAAAAGATCCCTTAAAGATTGATGATTATCTATGGATTAATCTATTATTGATTGATGATCTCTAAAAATTGATCTATTATTGATTGATCCTCCCTAAAATCTCCTCAAAGAGGCTATTTATAGACTTTAGTGGTTATGAGAGTTTCCATAGGACTAGGAACAAAGATTTCCATAGGAATATGAAAAGAAAGTTTTTGTATTCATCAAGGATTCTAATCAAATATTTAATATTGATTTAAATCTCTTAATTTGGAATTCTGATTGGACTCAATTTAGATATTTGGATAAGTCCAAATTTCAATCACAATCAATTTAGGATTCTGATTGGACTCAATTTGGATATTGGATAAGTCCAAATCTCAATCACAATCAATTTGGAATTCTAATGAAATCTGCTCACGCGGTGTTAACGCGGAGCTAAATTCATCAGAATACGGAGCTATGGATTAGCTCCGCGTTTTGCTCAAATGCGAGACTAAAATAGCCAAATGCGGAGCTACGGAGTTAGCTCCGCGTTCTGTATGAAAAGTTCCTTTTTACTTAGAAATTTTCACTGCCAACAGAACCCCCTCCAAAGTTTTCAAAATGGCTTAGAACTTAGCAAATTTTGAAATACTTTAGATCTTCAATTTTGTGATCAGGTTAAGATCAAGAAATTCGACAGAGATGCCTAATCGCACATGTCTGACATTTGGCAGAGACGGTTCAAGGCTCTCACGCGTAACTTGAACTACATCTCACTGTCAGAGGTAGGAACTTAACATTACAGATGTTCGCCAAGAAAGTTGCACGCTCTTGATATTGAAGTATTTTCAATAAAAGGGTTACAATCGAACGGTTTACCGTTTACAGAAAATGAGGAAGATAGCTCTTCCCCTTTGTTTAAAGCTGGGTTTCTAGGTAGCTATGGAGGACGATCCTGCTCTCCGTTGACACTCCGTATAATATCTCTTAGTTGGCTAAAGGAAAGAAAAGAATGCTTCTTTCTCTCAATCATAAGGGATAATTTCTGGGAGAAGACCTCTGTCTCTCTATCTGTCCCCTTTTGCATCTTTCGCTTCCTGTCTTTATAGGGGTCTTGGAGTAACGTCCCGCCATATTTTGCTCGACCGTTAGCTCCCACTACTCGAGAAGTGCCGTCATATTCGTTAGACAGTTTCTCCCATGATTGGAATAACGCCGCTGTATTCGTTTGGCAGTTATTCCCACGATCTGAGGTGGTAATTCTTCTGTTCGGGTCGGGTGACTTTGTATTAAACCCCCCCACCCGAAAGCTATGGGTAGTGTAGCGAATCTCAGCTTTTAGATTCGCGAACATGTTCTGTCGTCTGGATCGCGGATCTCAGTTTCTTAAATTCGCGGACCTCAGTTTCTTAGATTCACGGACCTCAGTTTCTTAGATTCGCGGATCCGATGAGTTGCGGGCTTCTGTCTTTAAATTCGTGGATCTGCTTTGCTTTTCTAGAATTTTTCACCGACAAAACCCCCTCCAAAGTTTCCAAAACTCTCATGACCCTTTAAGGAGTTTTGGAATACTTTGGATATAATCTTCTGTATTAGAACTTCCGTTGAGTTTGTTTGAAGTTTGTGACTCTGTATTAGCGCCACTACTTCTTCCTGTTATTGAAGAGACTCATCTCTATGTTAGGGCGGGACTTCTTCATCTTTAAGTGGGAGACGACTCTGTATTAGGGTCGCAAACTCTTGTTTTGGAAGGAACACGTCTCTGTATTAGGGGCGCGAGCTTTCCATCTTTGAATAGGATACGACTCTGTATTAGGGTCGCGGACTATCTTCGGAAGGAACACGTTTCTGTATTAGGGGTGTGAGCCTTCATCTTGGAGTAGAAAATGACTCTGTATTAGGGTCGTAAATTGTGGAAGGAACACGTCTTTGTATTAGGGGCACGCTCTTCATTTTTGAGTAGAAAACGACTTTGTATTAGGATGGCAACTGTAATTCCTGAGGGATCGCGACTCTGTATTAGGGGCGCGAGCTTGCACTTGTTGGTGGAGAAAGCGACTCTGTATTAGGGTCGCAAATTGCAATTTCTGAAGGATCGCGACTCTGTATTAGGGGCGCGAACTTCTACTTTCTGGTTGCGAGAAGGCCGGAAGGCGGTTGCATAAGAATTGAGACGTTCTCTGAGCTGCATTAAATGAAAAGGTATCCACGAGATTTGGGCCAGATATCACGCCTGTCCAGAGATCTCGATCGTCAAATCACCGGTTATATAACCTCCACTTTACGAGAGAGGTTGTCCTTATCTCCAGAGATTTGAAATCTGAGTTCATCGTTTGGACTCCTCAGACTCATCATCTTCAAGCTCCAATAGTTTTTGAATCTCTGTGTGAAGGATTTTCTCCCTCTGCAAAAGATGCCGAAGAAATGTTCTTCTTCCGATGCTGTTGCCAGTGGTCGTCAAGATTCTCGAGCAACTTCTAGTTCGATAGTGGTTCGACAGGAACCCTTAATCGGAGGTAAGTAAAAAAAAAAACTTCGGAAGGCAGTCCCTTTTCTTCTTTTTTTTTTATCTCTGAATCTGCATGTCTTTTACAGTTGATTATGCCTTGAATCCTTGGTTAAAGGATCATTATCTCGGATATTATGATGGCTATGATGGGAAGAAAGAGTTCAGATTTGGTCATGTCTTTCCCCACTGTACAGCTTCAGATAATCAAGAGAGAGCAGACAAGATTCTCCACCCTTCTCGCTCAATCTTGCGAGAGTTGATGACCAATGTACCTTTTGAAGGAGAAAACCGGTCTCCGTTACTCAAACCTATCTTCTTGTTTGGGGACCATATTTCCATGCCCGATAATGGCTTGGAAGACGGCGATTATAAGTGGCTTTGCCAAGTTGAAGGTCGCCACTTGTTTCTCCCTAATATGAAGAGATCTTATCCACTCTTATTCTTTCAGTCCCTTTCTGTGCCCAGGCGAATGGACTGACACATAAACATGCCACAAGACGGTGTCTTGTTGGGGGGCTTCAATGCTCACGGTGCTTTTCCTCGTGGTACCGGGAAGAGCTTTTGCGGATTGCTGCCGGGATTGCTTAAATATGATCTCCCCAGAGACGAGATTCCTATAATTGCTCAGACTTTTCTGCACCGTTTTACCACTACACAAGGAGAATTTCATGTTCAAGATTTTCGTCCCCCTGGATGGGTTCATTGCTCTTCAAAAGGAGAGTGGGCAATCTTGACTGATTTCTTCTTGAAAACCTTCAGGGATTAGCTTCATTATGCAGAGTTATATCGTGCTATCAGGGCTGTTCATCACGGTATTCCTGCTAGTAGATTTCATTTTTTTGCTTTACTGGAATTGTACAATCCTGATACTTGTACAGTTTTTAGCCCTCGCGGCGAGCTGGGTTTTGCCCTTCATGAAATGTATGTATGTGAGACATCCCGTATGAAAAGTATGTCCCTACCGGAGAAGAACTCCATCTGTTGAAGACCCGGGACCCTTTGATTTATAATACTTACTGGAAACTGCTCCGCCACTACCATATTTGTACCCACACATCTGGCACCCGTAGTTTGAAGCCAAAGAAGTGGCTGCAGTATCTTCTGCCCAATTTTTCTAAGGGTAGTCTTAACTTTACTCGCCTTCCTCCAGTTTCTGAAAAGGAAGTTGAGAGAAGAATCGCCAATTTCGGGACAGATGCTTATATCGCTGAATCTGACGAGGAAGTCTTCAAGGCTGGAACGTCCTTTGAGAGTTTTCACTATCAGGCCCTCCAACCTTTGTCTGATCCTGCCTTCTTGGCGGGCTTTTTGATGGTATGGCTGAAGAAGTGTATTATCCCTACGCAGGAGAACATACCCATTAGAGTCGTATATCCAACAATCTTACTAGCATTTGGCAGGCGACTAAGTTTGCTGCCTGCGATGGTTTGCAACATCCAGAGCGGACTGAGAAGGTTATCTGACAAATTCTGTCAGGTGAAGAAGGAGCAAAGAAAGAAAGGAGATCCGGTCATTAAGACTCCCAATCCGCGTGTAGAACTCCCTTATACTTATTTGATGGCTTGGCTGGTTCTACACTGCCCTACTTCGATGAGTCCTACAGACTCGCAGATCGACTTAAGTGCTCCCAAAGTGCAGCACTATGAGAGGTCGCAATGGAAGGGAGGTTATATGGCCATGATCCGCAAAACCCTTCGTCATTTCTCAACTTTAAAGTTGTTCAGATGTTTCCCATACTTCCCGAATGCTGGATACGGAGAAGAATTCGCGGACACTGCTGGTGTTGATAAATTTACCACCCTATCCTCGGGATGTTTCTGGTGGTTGATAAACATCCGCCCAGGATATTTGGTCCTCCGTTTGGAAAACCTCTGCTAATAGAACCTTACTACCCAAGTTGTTTTGCCCGACAGTTTGGATATGATCAACTTTATGTGGGCAACCCCAATAGAGAGTTAAGCTTTATTGGGAATGTTCTTGAAGGAGCCCGAGCTTGGTTTCACTTCGTCGCGGGTGGAACTCTTGCCAAATTCGATCTTCCGCTTAAGACCCCGAACTCAAGCATGAGCTTCTGTTTCTGTAAATGGTTTGCGGATGCTAACTCTGCTCCTTAGAATTTCAATATACATCATACCAGTCTGCAGGAGATCAGATCCTGGTATGCCCAGAAAAAGAAGGTCGGTAGCACAAAGGTGGCAGGGATGGAGGACTTCAGGGGGGACAGACATCCAGCGAATCGGCACAAAAGGAAGGGGACACTGATGCACCGGTTCAGGTTACTTCCCTTGATGCTTCTCCTGATCCGACGTCGAGGAATACTTCTCCTCCACCGCAGTCTTCTCCTGAGAAGTCTTTACACAAGCGAAAGAGGCTAAGGTGTCTTAGCGACCTGCCTGTTACTCCGCAGGGGCTTGATTCGCAGAGCGCCCGATCTTAGACTGGCACTGCAGCGTCCTTTCCGGTTTTTGGGTCCCTCGTTGAGGAACCCGAGGAAGATGAAGATGATTCATCTTTAACCCTCCGTTCCTTTAAGAAGCGTCGGAGTCAAGGGCCTGTTCTTTGTAGTGACCCTGTTCCCATAATTCCAAAGGATTCTATCTCTCCGGTGGGCAAGGCCAATGTTGAAGTCGATGTTTCTTTGGCCTTACAAGAGGATTCCGTAGCTCCTGCTGCTCAGTGCACTGCAGATGACGAAGTGCAAGTTATTGGGGAATCTCGCGCATCAGATCCCTCAAAAGCAGCAGCTCTCTCTGAAGATCAAGAGGAATGGGGCGATGATGATAACATCAGCAGTGACAGTTTTCGCTCTTCTACCCTCCTTCAGATCATGGTAAATATGTCTTTTTGAGTGAGGAGGTTCGAGCCGAAGTATATGGGCCCAAAGTATTTGGTCCTGAGGCATATGGACTCGGAGACTCCAGTGTCCAACCCTCAGGTCTTCATCTCTTTTCTTCAGTAATCATGTCACTTTATCAAATGATATTGTAATACTTAACTGTCAATTCCCTTCTTCTTGCTAGCTCCAGTTTTGACTCCGGGCTTAGAGTGCATGGGCTCGAAGATGTCTTCACCAGACAATACCATCGCGGGAATTAACACTGGTGGAGCGACCGAAGTTGCTACTGTCTCTGCGATTGATACTTCAGAAGCAGCGGTTCCTGAAGCTGCTATGTCCACGGTTTCGGTCACAGCCCCTCCAACTGTTGTTGCCGTTCAGGAGACCGTGATTGGCAGCTCCGAGGAATTCTCTAGAGGTGCCATTCCTCCTGTTGCGGATCAACCTGCTTCTGTCTCATCCAGTATTACTCTTTCTCATGCAGAGATTGACATGCTTGAGAGTGATTTGCTGAAAGACACAGTGGAGACTTTCCTTCACTTTCTGGACCGCTGTATTGATAAAATACTAAAGGGAGTTTCCTTTGCTTCAATCGCCAACGTTCACAATATTTACCTAACTGGTATCATTAGCATTGGTGGGGAAGATAGAGCTGCTCCTTTTAGGGTTATGATAACTCAGCTTCAAAGGCATGCCGAATCTCTGTCAAAAGCCAGAAGTGCTGATAAATCTAAGACGATGAAGATCATTTTCCAAAAGCTGAAAGAGGAACGTTAATCAAATCGCGAATCTCTGGTTCTTCAAGTGGAGGCCACTGCTTCGATTGTCAAATGCCATGACCAAGCTATCGCCAAGGCTCAAGAGACCATCGCCAAGGCTCAAGAGACCATCGCCAAGGCCCAAGCTTTCTTGGCCAAAATTACCAAGGAGCGCGATGAGTCAATGAGGAACCTCGTCGATTTATCGCGCCAGCAGGACAATACAACCAGAGATCTCCAGGCGGTACAGGCTGAATTGGCTACACTGGAGGTTGCTGCAGCGCAGAGTGTTATCGCCAGTGACGAGGAATTACGTCGTCAGGCCGCTGTTCAAGCTTATGAAACCCTTCAGCAAGACATTGACGATGCGATGAGAAAATAAAGGCCCTTTTGAACCATTGAATTGTAAAGCTATTATGCACACTTGAGGTAATTTTTAACTTGGCAAATTTTGATAGAAGGAAAATCTGGTTCGCCAGAGGTAATTTTTAACTTGGCAAATTTTGGTAGAAAGAAAATCTGGTTTACCAGAGGTAATTTTAACTTGGCAAATTTTGATAGAAGGAAAATCTGGTTCGCCAGAAGTAATTTTTAACTTGGCAAATTTTAATAGAAGGAAAATCTAGTTCGCCAGAGATAATTTTTAACTTGGCAAATTTTGGTAGAAGGAAAATCTAGTTTGCGAACTAAAGGCTTTCTAGTCCGGAACCAAGAACTTTTATTGACGAAGTTCTAATTACAGAGAAACTATTTGTTCATGACTAGCATAGAACTGCCCAGGCCGTATTATAACTGGTGTTCTATAATTTTGCTAAGGATAATATCTCTTCAAGAACTTGTGGTTGATTGGCATTAGGATCTTGTCACCATTAGGCTTTGTCAACCGATACGCCCCGTTGGAGTAGACCGTAATGACGAAGGGTCCCTCCCACTTTGGCTGGAATTTTCCTCTAGGCTTCTGGCTTGTTATGATCGGTCTTCTAACTGACAGGACCAGATCACATTTCTTAAAAGCCCTTCGTTTAGCCTTTTTGTTAAAGGTTCTAGAAATCCGCGCCTGGTATAGCTCGATACTCTGTTGAGCTTCTAAGCGTTTATCATCCAAGGCTTCTAACTCTTGGAGTCTTTGCTGATGCTTTTCTTCTTCTGTCATCCTCGTTGTTAACGCGACTCGTAATGAAAGGATTTGGATCTCCAACGGTAAGACCGCTTCTGATCCATATACCAAGGAGAACGGAGTGGCATTGGTGGGAGTTCGGACTGTGGTTCGGTATGCCCACAAACACTCTCCAGCTTTTCGTCCCAGTCCCGTTGATTGGATGATACAAATTTCTTAAGAAGTTTTATAATGGTCTTATTAAAGGCTTTTGCTAGACCATTGGCTGCAGGATAGTATGGCGATGAAGCCACATCTTCAATCCTGTATTTGTTGCAGAATCTAGAATACACTTGGCTTACGAACTGAGGTCCGTTGTCGTGAATTATTCTTCTAGGCACCCTGAAGTGATAAAGCACATGGTGCTTGATGAACTTGATAACATCTGACGATTTTACTTCGGTCAGGGAGATGGCCTCAGTCTACTTTGAAAAGTAATCAGTTATGGCCAAAATGAACCGGTGCCCTCTTGTCGATGGCGGAGAAATTGGCCCTATGATGTCCATACCCCATTGCTCAAACGGCCATGATGTAGCCGTCGGGTGGAGATATTCTGGAGCTTGATGTATAAAGTCTGCATGTATTTGGCAGGCCCTACACTTCTTGGCGTAGTTGACTGCTTCTATCATTATCTTAGGCCAATAATAACCCATTCTTCGAATTCTATTATAGAGTTTTGATCCTGGCTGATGTGCTCCGCAGATACCAGCGAGAGCTTCTTCGAGTACTTTTTGTACTTCGCGGTTGGAAAGACAGCGAAGTAGAACTCCGTCGTAGGATTTTCTATACAGCGCCTGGAGCTCCGCATTGTAGTAAAACTGGATAGCCCTTCTCTGAATGGCTTTGGCTTGTTTTGGACTTTCGGGTAATATCCCATAAAGGACATAGTCTATATAAGGAAAACGCCAATCCCTTGGCTCTAGGCTAGATGTACAAGTGTCAGCTTCGTTTTCTTGTAGCTTCTTCGCTTTCTCTTTGAGCTCACCCTTTGAGCAGAATAACTCCTTGCTGCTTACTATAATTTGCCTTTTAGCATGCTTGGGCAAGGCTAATGTAGCAGCCAAGGAAGCTAGCGAGTCTGCATAACTATTGAGGTGGCGCTTTATAGAGTTGATATAGAAACCCGTAAAACCGTTAACGATCTTGATCACCGCATGATAATACGGCAGAAGATCTTCATGCTTGACTTCGTACTCCCCTTTTATCTGATTGACAACAAGTTGGGAGTCCCCATATGCCTCCAAATATTTGACTCATAGTTGTTTGGCTATCCTTAAGCCGATTAGGAGGGCGTTGTATTCCGCGACGTTGTTGGAGCACGAGCCTATCAATGAGTAAGCTTGAGGAATGATGTGGTTACGTAGAGAGACGAGGACAACTCCCACTCCTGCTGTCGTCTTTCCTTTGGATCCCATTCGAGAGGCACCATCAAAGAAGAGTTGCCATACACCTTTTGAAACTGTATTTGATTCCAGAGATCTTCTCGAACCATCTTTTTCTGGGATTAAATCCCGTTCCTTCAACTCTCCTGGGATTTGTTCATATAACCTTGAGGATGCCGGGACTGGATGTTCGGCCAAGAAGTCGGCCATGGCCTGTCCTTTGAGAGCCTTTTGTGGGACGAAGTGCATATCATATTGTGATAGCAAAATGGCCCAATTAGATAGTCTTGAGTTTAATGACCCGGGTTTGTTCATTAATATTCTTAGAGGGTTAACTCTCGATACAACGTGGATAGTTTGTCCAACTAAGTAGTGTCACATTTTTTATATTGCGAACACCAACGCTAGACATTCTTTTTCCACGGGATTGTACCGATGTTCCGCTCCGATCATCATTCTGCTGAGGTAGTAAATGGCTTGCTCGTGGCCTGACTCATTCTTCTGTACTAACAAAGTGCCCAATGAATGATCTATAGCCCTCACATATAACTGGAAGGGCCTTCCCGAAACTGGGAGCATGAGCACTGGTGGTTTTGTGAGATATTGTTTGATCTCTTCAAAAGCTCTTTGGCACGCGTCATCCCAGATGAACGACACTCTTTTCCTCATCAATCTAGTGAAAGGTTGACATTTACCAGATAAATTTGATATAAATTTGCGAATGTACGCTAGCCTACCTTGTAATCCTCTTAACTCTTTGAGGTTACGGGGAGGTGGCATATCTTGGATAGCTTTGACTTTATCTGGATCAAGATGTATCCCCTTCGAAGTTACGACAAAGCCAATGAATTTCCCACTAGAGACCCCCAGGAAAGACTTGGCTAGATTCATCTTGAGCCGGTGCTTCCTCATGAGGTCAAACACTGTCTTCAAATCCTTCAAGTGATCTTCTTTATTTCTGCTCTTAATTGCTAGGTCATCTACGTAGCATTCCATTGTTTTTTGGAGGTGCTCCTGGAAAATTGCATGCATGGCGCGTTGATACGTAGCACCCGCGTTCTTTAGGCCAAAGGGCATGACTGAGCAGTATACTCCGATTGGCATCCTGAACGACGTATGCTTCTTATCATCGGGATACATCTTCATCTACCATTGTGGCCGTTGAGACACCTGCGACTCCTCCAGCTCCAAGTCTTCCAGCAGGTGATGACGAAAATCTGAGGTTCTCATTTGAAGGTACTTCCACCACAGGAGGAGCTTCGGGTGAAGAAACACCATCATCTACCCCTGCTGGTGGCACTGCCGCATGATCTGTAGTAATGATGCTTCTCCTCGGGTTCCCAGTTCTGCCAGGTCGATATTGGCTTTGCTAACCCCGCAAGTTATGAACCTAGTACAGGGACGGGCTTCTTCCTCCTCGACCCCAGCGGACACCACTCCTCCACCAACGACATCTTCTTTAGCACTGCCTGCTTTAAATACAGACACTGTGGACCCCCTTGAAGAATTCTTCAACCACAATGTTAATAACTTTTTACAGTTGCTAAGGAGATGTATCGGGATGATCCTCGACGGAAGAGATTTCCTTAACCTCGGACGTCCGATGTTATCCAGCTACTTAGATAATATTGAAAAGATAGGGGGACGAGACCGAGCAGCTCCCTACCGGGCCCGCCTTGAGGCTTTAGAAGAGCAAGTGAACACACTAAATATAGTCCGTCAAGCGGATGTGGAAGCGATTGTTGAAATAGAGTTGGCGCAGCTTCGGATGGAGTTAGCGGCGCGTCGAGATGAATTGATACGACAGGAAGAAAGATGGTCTCGGGAGTTGGCAGAACTCCAAGCTAATCAGGAGTCCATTCTCAGGGGTTTGGAGGCGGTGGACTTCGAGATTGAGGGGAGTCAGGCCGCCATCCTTAGAGCCCAGGAGACCATTGCTAAAGCATGGGCTATCTTAGTAGCCAACGAGCTTCAATTAGGGGAATCCGTTAAGAAACGGGAAGCGCTGATCCTCCAACAGGGGCGGCTCGAGCAGGAAGGGGCAATAAGAAGCCGTGCTATCGAAGAGTCTTGTCAGCAGCTAACTCAGCATCTTGCAATGAATGACGATGACTTACGTAGGCAGGCTCAACACTCTGTGGAGGCAACTCACTGTCGAGTAATTGACGAGACGATGAATAAGTTGAAGCTCCTAGGAGATCCATAGTTCTCTTTTTGTTCTATTCTTTTATTCTTTTTGTAAGAAGAACTTTGTAATAGAAGAGAGAACTTTGCTGGTTCCTTTTGTATCATCATTCTTTTTAATAAAGATGATTCTTTTATTTGTCTACTTCAAAACAAATTTGCTTGCACGACAAACAACTTGCCATCAAAATAGTTTACTATTTTTGGTACAACAGTCCAAGGCTCATCTGCGTAACTTAAACTGCTAATACCGAGATGATTGGGTTAAAATCACCAGATTTCGGCAAAGGTGCCCAATTGCACATGCCTTAATTAACTTGTTGAGCCCTGAGACGCTTTTCATTTAATGCCTCTAGTTCTTGCAATCTTTGTTGATGGCGTTCTGCTGTCATCATCTTTGTGGCTAAGGCCACTCTTAATGATGGAATCTGGATTTCGAGAGGCAAGACGACCTCGCTTCCATAGACCAGAGAGAACGGGGTAGCTTTTGTAGGGGTGCGAACAGTGGTGCGATAGGCCCACAAACATTCTCCTAGCTTTTCATCCCAGTCTCGCTTGTTGGAAGAGACGAACTTCCGAAGAAGTTTAATAATCGTCTTGTTAAAGGTTTCGGCCAACCCATTTGCTGCGGGGTTATATGGCATTGAAGTAATGTCTTTGATTCTGAATTTATCACAGAATCTTGAAAATCTCTGGCTGATGAACTGAGGTCCATTGTTATGAATGATTCTTCGGAGGATGCCAAAACGGTAGATGACATGATGCTTAATGAATTTAATCACATATGTCGTTTTCACCTCTCTCATGAGCACGGCTTCGGCCCATCTTGAAAAGTAATCGGTTATTGCAAGAATAAACCGATGTCCTCTGGATGATGGGGGAGTTATTGGCCCAACAATATACATTCCCCATGCTTCAAACGGCCAACTGGCAACGGTATTGTGCAAGTATTCTGGGGGTTGATGAATAAAGTTAGCATGTATTAGGCATTCATGGCACCATTTAGCATATGTCATTGTCTCAGTAATCATCTTTGGCCAGTAGTATCCTAGCCTTCTTATACGGTCTCCGAGTTCTGGACCGGGCTGATGAGCTCCACATACTCCATCGTGTGTTTCTCTCAGCACTTCATCTGCTTCTACTTTTGATAAGCAGCGTAGTAGAAAACCATCACTCGACTTTCTATATAAAGTCTGAAGCGTATGATCATAATAGAACCTCGGGGCCTT
This sequence comes from Dracaena cambodiana, assembly GCA_036321105.1. Lineage (NCBI taxonomy): Eukaryota > Viridiplantae > Streptophyta > Magnoliopsida > Asparagales > Asparagaceae > Dracaena > Dracaena cambodiana. The sequence goes on along the minus strand of JAYEPQ010000005.1, from coordinate 54,123,324 downwards.
CCTCCTTATTGAGGCGGCTTCCTTTGGGTCCTCTGGCAGCATCCCATATATGGCATAATCCATTCCTTTGGCTTCCTTTGGGTCATCGAGGAAGATTCCTTTTGAAGTTATTATGAACTTAAGGAATTTCCCACTGGACACTCCCATAAAAGACTTAGTGGGATTCATCTTCAAATGATGTTTCCTCATGAGATCGAAGACCGTTCTCAAGTCCTGAAGATGGTCCTCTTTATTCTTGCTTTTAACCGCCAAGTCATCCACATAGCACTCTACTATTTTGTGTAGGTGTTCCTTGAATATGACGCTCATCTCTCATTGATAAGTGGCACCGGCGTTCTTTAATCCAAACGGCATACCGTGTAGCGGTATACCCCCAGCGGCATTCTGAAAGTCGTGTGCTTTTTATCATCCGGGTGCATTTTAATCTGGTTATAGCCTGAGAAGCCATTCATAAAGGACATTCTCTCATAACCACAAGTATTATCAATCATCACGTCGGTGATGGGAAGTGAAAATTCATCCTTAGGACATGCAGCGTTCAAATCTCGAAAATCGATGCATATCCGGATTTTGTAGTTCTTCTTGCGAACCGGCACTATGTTAGCCACCCAATCAGGATGCTGTTCTTCACGGATGAATCCGGATTTTATAAGTTTATTGACTTCAGCAACTATTGCCTCCATCAACTCCGGTCGAAAACGCCTTTGTTGTTGTTTAACTGGCTTGGCGTCCTCTTTAATATTTAACCGGTGTGTGGCAATCTGAGGATCAAGACTGGACATGTCTTCATAACTCCATGCGAACACGTCTATATACTCTTTGATAAGAAATATAAGTTCCTCCTTTTTCAAGGGAGTCAGCGTGTCACTTATGAAGATGGACTTCGGATTTTCATTCGTTCCCATGTTGACTTGTATCAATTTATCTTCAGTGGGCGGGTCATGCTGTTCAAAGCGGACATCCCAAAGGGTATCCATATGCTTAGCTCAGGAATCATCTTAAATATCAATTGGTTTCTCGTTGCTTTCTGGTGCGACTGAAACCATATTGGCTGTTAGAGATTGGAACCAAGCGCCGGTGCTTAAATCTGAATCATGGTCGGGTGGAGATGTGTCTTCCTTGGCCGAAGAACTCTCTTCATCTTCGAGTGGTGATGAGGGTGGAGTAGATACATAGCCCAACCCTCTGCGAGTCTTTTGATAATAATCTGGGCTCTTTCCTCTCGGCCTAAACGAGGGTATGAGATTTCGCCGCCCTTTTCCAAAGTTTAATCCCGGTTTCTGGGTAAAATTATAACCCATTTTCTCTATCATCTGCCGGGACTTCTGTTCATACAAGTGAAATTGATGTGAAGTTTGTTAATCATTTTCACTGTTTTGTTCTCGTCGAGGTGACGTGATTAGTTTGCCGAACATAATCGGCTTTTGAGACTTCTGTCGGGGAGGCACTTCAAAGAAGTGACCTTGACCCTCAGTTATTTTTAATTGAGAGAGGAGGTATGCCGCCAGAACTTCAAGTTCGGATAGGCCATCCACTTAGGTGGAAGTACAAGAAGGTTCAGACTCAGTAGCTATAGCAGGCTCGTAGACTAACTTTACGTTTTCATTGATAATCCACTCTTCCTCTATTACATCGGCTACATTATCATCAAGACTCAAACTAAAATCTAAGTAAGGATTAATTTCATAATCACCACCATCGTCTTCTTCAGGAGCTCGTACTCCGTATCTGTCTCGTTACCGCTTTCATCAGGCTTTTGAGGCTTGCTAGGATCGTCATTGGAGACTTCATGGGCTGGCTTGTAGAGTGCAGCATCTGTGAAGTAATTCTCCAGCCCTTTGAATGGTTGCTTATCTGCAACTAGTGTCCGGATCTCTCCTTCCTCATCGCAATATTTCATGCATTGGTAAAGAGTCGACGGGACTATCATGTGAGCGTGGGTCCAAGGTTGTCCCAGTAAAATATTGTAGGAGGTATCTGCATCAATAACGTAGCATGTGACCTCCGTTCTCAAATCTCGGATTTGACATCGGAGTCGGATCTTTCCGAGGGGACTGCTATTATTGGCTTTAAACCCATATATTGTGGTGTTGGTTGGTGTCAGACGATGGAGGGAAATCCCCAATTGCTGCATCAACCTTCTAGGAACGACACTCAGTGCAGACCCCAGATCAATTTGAATTCGGTCCACTTTTGTGGATCTGACATATCCGGTGAAATATAAAGGCCTGTTATACTTTATATTCATTACCTACATATCCTCCGGAGAGAAGACAATTTGTGGAACCTACCTCCTTACTTGATGACAGTGGGGGCAAGAGTCCTGTTGCTCGTTGGCCGGCTCGACAATCTGAGCTAGGAATAACTCAGAGTCTGCCAAGGCCTCTCTCAACGCCTCGCAAGTTGATTTTGATAATCGTAGCAACTCATACAGCGTGACTCGAGCTGGAATATTTGCCAGCTGAGCTATTATATCAAATTTGAAGGTAGTATCTTTGACTCCTTCATCTTTTCCAGGGTTTTTCTGAAAGCGAAGACCTTTATGCTTTGCAGGGTTGGAGAGTTCTGCATATATATCTTTCGGGTCTACTCTGGTGTAGTCTTTGAGATATGTTTTTCCAGACCGAGTGCCGGAAGGGCCCGCCCCATCTTGATAAGTGGCCATGGCTTCGAGCTCCTCTTCAGAGTCTGTAGGTGCTCCTGCAATATATTCATCTTTTATTTCTGCGGAGATAGCATTGCTAGTCCACTTCTTCTTTTGACCCCCTGTGGTTGTCCACTGTTCATCCTGTAGCAAATCAGGGTGGACCCACATGATTTTCCCCTTCTGAGTTGTTATGGGGACAAGTCCTTCCTGAGCCTTTTTGTAAGGGTCAAGGTTCTTAGTAACCAGCTTACCCATCGGAATTGGGGTCACCCCTGCGGGGAACTCATGGGTTCCAACCACTATGGTTGTCATATTGGCTGTGACCTTGTTTTGCTCCTCTTTAAGCATCAGAACTCCAGCTTCTATTAGTGCTTGGATTCTGTTCTTTAGAGGGTAACAATCCTTAGTAGGGTGTCCAACATTCCGGTGATAGAGGCAATAATTGGGGTCGTTGGTTTTACCAGCGTCCTCCGGCTTCCTATTTTCCGGGAGTTTTAACATTCCCTTTTTCAAGAGTAAGTGGAAGAGCGTAGGCGTTTGCTCCGCTTTGAAAGTGTAGGTTCTCTCTTGTTGAGACCTATTTTGTCTCGTGCCCTGCTGATTTTGAGGCTTCGAGTTTGGAGGAGGATTTGTTTTCTGTGGAGCAGCTTCTGACGCCATCACTGCCTTCCCTTTGTTCTTATTATTATTATTCTGGGTATATGGCCTATTATTCCCAGTGCTTCTAGATCCACGAGACTCTTCAACTCGCCGGATCAAGTCCTCGGCTTGCTCCTTGCTTGAGCAAATCTCTCCACGTCTTAGACTCCACAGCCCCCATTTTTAGGAGCACATTAGTCTTAAGGTTGTGTCGGCATGTCTCCACTAGAGTTTCCTGGACCATTCCGCGCTTACAATGCACGGACTTCTCCCGGAATCTTTCTATGAAGTCCTTCATTGTTTCTTGTTCCCCTTGTTTGGTAGTAAGGAGGGAATGAACCGTAATTTCGGTATCATCCTCGAAGAAACGTGTGAGAAATAACTTCTCAACATCAAACCAGGTATTTATAGTACCTGGGGGCAGCTGCATAAACCAAGTAAAAGCAGGCCCTCGCAAAGTACTCGCGAATACTTTAGTCATAATTGGGTCATTACCCATAAGGTGTCCTGCTTGGGACAAGAAGTAATAAATGTGTTGACTAGGAGATCCCTTCCCATCATATGGCTCTAATTTGAGCGGCTTAACTTCTGAAGGTATGGTACCATATCCCATTCAGGTGGATATGGTCTAGAGATCCCTGACTCTTTCAACTCCTTTTTATGCATCAGTGCTTCGAGTTGACTTTGTAATTTTTCTATTTTCTCTTCATGCGGATCATGAAAAGAAAATCTATCCTCCTCGCCGTGCATCGAGTGGGCTTTCTCTTCTTTTTCTTCTTCGTTCATTCTACCGAACGGAGTTTCTTTGCCCTTCTTGGCATTATCTTCGACAAATTTTAAGAGCACCATCTTAAGATCTTCAATCGTCTTTTGTTGCTCTCGAATTATTCTTTCTTGAGCTTCAAATCTCTTATTGATGTCGTCAGATTTATCCACCATATGTAATGCTGACTTTTGTAGTCGAGATGATGCAGAGGAACGAGGTGAAGCTATAGCCGAGTTATCGCTGTCATCGTCATAAGAACCCATTGCAAGCCTCTTATAGTTCCGAGGCGGAACGGCTTTTGATTTCAGTCGAGTGATACGATGATATTCTTCATCACTCGATTCTGAATCATCATTCGTATCTATAACTTTCTTCCCTTTTCCCACCATATTGGAGGTTACAGCTCTCCCTTCTTTCAGGAAAGCGGTCTTTGGCTTCTTAGTAGGGTTCTTGTCCGTCTCGGTTAATCGGTCGAACACTGATACCCTGCTCTTACTGCAGCCACAGTTGTCCATTACAGCGGATACTGCTATCATAAGCTGTTGGCAATGACAGATAGGTTCGACTTGAACTCGTTCTATGCCTCTCTTCTTGGATAGATACTCCCTGAGATCAGTGTCTTTAGCCATGGAGTCGTGGGACCCATCCAACTTTTGGGAGGGTCTAGGAACCCACTGACGCTTCTTCAGGTTACTGAAGTTCAGTTCTGGTCCACTGATGCGACGATCAGTTATGATTCTGTAGTCGGGTTGATCTTCGCGGAGCTTAAAGATAGCTTCATGTTTTATCTCGCGGGGCTGAAAATTAGCTCCGCGCTTTGCCATGCTAGCCTCGCGTTCCTCGCTGGCTTGGCGTGTTTTCAGAAGTTTAGCTTCTGGAATAATAGCCCCGCGTGAAGGAAAATTCTTGAACGCTGGCTTACCCTTGCGATTAACGCAAATCATAGATTCGCGCCTAGCGCGATTCTTTCGACTAACAACAATTTGCCAATCGTCTTCGTGATTCTCGTGGGGAATCTTGTGTTTCTCGCAAGTATTACTGGCTTCGCGTCTCTAGCTTGGCTCAGTAATAGCCTCGCGCGGAATATCACACGTTGGCTTTAAAGAATTTTTATACTCGCGTTCCTCGCGAGTGTAAGAAGTCTTGCGTTTCTCGCAAGCTGTACTGGCTTCGCGTCTCTCGCTAAGCCCAGCAGTAGCCTCGCACGGAATATCACACGCTGGCTTTAAAGAGATTTTATACTCGCGTTTATCGCAAGTGTCAGAAATTTTGCAACTAGCACAAATCTTACTGGCTTCGCGTTTATCGCTAAGCTCAGTAATAGCCTCGAGTGGAGAATCACACGCTGGCTTTTTCTTGCGATCAAGGCAAGTTGTAACTTTGTGTTTAACGCGATAATGACTGGTCTCACGATTAGCGCGAGCCAGTTTGCGAGGGACCATAGCCTCGCGTCCATTAGCCTTGCGTCTAAGGCGGGCTTTGAGGGCTTTTCGCCTTACTCTCCGATTCCTATTTCTGAGTTAGGTTCTGGTCAATCCAATTCCCAGGCCTTCTTCGGCAGTAGGAAGCTCATCCTCTGCTAGGATTTCATGTCCGAGCACCGGCCCTATAGCTGCGGTCTCCAAGGATCCCGTGAATACCTTTTTACCCGTCGCTCGGGTATTGGAGCGCACGCGACGATAGTGTCGTGTCTTGTCCAAGTCACCTGATTCAGAGGAGAGGTACTCCTCGTACTTCTGCTGGTCGATTTCAACGACCAGCATGTCTACGTCGGATCCGATCATGTCGACGTCCGATTGCGTCACAATCTCTTCTTTCGTGAAAGAGATGGTTCCCACTATGGTCGCCAGTTTGTTCGTAGCAGAATTCGGTTGCCTTCCTTCCATTGAATAAACTCGAATTACGATGAAAATGAACAATAGAAAAAGATAAACAAACGAGAGGATTTTACATCTCAATCGCTCTCTTTTACAATTAACGTGGGATCTGTGTGGCGATGCGATCTGTCAAGCAGCTCCTTTGGACTATCAGATATCGAACTCTTCTCTTGAAGATGGCGGCCGACTGTAGAATTGATCTCCTCTGGTCTTGATTCGTTCAAGACTCTGTGCGTAACTCTAACTCTCAAGAATTTCATAAAAAGATCTCAATTGCCGAAAAGAAAGACCTCTAGGGCTTCCTCAAGAGGATATTTATAGCCCTAAGTCAATACAAGAGTTTCTATCTAAATAGAATTTGTACTTATCAAAGATTCCAATCAAATATCTTAGTTTTGATTTAAATCTCTTGATTTAGAGTTCTGATCGGACTTGATTTGGGTATTTGGATAAGCCCAAATCATAATTTCAATCAATTTGAGATTCTGGTTATCTGCTCACGCGGAGCTTAATCGCATCAAAACACGGAGATAAATAACCAAAACGCTGAGCTATCGATAGCTTCGCGTTTTACTCAAACGCGGGGCTAAAAATGCCAAGACGCGGAGCTACTGAGTTAGCTTCGCATTCTGTTGTGGAAAATCCTTTTTATTTAGAAATTTTCACTGCCAACAATATTCAAGTAAATTAAAATTATATTTTATGACTTGGTAACTTCTTGTCTTATTGGTTTAGGAGTAATCTATGTAGGACTGGCATATGCACTTTTAATTTTCTTATATAAAAATAGGTGCTTAGGTTATGGGCCAAGCAAATTAGTTTGTTCTCAATAAATAATAATAATATTTTTAAAAAATGAATCATGGATTCTGTTGGCAAAATTTACGTTTATGAAGGATCATCTTTCAGATCTGCGGATGTAAATTAAAGAAGAATTAAAATATAGCCTTCACAGGGTTGTGTTTTATTTTTTAAAGGAGTCAAAGCAGCAAACTTGCCATCACACCGCTGCGAATCTAAAAAGTTTGAGATTCGCGTTCCGGTTGTGATCTAAAAGAGCCATGAATCTAAAGTCTGAGATCCGCGTTTCAGATGTAATCTAAAGGAACAACGAATTTAAGGTCTGAGATCCGCATTCCGGTTGTGACTTAAAGGAAATGCGAATCTAAAACTTGAGATTCATGTTTCGCATTTCAGTTATTATTCAGCGAATTAAAAATGTCGATTACAAATTCTAGAGATTTAATACAAATCTTCCAAACCAAAAGGCAGTAAATTAACTCTCAGATCGTGAAGGTTATCAGTTGGACAGTTACATCAACTCAAGAGTCTCTAAATCTCTATAAATAATAGAATCTTAGGCAAAAAAAAGGCATCTGGAGATTAATATTATAGAGAGAGTCATTTTCCATCCAAGTAGTAGTGCTATTAAAAGCCCGAAACTCTTACCAACTAAAATTTTATACGGAGTGTCAACGGAGAGTAAGATCGTTCGTCATAGCTACTCTAGAACCCATCTTTAAATAAAGAGGGAATTAGATTTTTTCCATCTTCTGTAAATGGAAAAACGTTAAAATTATAATATTTTATTGAGAAAAATCAATAAATAATCCTTATGATTTTTATGGCGAACAGAAAATTGGCGACTTCGCTGGGGACCCCTATCATCTCTGAGGAACGGTGGTAGCTCAAACTGATAAGATACCAGTTGGCAACATGGTCGAGTCACTCGTTATCAAATTTGTACGAAGAATTTCTCGCCTCTGGCTCCAGAAGCCCTAATTCTTTACGGAAATTTTATAAGGTTTCTAATAGCTCAGACTCCAAAGAAGCTTCAAAGGCGACTGTTCTGTCGAAGGGCTCTTTAGACCAGTCTAATCTCAAAAGGAGAATCATCTCCTTCACCAGCATAAGATTCTGGGTCTGCTCCACTTGATCTCCTTGAGAGTATGGATCGGGATCCCCATATTTACAAGGGAAAATGACCATTCTCTGATTGTCAAAAAGATGAACCAGATAACAAGATTCCTCTCACCCGCACAATGAGAAGGAACCTTAGAAGAAGTAAAACTCGCGATCTCCGCAGAGCCATGAAATGAAGAGAATCTGTTGAACCACAAACGTGAAGACCTCTAGTTTAAGTATAGAGACCTAAGAGCGAAGTAGAGGTTCCAGAGAGAAAAAAAAGATCAAGATGCAGATGGGTTTATTCATATTTCTTATAAGAAATGTCGTATATCTACCAAGTTCATCTATGATTTCAAATGTGGAGTTTACATCCACGTTCTTGTTAGGAAAAGATAGCGGAATAATACTAATACAACAACCAGCGGAATCAAATAGTTAACCGAAGAGAAAAATAGCAGAGATAGAGAACACACAGATTTAACGTGGTTCGGCAGTATGCCTACGTCCACGGGGACACAATCGAAAAACTTCTACTATATCAAAAAAGGATTACAACTTTCTAGTTCTCAACCACAAAAGAAATCATAAAGAAATCACACAAGATTTTGAGATCAAATCTTAATCTCTTGTTGCAGTGATTTACCTCTTTGCTTCGACCGCCGAAAAAAACCAAAAGAAGCCAGCCGCCTCCGCAAAATTATTTTGCTTCGGCCAAAGGACAGAAGCCGCCGCACCAAATTATTTTCTGCTTTGGCCGAACCTCTTCACCCCGAAACCAAAGAGAGCATCACCTCTCTTTTTTCTTCTCCTCTAAGCCTCAAGGTAATTAGCAGCACCCAATAATTTTCCTGCTTCCCTTCTTTCTTTTGGCCAAAAGTTTCAGCCGCCAATTTTTATTTCGGCTTCTTTGTTTCGGCTCTTTTTCGGCTCTTTTTTCGGCTCTTTTTCGGCTCTACAAAAACCCTAGCACCATACCCCATATATATATCATATTTGGACCGATTTTAGACCCGTTTCGGTATATCGAAACCCGCTACGGCAATGGGCTCCATTAGCAACAATCTCCCACTTGGAGACCTATTGCTAAAAATGTAATCTCTATACATGATAATCCCAGTGTTCAAAGTTTTTACCTCAATCGTTTAAAGTCCCGATTTTAGCATTCAACACAAATGCACCAAAGTTGAGCAATAGCTCAACTTTTTCCCATCAACCAGTTTTGTCAATATATCTGCAGGATTCTTACTGCCTTCAATTTTCTCCAACTTCAATTGGCCATCCTCCAATAAGGATCTAATGAAGTGATATCTCAAGTGAATTTAGTCCGTGAATGATGCGCCGAGTTCTTAGCAAGATGAATTGCACTCTGACTGTCACTGAATAATTTGCAATTCACTCCATCAAAACCCAACTCACTCATCAATCGCTGCAACCAAATAAACTCCTTACTTGCTTCTGCAGCTGCAACATACTTAGTTTCTGTCGAAGATAAAGCAATAATTGATTGTAATCTTGAAACCCAACTTACCGATGTCCCTCTTACAGTAAAAACATAACATATGGTGCTCTTGCCATTGTCTCTATCTCCCGCATGGTCCGAATCCACAAAACCTTGCACATCAATGTTATCACCCCAAAACACAAACAATACTTTGAAGTACTTTTCAAATACCTAAAAATCCACTTCACCGCTTGCCAATGTTCCTTCCCAGGGTTCTTCATGAATCTACTCACTACTCCCACTGCATGTGCAATATCTGGTCTTGTACTCACCATTGCATACATGAGACTCCCAATGGCCGATAAATAAGGCACATTCTCCATGTGTCTCGTCTCCTCATCTGTCTTGGCACCTTACTCTTTTGACAGTTTGAACTGACTACAAAGATCTGTAGTTACCGGTTTTGCATTCTCCATGTTGAATCTCTCCAACACCTTCTTGATGTACCCCTCCTGAGATAACCACAATTTCTTGTTTTTCTTATCTCGGGTAAGTTGCATTCCAAGAAGTTGTTTAGCCTCACCCATATCCTTCATAGAGAATCTCCCTCCCAACTTCCTTTTCAGATCATTAATTTTCTTCATGCATGTACCTGCCACAAGCATATCATCTATATACAAAGTAAGTATAATAAAGTTATCATCCTTAAACTTTTGTAGATATACACAATGATATGAATTACTTCTGGCAAAATTCGAATCCAACATAAACTTGTCGAACTTCAAGTGTCATTGTCTCGGCACTTGTTTCAACCCATACAAGCTCCTTTTCAGTCGACATACCTAATTCTCCTTTCCTTTAACTTCATATCTCTCCGGCTGTTCCATATATATTTCTTCCTCCAAATCACCATGAAGGAAGTCAGTCTTCACATCAAACTGTTCTAAATATAATCATTTCACAGCCACAATACTTAGTATTATTCTGATAGAAGTCATCTTGATAACAGGTGCAAATATTTTATTGAAGTCAATACCTTTTCTCTGACCGTATCCCTTCACCACAAGTCTAGCCTTGAACCTTTGTGTCCCTCCTGCCTCATGTTTTACCCTGTATACCCACTTGTTATGCAATACTTTCATCTTTTCCGGTCGCTTCACCAATTTCCATGTGTGATTCTCCTCCAAAGATGATATCTCATCACGCATGGCTTGCTCCCACTTAAGACGAAATTTATCCTGCATAGCCTCTTGGTAACTCTCTGGTTCACCTGCATCAGTATACAAAACATGATATAATGGAAGATAAAGTTTTTGGGTTGGCTTCCTTATCCTTGTGCTCCTCCTCAAAGTGGGAACACTCTCTGATGAAGTACTGGAACCATCTACTTCAGTCAATAGCTCTCTTTCCTATTCGGTCTCATCTGAAACTTGTGTATTCTCAGGTGTAATCATTTCTTCTCCTTCAGATGTAAGTATTTTTTCCTTTCTTTTATCCATGGGATCCATCCCATCCCGTGGCTCATCCAGCTCCAAGTGCTCTTTCTCCACTGTATTGTCACTCTTACTTTCCATTCGGTCTTTATACATACAGCCATCATTAAATACTACATCTCTGCTACGAATTACCTTGTTATGCTCATAATCCCATGAGCGATAATCATATTCGTCGCCATCGTATCCAATGAATGCACACTTCTGAGATTTAGAATCAAGTTTCTTTCTCATCTCATGATCCACATGTGCATATGCTATACAACCGAATACTTTTAAGAATGAATAATTCACAGTCTTACCAGACCACACCTCCTCTCGAATTCCTCCATCTAAAGCACTGTTCGTCGCAAAAGTTTTTTCGCTTCCTCCCATCGAATTAACTTAAATTACAATGAAAGTGAACAAGATATAAAAAAAGAACAAACGAGAGGATTTTATATTTCAATCTCTCTCTTTTACAATATTGTGGGATCTGTGGCGATGGGATCTGTCAAGCAGTTCCTTTGGACGATCGGTATGTTGAAATCTTCTCTTTTAAAGATATCGGCCGAATATAGACGATCTTCTCTGGCTTTGATTCGTTCAAGGCTCTCTCGCGTAACTCGAACTTCTTAAGAACTCCAGAAAGAAGATGGTGATTTTCTCTGATCTTCACGAACTCAAGGCTCTGTGCGTAACTTGAATTCTCCAAGATTTCAGAAGATGATCAGCAAAGGCTTCAAGGCTCTCTCGCGTACTTGAATTGCCAAAGGATCGATAGGAGGCTTCCGATGCCAAAAAGAAGAAGAAGACCCTCCCTAGGGTTTCACCAGGAAGGTATTTATAGCCCCAGGTTAATGCAAGAGTTTCTATCTAAATAGAACTCGTCATTATCAGGGATTCCAATCAAATATCTTAGTTTTGATGGAATTCTGATTAGACTTGATTCGGGTATTTGGATAAGCCCAGAATCATAATCTCAATCAATTTGAGATTCTGGTTACCTGCTTATGCGGAGCTTTAATCGCATCAAAACGCGACGCTAAATAACCAAAACGCGGAGTTAACGCGGAGCTATTGATCATCTCCGCGTTTTATTCAAATGCGAGGCTAATACAAGCCAGACTGCGGAATCAACGCGGAGCTATTAAACATCTCCGCGTTTTATTCAAACGCAGGGTCAATGTAACCAAACGCGGGGCTATTGAATTGGCTCCGCGTTCTGTTGTGGAAAATCTTTTTAACTTAGAAATTTTCACTGCCAACAGAACCCCCTCCAAAGTTTTCAAAATGGCTTAAACTTCAGTAGATTTTGAAATACTTTGGATTCTTTTAAACTGAAAACGCGGAGTTAGAATACCAAGTCTATCTCGCGTTACGCTCACTTACGCGGAGCTAATCAGCTTCACTTCGTCTTCAGTGAAATGAGTAATTACGTCATTAATTACCCTGAGTTTCCACGCCGAATACCAAGAGACGGAAATTCTGTTTAAATAGAGCTCTCAGCTCATCTTCTTCTTCATCTCATTCGAAGATTTTCTGAGAACTCGAGTGATTCACGAATGATCTCCAACTGATCTTCGTTCAATTCTCCATAGATTTTCATCATTAGGATGTCTCTCCAGAGGAGTTTGGCTTTTCGCAAGTTGGCCGGCATTGATGGCAGCAGCCGTGAAGGTAGACGCGACGGCGAACCAGTCTATGCAGCGTCTTCCGAAGGTAAAAACCTCATCTCTTGGTTTTCTAAGAACCATTCTGAGATATTTTGGCTTGGTTTATTCTGGACGATTGCTTATCTTGTTGGCGAGATCGCCGTTTTATTGTGTCGTCCCCGCGTTTGAAACGCGGGGCTTTACTAGTAGTCTCAATGAATCCGCGAGGCTATCCTTGATTAGCAGTCATGATGAATTGCGAGGCTATCCTTGATTAGCAGTCGCTATGAATCTGCGAGGCTATCTTTGATTAGCAGTCGCTATGAATCCGCGAGGCTATCTTTGATTAGCAGTCGCTATAAATTGCGAGGCTATCTTTGATTAGCAGTCGCGATGAATTGGCGATCGCTATGAATCTGCGAGGCTATCTTTGATTAGCAGTCGCTATAAATTGCGAGGCTATCTTTGATTAGCAGTCGCGATGAATTGGCGAGGCTATCTTTGATTAGCAGTCGCTATGAATTTGAAAGAGAAGGAAAGAGCAGAAAGAAATCTTGTCCCCCTTTACGCGAAGTTATCGCATCATCCTCTGCGTTTAAAGCGCGAGGCTATTTCTTCAACTGTGCGCGGAGTTAGCTTAGCTCCGCGTTTTCACTCTTTTGGAAACTCTGTTCCTTTTGCAGTAAGTCCAGTCCTTCCTGAAGAGGAATGTATGTGGGTCCATCGATCTTCATCAGAAAAAGTAACTCTAAGGAAGACAGAAGCATATGCTTTACAACATAGTTGCAGGTTTCAAGCTCTGGCTCCGAGAGATAAACTCCAGAAGGAGCTGTAAATAGGGAGCTGCAGCACTTGCAGTGCAAAATTGCAGCACTTGCAGTTCAGAATTGCGCTTCAGTGCAGCACTCTCCTTTCCTCTCGTGCTTCATTTCGGATGACAGATCATAGTTGACATTTGCAGAGGAGATCTTTTGCATGTGAACCAGGGAACTGAGCTTTAACACCCCGTAGAGAAATCTTGAATTCTTTTGCATGTGAACCAGGGAACTGAGCTTTAACACCCCGTAGAGAAGTCTTACTGTTTGGTTATTGACAAGTTTGATCATGTAAAATCTTTTGGGAGAGCTATAACTCCTTCTTTGTAATCTCTTCTTTTATGAATAAAGATAAATTATTTTCCTCTCTATCTGTTGGCTTCAAGAATTTTGCTTGCTCAACAAACAGATGGTCAATAATTTTGGTAAAATAGTCTAAGGCACTTCTGCGTAACTTAGACTGATAATACCCAAATGATTGGATAAGAATCACTTTAACTTAGATGGAAGCGCTTAATTGCACTCGTCAAAAAAAAAATCTAAGTTTTTCCATGAAAACGCGAAGCTAAGGCACAGGCTATCCTCGCGTTTTGTATAGTTGCGCGGAGTTAATCAACTTCGCTTTTTTTTAGTCGCGCGAGGCTAATAGCTTCGCGTGTTGGAGAGTAACTGACCAGTCACTTTCTCCGAAACTCACGCCGAATTCCAAGAGGCGGTTCCTTCCATTTAAAAGAAATCTCTATTTCTTATCCTTCTCACTCTATTTGAGAATTTTCCAGAAACTTAGAGATTCAGGCGATCAGAGTTCAGACGACCCAATCTTCTTCCGACCGAGTTTCTCCAAATTTTCAGTCGATTTTTCTTAGCAATGGCACCCAAAACTCGTGCTACTTCTCGAGCGGCTCCATCTTCGGCGACTCGCGCAAGCAGTGGTGGCGGCGGCCAAGGCAGCGATGCGCCAGCCCACATTTCGCCCATCGGGGGTAAGAATCTTTCCATCGAGACTCTTTAGAACATTTCTAGAGTGATTTGCCTTAATTTTAACTGATCAATCAACTCCTTTACCGGCGAGATCGCCGTACTCCTGCCGTAAGGCTTGGAGAAGAAGAAAAGTCTCTGACTGCCTTCTTACGCGAAGTTATCGCGTCATCCTCGCGTTTTGAAGTGCGCGGCTATTTTGAGTAGCAGTCGTGCTGAAAACGCGAGGCTTATTTTAAGTAGCAGTCGCGCTGAAAACGCGAGGCTATTTTAAGTAGCAATCGCGCTGAAAATGTGAGGCTATTTTAAGTAGCAGTCGCGCTGAACACGCGAGGCTATTTCAAGTAGCAGTCGCGCTGAAACGCGAGGCTACTTCAAGTAGCAGTCGCGCTGAACACGCGAGGCTATTTCAAGTAGCAGTCGCGCTGAAACGCGAGGCTATTTCAAGTAGCAGTCGCGCTGAACACGCGAGGCTATTTCTGCACGGTCTAATCTTTAGCTTCGCGCGGCGCTATTCTTAGCTTCGTGCGTTCTAATTTTTAGCTTCGCGCGTCCATACTTAGAGAAATTTTCTGCCCTAGAGAAACTTCTCTCATTCTGCTTTCTTTTTGCAGTAGGATATTCGATGGAATCTCTTCCCCACAAGAACTACTTCGGCTTTGCTGGGGGTTCTGATCCCTCAGGCCAATTCCGTTTCACTACCATCCTGCCCTCATACAAACCAGACCCGAAGGAACGCAAGGAGAAGCTGATCAAGTACCATCCCACTACTGCGCGAGAAATCATAACTGACGCGGCTTTTGAAGATGTGAACAGAAAGGCGATGGAGAAACCCGCTTTCCTCTTTGGAGACCAGATGGACCACTCAGATGAGATCCTTTCTGAAGAGGAGCATGTTTGGTTATATAACTCAGGCGAAATGCTGATGTTTCTACCTAGAATGGATCGTAGCTATCCTCTGGTCTATCTTCAGAGGCTGGCGATGCCTCGGGAATTAAAGTGGGGACTGACTCAAGAGCAAGATGGCGTCCCAACAGGCAAATTTGGTGCAAAAGGGGTTTATCAAGATGGTTCCCCTAGATGCATTACTGGCTTGCTTCCAGGCCGATTTGGCAAGGAGCTTCCAGTGGGTGAAGTCCCATCTCGTGCCCGAACTTTCTTAAGTGAGTTCTTGGCGAAGGATGGTCAATACCCGGCTAGCGACTTTAGGATGCCTGGCTGGGTTCATTCTTCTAACAATATGTGGTGGGCACGCCTTGTTCAGTACATGCTGGATTCCCACGAGCCCATTTTAAAGGATATTGGCTTGTATAAAGCCATCAGGAATGTCCAATTCGGGTTTTCCCAGAGTGCTTATCACTTTTACTGCCTCTTGGAGATGTATAACCCTGAAACCTGTACTTTCTTTACTCCAGTGGGTGAGCTAGGGTTCGCTCTCCACGAGATGTTTGAGGTTTCTGGGCTCTCGATGGGTGAAGTCCCTTACGAGGAATATATCCCCACCACCGATGAGTTGAACATGCTATTGGCGAGGGATGAGCGCATTTATGTCACGTACTGGGAGATGATGTGCCATTATCATATCTGCGCTGACCAGACAGGTGCACGTAATCACGGTATTGGCCACAAGAAGTGGGCCGAATACCTTTTTGCCAACCTAAATTCTAAGGATAGCTCGGCCACTATCCATGGTCATTCTCCTGTCCCCATTTCAGAGATCGACCAACGTGTAGCCAGGGGCCATTACCGTTTGTTCTATACTACGGAATCCAATGAGAATGGATACGGTCCCGGTACTTCATTCAAGAGCTATCACTATCAAGCCCAGTTTCCGATCTCCAACAGAGGTCTCATTGTCGGGTTTCTGATGCTGTGGCTCAAAAGATGCGTCGTGCCGTCATTGCCCAAGGAAGCGATTGCAGTGACCGTGGTATATCCAGCGGTTCTTCTTGCATACGGCCGACCCCTTGGACTCCTTCCCGCTATGGTATGCAATTTGCAGTATGGACTGAGGGTATTTTGTCGTGATTTCCTCCCCACTATTAAGGTCAAGGGTAAAGGAAAGGGCAAGTCGAAAGAGACTGCCCAACCGAAAACTCCAAATCCTAGGGTGGAAATGCCCTACACCTATTTGATGGCGTGGCTTGTCTTGCACTGTCCCTCCTTAATGAGTGCACCAGAGCGTCGTTCGGGCGAAAAGTGCTTCCTCGTAGAACTGTATGAACGTTCTTCATGGAGGCAGAATTATATGTCCCAGATTCGGAAGACTCTTCGTAGCTTTCAGAATTATGAGATCTTCCGGTGTTTTCCTGATTTTCCCGGCGGAGGATATGGGACAAGGCTAAAGGATGCCATGGGAGCAGATAAGTTCACTATTTTATCTGCAGGAGCGTTCTGGTGGCTTCTCAACATCCGTCCCGGACACTTGGTGTATCGTCAAGATCTCAGGTGTCAGATTGAGCCATATACTCCGAGTCGCTTTGCTCGCCAGTTTGGATATTCTCAACTTTATGTGGGTAATCCAAATAAAGATCTCGCTTACGAGGGGAATTTATTCGAAGGTGCTCGTGGCTGGTTCCATTTTGCAGCGGGCGGGACCGAAGCTGAATTCTCCTTGCCCCAGAAGGTGCCAGAATTGGCCATGACCCTCAGCTCCTGCAATTGGTTCAACATTGCGAATGCTGACGTGCCCGGCTTCTCTCTCAATCGCAGTTGTTGCAAAGAAATTGAAGCCCTCTATATTAGCCGTCACGGTGCTTCTAGGGTAAGAATAAAAGGAATGGAAGAATTCCTTGGCGCTGCGGCTGAGCGTTCGGACATCAGTGAATCAGACGATGATGCCGGTGATGATGATGATGATGCTGGTGCTGGTGGAGTTCCTCAGCCTATTGTCAGTCGTTCCCTGAGTCCAACTCTCAAACGCCGCGGCACTTTAAAGAAAAGGCCTGGTAAGAAGCAAAAATTGGGGCAGGAAACCTTGATAGTCCCCCAAGAAGTGGCTATCAATCTTGCTTCCGACTTGTTGGCTTCAGCTGTACCCCCAGCGTTGGCAAGGGAGGATGAACCTGCCAAAGCTCCAAGTATTGCTGAGATTTCAGCTCCTTCGGCCGTAGAGCCTGTGGCAGAACCTGGGGCGCAACTAACGGGTAGCGAGACGGGTACACTGCTGGAAACGACAATGGCTCCCCCTTCAAGTCCGACAACTGGACTTGTATCGCCTGGTATGGCCTTTAGCATTTTATCTTTTGCCCGTTATTATTTTAACGTAACACTGCTTTTCTGGTCTTCTGAAATGCAGGTGATCAACTTCTTTCGCCAATGCACTCGACTACCCAAGTAGAGTCTGACGATAGAATGGACCATTCTGGCTCTGTTGGTGGTGTGGGTAGCTTTGTTGGTGAGTTTGTGGCTGATTATTCCACACCGGCTCCTGCCTCTGTTTCCTCTTCAATTCCCCCAATTGACGAATTGGGGAGCGATGAGAGAACAGAAGTCATTATCGCAGCTGCTGCTAATGAGGCTTCACCTTCTCCTAGCATGCCGTCTCCAACACCCGTTTGCTCTACTGAGACATTTCCTACGGTCGTTGGAGTGCTTTCTCAGTCAGCGATTTTAACGTCGTCTGTTGTCGTGGCTGCTGAGATACCTGCAACTCTTCCGACTCCAAGCCTTCCAGCAGGGGAGGAGAATAATTTGAAATTCTCGTTCGAAGATGCTTCTCCCACCGAAGGAGTTTCAGGCGAAGTGGTCCCATCTTCTCTTCCTGTTGGTGGGGGTACCCAAGTGATCTGTACCGACGGTACTTCGTCTGGGGTCTCCAGTTCTTCCAGATCTGCACTAGCTCTACTGGTCCCTCAGATCATGAATTTAATGCAGGGACGTGCTTCTTCTTCTCCAATCCCAGCCACTACTGCTTCCTTGCTCACGACACCTCTTTTGGCATTGCCTACTTTGCCTACCGACACTGCAAATCCTCTTGAAAGACTTTTCGGCTTCACTGTCGAGGATTTTATGCATTTGTTAAGAAGATGTGTCGAGATGGTTCTTGATGGCCATGATTTCTTCAACTTCGCACGTCCACTATTACTCCGCTATTTAGGAAATATCGAAGAATTCGGTGGACAAGATCGAGCAGCTCCATACCGGGCCCGCCTTACAGCCTTAGAAGAGCAGGTGACTACGCTACACACACTCCGTCAGGCGGATGTGGAGGCGATCACTGAGATAGAGCTGGCGCGGTTTCAGGCAGAATCCTTATCTCGAAGAACTATTTTAAGGCAGCAGGAGGAGAGATGGTCTCAAGAGCTGACAGAGCTCCAGGCCAGTCGGGAATCCGTTATTGGCGACCTGCAGAGGGTAAACTTTGGAATTTGAGGAAGGTCAGGCGGCCATCTCTAAAGCCCAGGAGACGATTGCGAGAGCTCGGGCCACCTTGATAGAAAATGAACTCCGATTAGGAGAATCTGTCAAGAAACGGGAGATGTTGCTTGTCCAACAGGAGCAGATTCAGCAGGAAGAGATGGCCAGGAATCGTGCCATAGAAGAATCTCGTCAGCAACAACTTTCAATAAGTGATGATGAGTTGCGTAGGCAAGCTCAGCAAACCGTGGAGGCTTCTCATCGTAGAAATTTGGACGAGACAATAAACCAATTGAGACTTCTGGGAGGCCAATAGTTTCATCTCTCTTTACACTTTTATCTTCCTTGTAATAAG
Organism: Dracaena cambodiana; assembly: GCA_036321105.1. NCBI lineage: Eukaryota > Viridiplantae > Streptophyta > Magnoliopsida > Asparagales > Asparagaceae > Dracaena > Dracaena cambodiana. The sequence goes on along the minus strand of JAYEPQ010000005.1, from coordinate 54,104,412 downwards.
AACTTTGTAAACAGGAGAGAGATAACTTTACTATGTTTCTTTGAAATTCTTTTTGTATCTTCACCTTAATAAAGATGATTCTTTTGACTCTTTTATTTGCCGGCTTCAAAACAGATTTGCTTGCCCAACAAATAACCTGTCGTCAAAATGATTTATCTCGGTACCGTTTTATGCTCAATTTCTTGAACCGAAATAACAATTAAAGTTTAATATGAGATTTTTAGCAAACCCCCAGTTATTAACGGATTTGATTAGCCTTTACCAACTACCGTTTGAGTTGGGCTAGCCATGTTATTCCCCTCAACATGATGAGTTGTTGAGGAATTCATTTCCTCTCCCCTTTGCCTTTAATCAGCATCGGGTAGTTAATTTCATACTCTTACCCCCAGTATGATAGGTTGGCGAGAAACTAGTTCTCTTCCCATTGCCTAGTTGGCATTGGGCAATTCATACTTTTATCCCAGCATGATGGGTTGGCGAGAAACTAGTTCTCTTCCCATTGCCTAGTTGGCATTGGGCAATTCATACTCTTACTCCCAGTTTGATGGGTTGGCGAGAAACTACTTCTCTTCCCATTGCCTAGTTGGCATTGGGCAATTCATACTTTTACCCCAGCATGATGGGTTGGCGAGAAACTAGTTCTCTTCCCATTGCCTAGTTAGCATTGGGCAATTCATACTTTTACCCCAGCATGATGGGTTGGCGAGAAACTAGTTCTCTTCCCATTGCCTAGTTGGCATTGGGCAATTCATACTCTTACCCCCAGCATGATGGGTTGGCGAGAAACTAGTTCTCTTCCCATTGCCTAGTTGGCATTGGGCAATTCATACTTTTACCCCAGCATGATGGGTTGGCGAGAAACTAGTTCTCTTCCCATTGCCTAGTTGGCATTAGGCAATTCATACTCTTACCCCCAGCATGATGGGTTGGCGAGAAACTAGTTCTCTTCCCATTACCTAGTTGGCATTGGGCAATTCATACTTTTACCCCAGCATGATGGGTTGGCGAGAAACTCGTTCTCTTCCCATTGCCTAGTTGGCGTTGGGCAATTCATACTTTTTAGGTCATAGGCGCTTAATTACACATGCCTAAAAGAAGACTGGGGGCTGTTCAAACTTGAGAACTAAGCACACCAGGTTTGGGTCAGAGGCGCTCAATACGCATGCCCAAGAAAAGACTGATGGTGGTTCAAACTTGAGAACCAAACTGGAGGCGGTTCAAGGCTCTCTCGCGTAACTCGAACTGGGTACTCCAAACACACCAGGTTTAGGTCAGAGGCGCACAATGCGCATGCCTAAGAAAAGACTGATGGTGGTTCAAACTTGAGAACCAAACTCACCAGGTTTAGGTCAGAGGCGCACAATGCGCATGCCCAAGAAAAAGACTGGAGGTGGTTCAAACTTGAGAACCAAACGCACCAGGTTTAGGTCAGAGGCGCCAAACTGCGCATGCCTAAGAAAAGACTAGTGGTTCAAACTTGAGAACCAAACACGCCAGGGTTTAGTGGGTTAAAATCACCAGAATAGAAGAAGTCCAAGTGCTCATCTGCGTAACTTGGATAAATTGGAGGCTTATACTCCCAGAGATATTAAGCATAGTATTTCTTCAGAAATTTGCCATTGATCGGCATCATCATCCTATCGCCGTCTTGATTCATTAAGCGATAAGCTCCACTGGAGTAGACTGTCTCCACAATGAACGGTCCTTCCCACTTGGGTTCAAACTTACCCTTAGTCTTGTGGGTTAGCACCATTGGCCTTTTAACAGCCAGAACCAAGTCTCCTTGTTTAAAGGTCCTTGGTTTAACGTTCTTATTGAACGTTTGAGATATTCGGGCTTGATACAACTCAATTTGTTGTTGAGCCCTGAGACGTTTTTCATCTAACGCCTCTAGTTCTTGCAACCTTTGCTGATGGCGCTCTTCTGTCGTCATCTTTGTGGCTAAAGCCACTCTTAATGATGGTATCTGGATTTCAAGAGGCAAGACAGCCTCACTTCCATAAACCAAAGAAAACGGGGTAGATTTAGTCGTGGTGCGAACGGTGGTGCGATAAGCCCACAAACATTCTCCCAACTTTTCATCCCAATCTCGTTTATTGGAGGAGACGAACTTCCGAAGGAGTTTGATGATCGTCTTGTTGAAAGCTTCGGCCAACCCATTAGCCGCAGGGTTATATGGTGTAGAAGCGATATCTTTGATTCTAAATTTATTGCAGAATCTGGAGAATCCCTGACTGATGAATTGCGGACCATTATCATGAATAATCCGTCGGGGGACAACAAATCGGTAAATGACATGATGCTTGACGAACTTGATCACATCTGTCGTCTTCACCTCTTTCATGGGCACGGCTTCGGCCCATTTTGAAAAATAATCGGTTATTGCAAGAATAAACCGATGTCCTCTGGATGACGGGGGAGTTATTGGCCCCACAATGTCCATTCCCCAAGCTTCAAATGGCCAGCTTGCGACGGTATTGTGCAAGTATTCTTGGGGTTGATGAATAAAATTGGCATGTATTTGGCATGCATGACATCGTTTAGCGTATGCCATTGCTTCCGTAACCATGCTCGGCCAGTAGTACCCCAGCCTTCTTATACGGTCTCCAAGTTTGGGACCGGGCTGATGAGCTCCACATATTCCATCATGTGTTTCTTTCAGCACTTGTTCTGCTTCTGCTTTCGATATGCAGCGTAGCAATAGACCACCTCTTGACTTTCTATACAAAGTCTGAAGTTTATGGTCATAATAAAATCTTTGGGCCTTCCTCTTTATTGAGGTGGCTTCCTTAGGATCTTCTGGTAATATCCCATGCAAAGCATAATCCACAAACGGAAATCGCCAATCACGGGGCTCTAAGTTTAAGCCAATCTGGCATACCTCTTCGGTTTGAGATACCACATCTGGGTGGAGGAGTTCTCTACTACCAATGGTGATGCTTTTAGCTTCACCTGGCGGGATTGCCAACGTTGCGGCTAATGCGGCAAGAGCATCTGCATAAATGTTCTCGTTTCGAGATACATGATATATGTAGAATTGTTCAAAATATCCTGCTAGCTCAATAGCTAGCTGATGATAGGGGATGAGGGCTTCATGTCTGACTTCATACTCACCTGTCATCTGATTGACAATGAGCTTAGAATCTCCATATGCCTCTAGATGGTTCACCCCCAGTTGCAGAGCTATTTTTAAGCCGATAATGAGCGCGTTGTACTCCGCTACATTATTAGTGCACGGTTCTGTTAATGAGTAACCGTTAGGCAATATATGTTTATGTGGGGATATTAGCACAACCCCCACTCCAGCAGCAGATCGTCTCGCAGCACCATCAAAGAACATTTGCCAAGGCTGTTCTTTGGTAACTGTGTTGACTTCTGATGTCTGTTTTAATTTGGACCAAATTGGATGGTCTGCAAGGAAATCAGCGATTGCCTGTCCCTTCATGGCCTTTTGAGGGACAAAATGTATGTCATAGGGCGATAGTAAGAGCGCCCATTTTGCCAATCGGCCATTCAAGGATCCCGGTTTTGTCATCAGAATCTTCAGGGGATTAACCCGTGATATGACATGAATTGTTTGTCCCAAAAGGTAGTGTCGCATTTTCTGAACAGCAAACACTAGGGCTAAACATTCTTTTTCAATCGGGGAATACCGCTGTTCTGCCCCAATCATTGTTCTACTTAAATAGTAGAGGGCATGTTCATGGCCGTGCTCATTATATTGAGCAAGTAGTGCACCTAAAGCATTATCCATGGCCCTTACATATATAAGGAAGGGCTGCCCAGGGGCTGGTGCCATTAGTACAAGAGGCTTAGTAAGGTACTCCTTGAGGTCATCAAATGCTTGCTGACATGCCTCATCCCATATGAAAAACACTCCCTTTTTCATAAGTTTGGAGAATGGTTGGCATCGTCCAGATAAGTTGGATATGAAGCGCCGAATATAAGCGAGCTTTCCTTGTAATCCCCTTAGTTCCTTAAGATTGCGGGGAGGCGGCATTTTGCTAATCGCTTTTACCTTTTCAGGGTTGAGGAAAATTCCTTTTGAAGTTATTACGAACCCTAGAAACTTCCCGCTGGATACCCCCATGAATGACTTAGTGGGATTCATCTTCAAATGATGTTTCCTCATAAGATCGAAGACCACTCTTAAATCGTGAATATGATCTTCTTTGTCTTTGCTTTTAACTGCTAAGTCATCCACATAGCACTCTACTGTTCTGCGTAGGTGTTCTTTAAATATGGCGCTCATTGCCCGTTGGTAAGTGGCACCTGCATTCTTTAATCCGAATGGCATCACCGTATAACAGTATACCCCCTGTGGCGTTCTGAAAGCTGTATGCTTTTCATCATCCGGGTGCATCTTGATTTGGTTATAACCTGAGAAGCCATCCATAAAGGACATCCTCTTATAACCGCAAGTATTATCGATCATTACGTCGGTGATGGGGAGCGGAAATTCATCCTTGGGACATGCAGTGTTCAGATCTCGAAAGTCAATACATATCCGGATTTTGCCATTCTTTTTGCGAACTGGCACTATGTTTGCCACCCAGTCTAGATGTTGTTCTTCACGGATGAACCCTGATTGTATAAGCTTGTTGACCTCAGCAACTATTGCCTCCATCAATTCCGGTCGAAAACGCCTTTGTTGCTGTTTAACAGGTTTGACATCTTCTTTTATATTTAACCGGTGTGTGGCAATTTGAGGATCAAGCCCAGGCATATCTTCATAACTCCATGCGAACACATCTATATACTCTTTGATAAGGGATATAAGTTCCTCTTTTTCTAAATGAGTTAGTGTGTCGCTTATGAAAATGGGTTTCGGATTTTCTTCCGTTCCCATGTTAACCTGTATTAATTTATCTTCTGTGGGCGGATCACGCTGTTCAAAGCGGACATCCCAGAGAGTGTCCATATGTCTGGCCCAAGCATCATCTTGGACGTCAATTGGTTCCTCGTCGCTTTCTGGCGCGGCTGAAACCATATTGATTATCAAAGATTGAAACCAAGCACCAGTGCTTATATTTGAATCATGATCTGGTGAAGATGTTTCTTCTTTGGCCGAAGAACTCTCTTCATCTTTTAATGGTGAAGAAGGTGGGGTAGATACATAACCCAACCCCCTGCGGGTCTTATGATAATAATCAGGGCTTTTTCCTCTCGGTCTAAACGAGGGTATGAGATTCCGCCGCCCTTTTCCAAAGTTTAATCCCGGCTTCTGGGTAAAATTATATCCCATTTTCTCCATCATCTGTCGGGACCTTTGCTCATATAAGTGAAATTGAGGTGATGTTTGTTCATCACTTTCACTACTTTGTCTCTGTCGAGGCGACGTGGCCACTTTGCCGAACATGATCGGCCTTTGGGACTTCTATCGGGGAGGCACTTCAAAGAAGTGCCCTTGATCCTCGGTTATTTTTAATTGAGAGAGGAGGGAAGACCTGAGGGGCAAATGATATGCCGCCAGAACTTCAAGTTCGGTCAGGCCATCCGCTTCGGTGGAGGTACAAGAAGGCTCAGACTCAGTAGCTATAGCATGCTCGTAGACTAACTTTACACTTTCATTGATAACCCATTCACTTTCTATTACATCCACTATATTATCAAGACCTAAGCTAAGTTCTAGGTGAGGGTTGATTTCGTAATCACCCCCGTCATCTTCTCCAAGGAGCTCGTACTCAGTGTCGGCTTCATTGCCACTGTCGTCGGGCTTTGGAGACTTGCTATGACCGTCATTGGAGGCTTCATGTGCTGGCTTGTAGAGTGCAGCATCTGTGAAGTAATTTTCCAACCCTTTGAATGGCTGCTTGTCAGCAATTAGTGTCCGGACCTCTCCTTCCTCATCGCAATATTTCATGCACTAGTGAAGAGTCGACGGAACTATCATATGAGAGTGAATCCAAGGTCGCCCCAATAAAATATTGTAGGAGGTATCAGCATCAATTACGTAGCACGTAACCTCCGTTTTCAAGTCTCCAATTTGACACCGCAATCGGATCTTACCAAGAGGATGGCTATTATTAGCGTTGAATCCATAGATGGTAGTGTGTGTAGGTGTCAAGCGATGAAGGGAAATCCCCAACAGCTGCATCAATCTACTGGGCACGACGCTGAGTGCAGAACCTGGATCAATCTGAATTCGGTCCACTTTTGTGGACCCGACATATCCAGTAAAATATAAAGGCCTATTATGCTTTATATTCCTCACCTGCATGTCTTCTGGAGAGAAGATAATTTGTGGGACCTGCCTCCTCACTTGATGACAGTGGGGGCAAGAGTCCCGCTCTTCGATGGCCGGCTCGACAATCTGAGCTAGGAACGACTCAGAGTCTGCCAAGGCCTCTCTTAGAGCTTCACGTGTTGATTTTGATAATCTCAGCAATTCGTAAGCGTTACTCGCGCTGGGATGTTAGCCAACTGCGCAATTATGTCAAATTCGAAGGGAGTTTCTTTGGCTCCTTCATCTCTGGTAGGATTCTTCTGGAAACGAAGTCCTTTCTGCTTCGCAGGCTTTGCGAGTTCTGCATAGATATCTTTTGGATCCACTCTAGTGTAGTCCTTAAGATATGTCTTTCCAGATCGAGTACTGGAAGGGCCTGCCCCATCTTGATGGGTGGCCATAGTTTCGGGTTCTTCTTCAGAACTTGTGAAGGCGCCTGAAGCTATATATTCTCCCTTTATATCCGCAGAAATGGCATTGACAGCCCGTTTCTTCTCTGGACCTCTTGAAGTAGTCCATTGTTCATCTTCCAGCAAATCAGGGTGAACCCACATAACTTCCCCCTTTTGGGTTGTTACGGGGACAAGTCCCTCTTGGGTTTTGTGGGGCGGATCAAGATTCTTCGTGACCATCTTAGGCTTTGTTGTGCGGATCAAGATTCTTCGTGACCATCTTACCCTTAGGGATTGGGGTCACTCCTGCGGGAAACTCGTGGGTTCCGACCATTATGGTTGCCATATTGGCAGTGACTTTCTTCTGCTCTTCCTTAAGCGTCAGAACTCCAGCCTCTATTAGTGTTTGGATTCTGTTCTTAAGGGGAAAACAATCCCTGGTAGGGTGCCCAACATTCCGGTGATAAAGACAGTAATTTGGGTCTTTAGTCTTACCCGCATCTTCTGGCTTCTTATTCTCCAGAAGTTTTAGCATTCCCTTCTTTTGGAGCAGGTGAAAGAGGACTGGTGTCTGTTCAGCTTTGAAAGTGTAATTCCTTTCTTGCTGCGGTCTAATTTGCCTTGACCCTCGCTGACCTTGAGATTTCGGCTCTGGCGGAGGACTGGTTTTCTGAGGAGCAGTTTCTGACGACATTACTGCTTTCCCTTTATTCTTGTTGCTGTTGCTTTGGGTATATGATTTACTACCCCCAGCACTTCTTGGCCCGCGGGACTCTTCAACTCGGCGAATCAAGTCTTCAGCTTGCTCTCCTTGTTTGAGCAGGTCCCTCCACGTCTTAGACTCTACGGCCCCCATTTTGAGGAGCACATTGGTCTTAAGGTTGTGTCGACATGTCTCGACTAGAGTTTCCTGGATCATTCCGTGTTTACAATGTACGGACTTCTCCCGGAACCTTTCTATGAAATCTTTAACCGCTTCTTATTCCCCCTGCCTAGTTGCAAGGAGGGAATGAACCGTAATCTCAGTGTCATCCTCGAAGAAACGTGAGAGAAATAATTTCTCAACATCTAACCAGGTATTAATAGTACCTGGGGACAGCTGCATGAACCAAGTAAAGGCAGGCCCTCGCAAAGTACTTGCAAATACTTTGGTCATGATGGGATCATTACCCATTAAGTGTCCTGCTTGGGACAAGAAATAATAGATGTGCTGACTGGGCGATCCCTTCCCGTCATAGGGCTCCAACTTGAGCGGCTTATACTTTGGAGGATAGGGTACCACATCCCATTCTGCTGGATATGGTCTAGAGACTCCTGACTCCTTCAACTCTTTTTTATGCATCAAGGTTTCGAGTTGATTCTGTAACTTTTCAAGCTTTTCTTCATGCGGATCATGGAAAGAAAATCTATCTTCTTCCTCATGCATCGAGTGGGCTTTCTCCTCCTGTTCTTCTTCATTTGGAGTCTTCTTGCCCCGTTTAGCATTATCTTCAACAACTTTTAAAAGTAGCATCTTAAGGTCTTCAATCGTTTTCTGTTGCTCTTGAATCATTCTTTCTTGAGCCTCAAATCTCTGATTGATATCACCAGATTTATCTGCCATGTGCGACGCTGACTTCTGTAGCCGAGACGATATAGAGGATGGGGGCGAGGCTATAGCGGAATTATCGCTGTTCTCGTCGTAAGAACCCCCTGCGAGCTTCTTATAATTTCGGGGCGGGACGGCTCCTGATCTTAGTCGAGTAATACGATTCAGTTCATCATCGCTCGATTCTGAATCATCATCCGTCTCTGCAATTTTTTTCCCTTTTCCTACCATGTTGGAAGTTACAGCTCTCCCTTGTTTCAGGGGAGTGGTTCTTGTCTTCTTAGCAGGATTCTGGTTTGACTCATTTAATCGGTCGAACACAGATATCCTGTTCTTGCTGCAGCCACAGTTATTCATCACGGCTGATACTGTTGTCATAAGTTGCTGGCAATGGCAACTATGTTCAACTTGAAGTTGGTCTATGCCTCTCTTCTTAGAAAGATGCTCCCTGAGGTCAGTGCCTCTAGCCACGAAATCAAGAGGTCCATTCAACTCTTGAGAGTGTTTAGGAATCCACTGAAGCTTCTTTGATTGATCAACCCTGACTCTGGGCTCGAACCGATCCTCGCGTGGCTTAGGAATAGCCTCGCGTTTTATATTGCGGGCCTGAGAGATAGCTCCGCGCTTATCCATACTAGCCTTGCGTTTCTCGCTGGCTTGGTGTGTCCTTGGAAGTTTAGCTTCTGGAATAATAGCCCCGCGTGAAAGGAAGTTCTTGCACGCTGGCTTGTCTTCACGATTGACGTAGATCATAGCTTCGCGCTTAGCGCGGTTTTTACGACTGACAACTATCTGCCAATCATCTTCCCGTTCCTTGTGGGTGTCAGAAGTCTTGCGTTTATTGCAAGTATTACTGGCTTCGCGTCTCTCGCTAGGCACAGTAATAGCCCCGCGTGGAGAATCACACGCTGGCTTTGAATAATTTTTATACTCGCGTAACTCGCGAGTGTTGGGTATTCTGTGACTAGCGCAACCCTTACTGGCTTCGCGTCTCTCGCTAGGCACAGTAATAGCCTCGCGTGGAGAATCACACGCTGGCTTTAAATAATTTTTATACTCGCGTAACTCGCGAGTGTTGGGTATTCTGCGACTAGCGCAACCCTTACTGGCTTTGCGTCTCTCGCTAGGCACAGTAATAGCCTCGCGTGGAGAATCACACGCTGGCTTGGAATAATTTTTATACTCGCGTAACTCACGAGTGTTGGGAATCTTGCGTAACTCGCCAGTATTACCAGCCTCGCGTGGAAAATCACACGCTGGCTTTTCCTTGCTTTTAAGGCAAGTTGTATCTTCGCGTTTAACGCGGTAGAGATTGGTCTCGCGGGTAGCGCGAGCCAATTTGCGAGGGACCACAGCCTCGCGTCCTCTAGAGTTAGCTCCGCGTCCAAGGCGGGCTTTGAGGGCTCTACGCCTCGCTCTCCGGTTCCTGTTCCGGAGTTGGGTCCTGGTCAATCCAGTTCCCATGTCTTCTTCGGCAATCGGAAGCTCTTCCTCGGTTAGGATTTCTTGTGTGGACTCCGGCGTTATAACCGTAGTCTCCAAGGATCCCCGTCTCTCGGTGGATACCTTTCTACCCGTCACTCGGGCAATAGAGTACATACGGCGATAGTGCCGTGTCTCATCCAAGTCACCTGATCCGGAGGAGAGAAACTCCTCGTACTTCTGCTGGTCGATTTCAACGACCAGCGTGTCTACTTCGGATCTGATCAAGTCAACGTCCGATTGCGCCACAATCTCTTCATCAGTGATTGAGACGGCTCCCACTGTGGTCGCCAGTTTGTTCGTCGCAAAAGTTTCTTCGCTTCCTCCCATCGAATTAACTTAAATTACAATGAAAGTGAACAAGATATAAAAAAGAACAAACGAGAGGATTTTATATTTCAATCTCTCTCTTTTACAATATTGTGGGATCTGTGGCGATGGGATCTGTCAAGCAGTTCCTTTGGACGATCGGTACGTTGAAATCTTCTCTTTTAAAGATATCGGCCGAATATAGACGATCTTCTCTGGCTTTGATTCGTTCAAGGCTCTCTCGCGTAACTCGAACTTCTCAAGAACTCCAGAAAGAAGATGGTGATTTTCTCTGATCTTCACGAACTAAAGGCTCTGTGCGTAACTTGAATTCTCCAAGATTTCAGAAGATGATCAGCAAAGGCTTCAAGGCTCTCTCGCGTACTTGAATTGCCAAAGGATCGATAGGAGGCTTCCGATGCCAAAAAGAAGAAGAAGACCCTCCCTAGGGTTTCACCAGGAAGGTATTTATAGCCCCAGGTTAATGCAAGAGTTTCTATCTAAATAGAACTCGTCATTATCAGGGATTCCAATCAAATATCTTAGTTTTGATGGAATTCTGATTAGACTTGATTCGGGTATTTGGATAAGCCCAGAATCATAATCTCAATCAATTTGATATTCTGGTTATCTGCTTACGCGGAGCTTTAATCGCATCAAAACGCGACGCTAAATAACCAAAACGCGGAGTTAACGCGGAGCTATTGATCATCTCCGCGTTTTATTCAAACGCGAGGCTAATACAAGCCAGACTGCGGAATCAACGCGGAGCTATTAAACATCTCCGCGTTTTATTCAAACGCAGGGTCAATGTAACCAAATGCGGGGCTATTGAATTGGCTCCGCGTTCTGTTGTGGAAAATCTTTTTAACTTAGAAATTTTCACTGCCAACAAGCACTAGCTGGACTCCTATTGATCAGATAGACTGCCGTATCTACAGCGGCTCCCCAAAGTTGCAAAGGCAAACCTGCTTGTAGTCTCATACTCCGAGCTCGCTCCAAAATGGTTCTATTCATCCTCTCAGCCACGCCATTTTGCTGCGGTGTCCTCGATACAGTCTTCACTCTCCTGATCCCGTGGGTAGAGCAATAGTCATCGAACTCCCTATTACAAAATTTCCCACCATTGTCTGACAACAGATATTTTACCTTCAAATTTGTTTCATTCTTAACAAGAGCTTTCCATACCTTGAAGATCTTGAAGACATCGGATTTCTGCTTAAGTGCAAACACCCATATTTTCCTACTTGAATCATCTATGAAAGTTACAAAATAAGAATTACCTCTAAGAGACTTCGCCGAAGAAGGCCCCCATACATCTGTATATACCAACTCCAATCTCTCGGTTTTCTTCTTCTTGCCATCCTTCATAAAGCTAACTCTTTTCTGCTTTCCAAATACACAGTTCTCACAGAAATCAAAATTAGCATCTTTCATATCTGTCAACATACCTCTGGATTGCAATACCCTCATGCCGCTATCGCTCAAGTGACCGAGTCTCTGATGCCATAAGGTAGCCTTCTCATTCTTCACGGTGGCCAAAGAAACAATGTGATCAACCGAGCTTGAGAGTAAATATAGAGTTCCCACTCTCTCACCCTTGACCACTGCCATTGTTCCTTACTGATCTTCCACTGTTTCTTCTCAAATGAGATTTGATAACCTTCGCCATCCAGCTTGCTAACAGATATCAAATTCTTCTTCAAATCCTATATGTGCCTGACCTCTTGTAAAAGCAACGTTCCACCATTGTGCAACTTCAACTGAATTGTCTCCTTACCAACAATCTTGCATTCCTGCCTATTACCAATAGTCACATGCCCAAAATCACCTTGGACATAATTCTCAAACCATTCTCTGCGAGTAATGCAATGGAACGAAGCCCCTGAATCCACAAACACAGATCTGACTTCGATTCTGTATTAGCAGACAAGCACAAGTCATCATACTCTTCACTTGTATTCACCACATTCGCTCCTTGTTTGTCTTTGTTTAGACAATCCTTCTTCATATGACCCTCTGTCTTACATTTCCAACACACTTAATTTTTTCTTAAACTTCCCCTTAGATTTTGATCTCTCTCTTTACTTCGACTCCTTGCTTAAACTTCTACCCCTTTCCTTTCTTCTGTCATTATCAAACGACAAAGCAGTACTTGTAGAAACTGTGCTCTCACCCATACTCTTTTTTATCAATTCATCATTCATGATTGTACTCACAACATCATCAAATTTAAGAGCAGTATTGGAAGCATTGCTGATGGTCATAACAACATTACTCCAACTATCCGGTAACGAACACATAAACATCAAAGTTTTAATGTCATCAGTAAAGACAAAATCTAAGGATTCAAGTTGTGCCCATAATGTGTTAAATTCGTTCAAATGATTAACAACTGAACTATCAGAAGGCATCCTCAAGTTGAACAACTTTTTCATTAGAAACAGTCTATTTGAAGCAGACGGTTTCTCATAAAATTTAGCCAACGTTGACATCAAATCTGAAGTGGTCTTCTCCTTGGAGACGTTGAACACAACCTGCTTTGTCAGGCACAATCGAATCTGCGCCAAAGCCCTCCTGTCCAACAATTCCCACTCCTCATATGTCATCTTTTCTGGTTTTTCTTTAAACAGTGGTTGATGTAAATTCTTTTGATATAAATAATCTTCCATCTGCAACTTCTACCAATGGAAATTTGTCCCATTAAATTTTTTAATCTTTCCCTTCCTATCTTCTGCCATAACTCTCACTCAAAATCAACACCGATCTGAGTGAAATCTGACTCGAACCTAGCTCTGATACCAAATGTTAGGAAAAGATAGCGGAATAATACTAATGCAACAACCAGCATAATCAAATAGTTAACCGAAGAGAAAAATAGCAGAGACAGAGAACACGCAGATTTAATATGGTTCGGCAATATGCCTACGTCCACGGGGACACGATCGAAAAATTTTCACTATATCAAAAGAGGATTACAACTTTCTAGTTCTCAACCACAAGAGAAATCACAAAGAAATCATACAAGATTTTGAGATCAAATCCTAATCTCTTGTTGCAGTGATTTATCTTTTGCTTCGACTGCCCAAAAAAATCAAAAGAAGCCAGCCGCCTCTGCAAAATTATTTTCCTTCGGCTAAAGGACAGAAGCCGCCGCACCAAATTATTTTCTGCTTTGGCCAAACCTCTTCACCTTGAAACCAAAGAGAGCAGCACCTCTCTTTTTTTCTTCTCCTCAAAGCCTCAAGGTAATTAGCAGCACCCAATAATTTTCCTGCTTCCCTTCTTTCTTTTGGCCAAAAGTTTCAGCCGCCAATTTTTATTTCGGCTTCTTTGTCTTGGCTCTTTTTCGGCTTTTTTTTGGGCTCTACAAAAACCCTAGCACCATACCCCATATATATCATATCATAACGGGTTTGGGCCGATTTTGGACCCGTTTCGATATACTGAAACCCGCTGCGGCAATGGGCTCTATTAGCAACAGTTCCACAAATAAGATGAGGGTCCCACCCTCGTATCTTGGAAACAAAATGTGATTTTCAGAAACGCGTTTCCTCAGATAAATGCGGACCTCAAATCCGCGTACCAACAGAAAAACATAGTTATCAAAATCGCGAACTGGCTACTAAAGTTCGAATTCTAATTTCAGCAAAAGCTCGTCCATTTGCCACCACAGCTAAAGTGAAATTCGCTCCTTGAATGTTTAAGAGAATATAAAATCCTATTATAAAGATATCATTTGGAGGCAATGTCATTTCCATTAACAAGACAATGAGTTCCAATACAAGAGACCTCAGAGAACTTCTCAACAAAAAAGAGAAAAGAATCTCAAGTGTCTAAATGTTATTGTGAACGATTGATCAATGCGGTGTTATTATATTGTTACTATGTAGCGGCGTATTGTTACTGTGTAGCGGCTCCTACTAAATTCTTATTACTGTATATACTGATAGCTTTCTGAGATACAATGTTGTTAAATAATTTATTATTTTTTCGATTTTTTGTTTTTGTTTCTTCTCGTACCAAAGAGCCAAAAAAAAATGTTTCCTTCTCGTTTTTCTTCCCTTTTCATTTCTTTTTATTACCTTTCGTTCATTTCCGGTCAAACCAATCATAGCCTTATAATAGAGATAGAAAGAAAAAAGAGCTTGCAAATAATTAAAAGGATTTGAGGGTTTTGTCCACTTTTATGCTGCAAAGAAAAATAAAAATGATTCCTTTAAAAAAAAATACAAAAGAGAAAAGCGAAAAAAAAAAAGAAGAAGTCTAAATAAATAAAAAGAAATCCGAAATTTGCTGAAACTGATGAATAAACCCAGATTGATTCTTCCTTTGGCTAAGAACTCTCATCCTTAGTAGTTAAAATTTCTCTCTTCTTCTTCTTCGGCGTTCCTGAGGATGCTGATGCAGAATGGAAGCGGATTTAGTAGGATTTGTGGTGGATAAATTAGAAAAGAACTTAGGATTTAAGATAAATTGGGAGTTTTGGATCTCATGTCTAGTCGAATCACTCGAGAGAAAAGATTTGATAAAAGAAAATAACATGCTCTCAATTTCATTCATCATCTCTCACTATATTAAACTTAGGGTTTCACAAACTATATAAATAGAAAATCCTAATGCAACAATTAACAAATCTTTTAAAATCTAACCAAATCTCCAATTCAATCTAATTAAATCCAACTAAATAATTAATCTCATCTCTATCAATTCTCTCCCGCTTGGAAATATTTATCGTCTGGTAAATAGCGACAAGAAAAAAGTCATGTAAGTCTAGATGAAGGCGAGCAATCTGAGAGCAATGGTAATTAATCTACTGTCCGGAGTGTACCCTGAACAAAATACCAATCATCGGGCTGGTGTGAGTCTGTTTTACCATTTTTCCTTGTGAATCAGGTCTGGTGTGAGTCTGTTTTACTAAACCCAATTAAAATTAGATCCTCAGAGAGTCTTCATAATGGCTTCCGAATTTCTGTCCCCTCCCAAGCGGCGAATCGAAGAGTATGGGTGCTCGGATGGAGATCGGAGAGTGGCAGCTGAGGGCAATGACGAGTTATTCGGGGCCGTTGCTGATGGTCGAGGGAAGAAAAGGAGTCGGCATCGGTCTAGATCCATGGAGTCGAAGTAGGCAGTGGCAAGAGAGGGTCGTGAGTGAGTAATTTTGATCGGGGTTGTTTTGTTGTCGAGGTTGAAGAACAGAGAGAAAAGGAGGTTGGTGGGGCATTGATGAAGAGGGAGGGAACAACTCCGGCTTGTTCTTCTTCTTCTTTTTCTCTTTTCTCCCCTCCTTTTTTTTTTTTTTTTAACTCAATTTCTCTCTCTCTTATCTGTTTCTATTTTTTCCTCTTAGTTTTTTTTTTTTTGGGTATTTACTGATTTGTCCCTCAAATCTTTATATATTATAATTTAGTCTCAAATCTTCATATTTAGATTTAGTCCCCAAATCTCCTAAGTTACTACAATTTAGTCCCCCTCCCCAAATCCCTCAAATTTTTGACCTGATATTACCATTTTACTATTCTTATTCATTCTTTCTCTTCCCCATCTCTTCTCATCCTTTCTTCCTCCTCACTTTTCTTTTTCTTCACTATTCCTCCTCCCTTCTCCTTCTCTCTTCGGCTATGTTTGGTTTGAGAGAAAATGGAAGAAAGAAAAAGAAAGAGAAAAGGAAATAGAAAAGAAAAGAAAAGAAGATGGAAATTGGATTTTCCATGATGTTTGGTTAGCAAGAAAATATTTTCCTTTCTTTTAAATTTTTTCACAAACCAAACAATAGAAAATATTTTCTTTCTTATTTTCTTTTCTTTTTCTTCATTTTCCCTCAAACCAAACAGAGACTTCCTCCTCTCTTCTGAGAAAGAAGAGAGAAGGAGAAGAAAGGAGGAATAGTGAAGAAAAGGAGAAGATAAGAGGAAGAGAGGAGGAGAAGGGAGGAGGAAGAAAAGGAATGAATAAGAAGGGGTAAAATAGTAATATCAGGTCAAAAATTTGAGGGATTTGGGGAGGGGGACTAAATTGTAGTAACTTAGGAGATTTAGGGGATTAAATCATAAATATAAAGATTTGGGGACTAAATCATAATATAAAGATTTGAGGGACAAACCAATAAATACCCCTTTTTTTTCAACTGATTTTTTTTTGAATTGTTTTCTCAAATCTAAAAGTCAAAAAATAATAAAGAAAGATGAAAGAAAAGGATGGTGAAAAATGAAAGAAAGACAATATAAGAATTAAACTTTAATACCAATTTGATAAAGTACACAAGGGGATTTAGGATTTGTAGTGTAGAAATTAGAGAAAAAAACTTAGGATTTAGAATAATTTGATAAAGTACACAAGTGGATTTAGGATTTGTATTGGAGAAATTAGAGAAAAAAACTTAGGATTTAGAATAATTTGAGAGTTTTGAACCTCACACTCAATTTCATTCATTGCCTCAATTCCAAATATCCTTTTTAGTAAGTACATCTCATATGAAATTCAAAATTATAGATTTTTTTTCTAAGTATAACATCTTACATTTCTAAATTATTCTTCTCCTTTTTATTTTTACCTAATTTCGAAATTTTCCTCTTTCTTAGTCATTTATTTCCTCTTCTTAGTAGTTCTAATCTGTCAAGCACTTCAAAAAAAATTATTATAATCTACTTTAAACAAAGATAAAATACTAAGATGTGAAAAAAAAAAAAAAAAAAATAACATAGAAATCTAATATGAAACAGATAAGTCGTTTGAGCTGAGAAATGGAGAAAAGGTTAATCTAGTTGGTTTGCTTTATAATATTATATAAAGATTATATAATGTTATTTAAGGATTCATAAAAATCTTTCCTTAAAAAAAAGATTCTTAATAATCTGTTACCTTAACAAGCTATTTAGTCAATTAAATAATTTATGAATAAATTGTTTTCAACCCAAATCAAATAAAGATCTTAATCATGATCAAGTTCTAATTAGATGGGTTTTATATTTTAATGAGAAAAATCTGTTAGGGAAAATCTAAATGCACCCCTTCTCCCCCAGTTTCCAAGTATCCCGTCTTTGAAGCACATTCTTGTATGGTGCAAGAATTGTTTTCCATTCCTTTGATTCGATTTCAACAAAAAGGAAAAAGAGGAAAAAAAAAAAAAAACTACAAGAAAAGGATATGTTACGAAATCTCCTTTTATTTGTTGTAGGTCTTTCACATGGCTATGAGGCATCGGTCATGTGCGTCGGTCTTGTACAGTAGCAGGGAGTGCTTGCAGTTGCGTAAGCCTATGATTTTACTAAATGATTCCCAAAAAACCTATTTTTGATACCTATAAATAGGTTAAGAGTGATCAACCACTCTTCTTAAGGTATAATGATGGAAATCTACTTTCCTGATAGATAATATAATCAAGTATTTAGTTTTCCTTTTGGATGGATTTGGAATATCTTAATTAGATATAATTGGATACAATTGGATCACCCAAATCTTAATGGGAATCATGTACGAAAATCAGTTTAGATCCTCTTTTTGTGTGAGTCTATTTAACCTCGCATGGTTTCCAAGGCTATTTGCTTCCAGATTGCAAGGCTATTAGTGTTGCATTGCTCTTTGACGCGAGGCTATTAGCCTCATGTGATTCTTTTAACGCGAGGCTATTAGTCTCACGTGGTTCAGCCACAATTCTATATGAAATTTAAAAAATATTTTTTTTTCTAAGTATAACATATTCCTAAAATTTTCTTTTCTCTTTTCTTTAATTTCTAAATGTCGTTCTCTCCTAGCCATTTATTTCCTCTTCTAAATAATTCTAGTCCATTAGACATACCAAAAAAATTTAATCTACTTTCAACAGAAGAGACATTATTGAGATGCAAAAAAATAAAAAATTATAGTACATTGTTTTATTTATTGTTCAAATTTTATTTTCTTATAAGAGTTTAATTTTTTTTTTTTTTAAATAATCTACTTTTCTTGTACTCTCAATCACAAGATACTCCCTTTAAATATTTTGACTTTTGCTTCGATTAGAAAAGAAAAAGCCTATGTTATATATTTTATAGATTTTTATGTAGATTTAGAGAGATTTATTAATTAAGTTTTGGCAAATTATTAGGGTTTTTAGAGAGATTTAGAAAGAAAAAAATGGGAAGAAGACGAGGATAGAAACATCCCAATACTAAAGTTACAAGAAATTGAATTTTCTTTTCAAAAATATCTCAACCCAAAATTTGTTGATAGTTTCAAGGATTTTGGCCAAAAATTTAGTGCTGACTTGGTACTAATTTTGCTCCAGTTTGGAATCTCTACTTTTATTGAAAAACCAACAAAAATGGAGGGTTTTGGTTGGGAAATTCTAAATACATTTTCTAGGTATCCCACTTTCTAAGTACACTTCCTATAAAGTTCAAAAATAAGAGCATTTTCTAAGTATAATCCCACTATATTCACAAGTTATTCTTATTTTATACTTTTTCTATATTGTTTCTCTCTCATTTCTCTCTTAATGCCTCTTACCGATCCTAGTTCTATCTCCTCCCTAACTGCCTGACCTTACTATCAGCCTCCTCCTTAGCAACCCGACCATCATCTCTCCCTCTCAAAACTCTAGCTACTCTGAAAAATCTAACCCTTTCTTTAAAACTTTAGCCCCTATTAAAATTCTATCCCCTCATTGAAAAAGTAATTCTTTAACTAATTTTAATTTTATCTTTTTATTCTTTTTACTTTTTGATTATTGAGAATTATTAAGGTTTTTATTCTGTTTATTGTTTATTTTGGAGTATTAAAAACTATTAGGTTTTGAATTCTTTTTTATTTTTGGAGTCTTGAGAATTATTAGAATTTTAATTTGAAAAAGATTATGAAAGAAACATGATAGAAGAATATATATATATATATATATATATAGAGAGAGAGAGAGAGAGAGAGAGAGAGAGAGAGAGTGAGTTGTAATAAAACTAAATATGATGAGGAAAAACTCTTTAATAAATTATTATGGCAAACTCATAACAAAATTAAACTTTTTTTTTGTGGGAGTACTTAGAAAACTGGGCGGATGCATGTAGAATTTCTTGTTTTGATTTTCTTTGAATTGTTTTTATTACTTGAGGAGGAAAGATTGTGTACCTTTTTTATTAATTAAAGTTATCCTCGAATCCATACATTTTTCTATGATCAATTTACCAATCTATGAAAAATAAGGAAACCTCTTTTTATCACCAAATACTTACAGGATTGATTGGTTCCTTAATTGATAAAATGGATATCTGATTGTAAATAGTGTTAACTAAATTATTGATCACTAAATTCTTATTTGTTTCATGGAATGGAGATTAAGATTTGGTGGTAAAGATTATTTTTTTTTCCTTAATTACCAGTTTTTGGTTCATACTCAAGAAGTCATGAAAATGGTGTTTAGATTTGAGGATATGATGACTTTAATTGATAAAAAAGGAAAAAGTACACTCTCTTTCCTTTTTAATTAATAACTAAAATCCAAAACCACCATTACAATTAGTTTACCCAAAAATTAAAAAAAAAAGAATTTTTAAAATGGACCAAAATCAGTGTCATTTAAGCACCAAAGTTCTTAAAACAATTAGAGGTTTTTGTGGATTAGGTAAATTTCTAACGGGGAACATTAGAATCAAAACTAAACCCACACTCCGTGCTCAACCGAAATCAGCCCACCTCTATTCCATTAAACAAGAATTTAATAATCAAAGATGGGGCAAATGGGAAATTTTATAGGTGCCCTTAGAAAATCTTTGATTATTTTCTGTCCTCAGCAATCCGGGGGTGCCCTAAAAGGAAGATCTTTTCGCGTGCACGGCATTTTTGTACTCTCTTTTCCGCTGTTTCTTTTTCCAAAATTTCCAAATATGGAACCGACCCTTTAGCTCCTTTCTCTCACGCTTCTCGCTCTCGATTTCTAGGGTTTAAGAGCAAAAATTTAGATTCAATTCTCAATAAATTTTGTCGTTTTGAGAGGTAATGACCCATGAATTCTCCTTAAATTGATCACATTTTCAGGAATTTTGTCCACATCCCTGTTTTTCTTGGATTTATTTGTTGAATTTCTTGAAAATGTTGCTCTATTCATAGCCCTTCCTCATGCGCAATTAAGTTGTTTTTAGGGTTTAAGTTGATTAGATTTTAAGTTCTTCTTGTGGAATGGAAGTACCTTTGATGGTTTTGTAGGAGTTATCTTTTTTTTTTTTTGGATCAATTTCTTCAATTTTTTGTAACTGTTTATATTAGTTTGTTCTGTTAAAAATCTTTAATGGAAATGTTGAGGGATCATCCCACAATAATGACTTCATAAAATTTTCTTGAATTTTTCAGGTTGATGCTTTTTGTAGAAAAAGTAAAATCAGACTTCTCAACGATCATGGGACGTTTCTGAGCAGCTGTGAGTCATGAAAGGTTGCTTATTTTTGATATTTTTGGTTGATCATTTTTTCAGATATAGTTTAATATGCTTATTGTGTACAATTATTAGAACTGGGTAACTGATGATTGATTTCACATTCTATCCATAAATTATATGTTGATAACCAATTTTTGTTAGCTTTTACTTTGTCAGTTATCATTGTCTTGTTATGGAAACATATCATTATTAACTCATTTATCAACTTAGATCCTTAAACATCTGTCTTGTCGCAGAAACTTATTAATGCCTCCAGTATTTAATGTTTAAAAGTTTCAATGGTGGAATGCGCACTGGATTAAGTTTGAAAGGAAATTGTGTTAATTTCTCTTGAATTTGTTCTCTAAGTGATTATGTTTTGGCTTTTCAAGATACATGCCCCCCGAGTCTCCCATATTTAGAGATATATCTACCAAATCTTCATCTTTTGCAATTTACTCCCAAATCATATGAAAGGCAATAAAATACTCATCTCTGTTAGATGAATAGAATTTGGACGCTTTTTCAGGTGAAAAGAACTCGACCCCTCTTTTCTTATTTTCTCAAATTCTCTAAATTTAGCCTCAATTAGCTCCCTTCTTCTTCCTTTTCCTGAAAACTCATCATTACATCCAATTTTCACCAATATTAATGCACAGGTTCACCAAATTAAGGAAAAAAAAAAAAGAATGCAGGCAACCATACCAATAAAACCTACAGTGGTATAAGCTAGAAAGGATCCAATAAGAGTTATACAAAAATCAGTTACCTAAAAAAAACATTCTCATGAGATTCTTTTTTAATTTTAATGTTGCAACATACAAGAACCTCCATAATCATCAAAATTGTGGACTCATTTTTTATTTCAGTTAGAGCAGGAGAAGTCTTGAACTTAAGGAGGAACGACAACGGAACAGCCGTGCATTTATCAAATCAAACTTCAAAAAGTATATGAGAGGAAGTGGAGCTATGAAGAATTAAAAGAGAATGGAAGAGGTAGATCTGCAACCGTGGCCTTTATCTCAAAAACGTTGGTTGGTTGTCAGATTCAAGGCATACAATATTGCTTTCTCCGGTAGCTGCAAGATAGTTGCCTTATCACAATTTACATAGAGAGGACAATGGAAGAAGATGAAGAAAAGGGCTGGAGTTTATTACACAATATATTATTTGCATATTAAGAGGGTATTTTACATCATTTAAGACAATAAAGTGAAATCATTTAAGACAATAAAGTGCATATTTTCTTTATGTTCTATTTGTGAGTATTTTAAATTGCCCAACAAGTGATTTGAGGTGAAAATTGGAAAACATGAAAAAAATTTGGGGATATATTTCTAAATATGATTTTTTTTTTTTTTTTTTGGGGGTTGTTGGGGGGGGGGGGGGGGGGGGGGGGGGGGGCGTTATATATAACTAGGATCACCATGTAGGTTTTATTGTCTCCTAAGATGTCATTGGTCATCCTTCAGAGCTCGTGAGGCGTGTTATGAGTCCACTTATTGGTAATAATAAAGGATTCTACGAAAAACAGTAATTCTATATATTATGTGTGCCCCATCTGAAATGGAGGATTAATTAAAAAACGTGAGCTTAGGATGCTTCGAAGGGCTTATTTCTTGGGCTTTAGATGCGACAATTAGATTACATATATGCATGTAGATATTCTTATTTGATACTTCATTTATGAATATATATCAATGTTCCAAAAGGCATGCTTTGGGTACGTGGCGACGAGGGGGTTTCATGTTAGAACGTGGATGTTGTGAGTACATAGTGATTGAGAGTTTCCAAATATGGTTATATATAACTAGGATCACCATGTAGGTTTTATTGTCTCCTAAGATGTCATTGGTCTTCCTTCAGAGCTTGTGAGATGTGTCATGAGTCCCACTTATTGGTAATAATAAAGGATTCGACGAACAGTAATTCTATATATTGTGTGCCCCATCTGAAATGGAGGATTGATTGAAAAACGTGAGCTTAGGATGCTCCGAAGGGCTTGTTTCTTGGGCTTTAGATGCGACAATTAGATTACACATATGCATGTAGATATTCTTAGTTGATACTTCATTTATGAATATATATCAATGTTCCAAAAGGCATGCTTTGGGTACGTGGCGACGAGGGGGTTTCATGTTAGAACGTAGATGTTGTGAGTACATACTGACCGAGGGTTTCCAAGTACAATATATGTTTTTTACCATTTGGAATCTTTGTATATGGGGTCATTATCTTATAAAATGCTTTGATGCAGATGTCTAATGTTATAGTCAGTAATGAACAGTGAACAACATTCAACTGTATTGTAGTAACGGATGACTTTTGAGGCCAGAAGGATACTAATAACTATTTTTGTTGACAACTCGTGCTAGTGTTTAGAATGTAGGCAGATACATGACTTGGTTAGTTCATCTGGTGGATTCATATTTTTCTTTGCTGCAAGAAAGTTTGCTGGCTAGTCAACTGTCTTCAATATAACTTAACAGAATAATTGAATACGTGTTCGCGTGCTAAGTTGAGATGGAAGTGGTGTGCTTCTTATAATCTGTTAAGTAGTAAATTATCTAGGGTGGTGTGTGTATATTACCGGTTCAGTATCCTTAATAAACATGTTGTTGGCATGTAAGCATAACAATTTCAAATTATATGACCAAGTTAGTTAACGTTATTGTTGTTCTTTTGATACATATATGTTGTTAAATAATTCTTCATGTATGTTGTTGGCACATAGGTATAACAATAAGTAGTGTTTTTAAACCCAGTTTCATTAATTTCTTGGTACAAGAGCGAGTAGTGAGTACTCAGAAAACTCGACAAGTATTCGAATTACTTATTTAAAATACTAAATATTAATTTTTTAATATGTATATACCAAGATATTAAATATGTGATAAGAATAGATAATCTCATTACTAAAAAATCATGATATTTAAATGTAATAAAAACAAGTTTCATAGCTTATCAATATTCAAGAGCAGCTTTTGAACTTGGCTTTGGATTATCCCCAAAATTGACCCATTTTCCAACTTGGTTTACAACTCAATCAATTTGAAAAATTCAATTTCAAAAATAATCAAAAAATGAAAGAAGGAAATAAAATAAAAATGAAATATTAAGAAAAAGAAAGAATGAAAGAAAATAAAAATAATAATCAGAAGAAAGAAAATCAAAATAATAATTGGAAGAAAGAAAATCAATCTTACCTTTTTGTTACACTCGAACCACCGCGAGTCACTGCTAATCACCTTTGCTCCCTAGACCCATTTTTGCTGCTACCCATGAGCTACTGGCAATACTACTTTGCTGATTACGTCTCAAAACGATTTTGGTCCACACTGATTTGCCGCAACTATAGAACTTGTTGAGAGAGAGATAGAGATTAAGACTAGATTGAATCATAATTTCTCTCAATGACTTTTACAATAAGAATTGGTTACTCTGATTTGGGTAAAAACATTATGATCTTTTTTATATTTTGGCATCATAAGGGGTCCGAGTTTTCGCTTCATACCCAGACCCAATCAAGTACTCATCGAGTCAAATAAGTATTTGTTTTCTCCTTTTTTTGCGAGTTTCCTTAACTCAGCGCGTTCAAAGAGTGAATCTGAGTATTTGGATGCGTTATCTGAGTTTTAGAACATGGACAATAAATTATATGGTATTTATTTGCCAACATGAGTCTTTTGTCATTCTTGGATTTAATTGTTTTTTTTTTTTGATTAAAGACGGTGGGCTAATGCCCCCCGTGTTCCATTAACCCAGCTTAATAGAACAGATATATAGTGCATAGTACAAAGCGTAAAGAAAGAAAAAAGAAACAAAATATAAGGCATGAGAGCCACACTACGTATTACAATATAAATCCATTACATTGCATTCATAAGCAGCGCAACTAACGCAGTCAACAATTAACAATTTCCATTGTTCCAGCTGATCACTCCTGGGCATCCACCTCTGGCATATGTGAGTTGCCATTTGCAGGCGGTATATCATCGTCTACATTTTCTTCCTATGAAAAGTCGTCTGGCCTTTCTTCCTCGAAGAGAATACATGCCCAAGCACTAATATCAGAGTGAATAAAGACCATGCACGTTTCTACTGAATGCGTTGTGTTCCTAAAAATCCTATTGTTGCGCTCTTTCCAAATGTTCCAATATATAGCGGCCATATATTGGTGTGCGACGGATCTTTCCCTTGTACTAGAATACGTCCGTTCCCAGAGACATTGCACTGTGTGTCCTACTGGCACCACGTTTGCATAGGCCGTCCGAATGGCACTCGTATACTAACAAAATAGCACGATATGCTGACCGGATTCCTCCCCTAGCCACACAGTACACAAACGTTTGGGCCCATCCATCCCCGTTTTTGTAAGTTGTCCCACGTGAGTAGTGCATCCTTGGTTAATAACCACAAAAAAACCCTAATTTTTAGGGGGCATCGTGTCCTCCAAATTTCCTTAGCGTGAAACAACCAACATCCCCCATCGTTGAGAAAACGATACATAGATTTAACGGAGAAGATTTTTGTCTTATTCCATCTCCATAGAGAAGTATCTACTTGTGTGGTTATGTTGTTGGTGGGTGGCATGGCCCCCAGCATGTTCTCATCTTGAATCGATGTCCACTGTCAGTTTAAGAAGTGGTCCCACACGGTTGAAAACTTGTTGATTACCGTACTAAATGTGTTAGGATACAATGATGCCAAAGGTATTATTGTACACCATCTATCTAACCGATGGATTTACCATTTCCGAGTTTAAAAGCCATACCCGGCCAAAAGGATGATTCAACATTTCTAACCTCCTTCCAAAAAGTGGACACATTTGTGGAGTTTCGTGACCTTACTCTTAAAGTATATCCCCTTGGACCATATTTTTCCAATAAGATCTTTTGTAACTGACCGTTGGGATTGCTAATGATTTTCCACCACCTTTTGCTTAACAACGATGTGTTAAAGTTGTTAATATCGATGATGCCCAAACCTCCTTCCTTTGATCTACATACTTGTCCCCAAGATAACAGATGATATTTTTTTCTATTTGTATCTACTCCTTCCCAAAGGAAGCGTCTTCTGATCTTGTCGATGGCTTTTATAACCCATCTCGGCATTCGAAATAAGGTCATAAGATACATTAGGGAACTAATCAATACTGCATTAATCATGATGACCCTACCTCCGATCGAGAGGTATTTGCCTTTCCATCTTTCGAGTTTTTTTTCTATTTTATCCAGCAACGGTGCCTAATCTTGTTTAAGCAACCTCCCTTGTCTAAGTTGTACACCCAAATGCCCGATTGGCAATTTTCCATTTTTACATCCAAATATTGCTCTAATCATCTGTCCTCTAATTTCTGTCAACCCCAGACATACTATCGAGCTTTTATAAAAATTAACAGACAGACTCGACCATGCCTCAAAACAACATAGGATGAACTTCAGCATCGCTGCCTCCTTAATATCATAAGTGCCAAATAGGATGGTATCATCCGCATACTGTAGTATGCTAACTTTGTGTGAAGAAGATGCTGGTAGTCCCCGTAACACACACATTCTCTCTGCTCGAGTAACCATGGTAGATAGCGAGTCTGCTACTAATGCAAAGAGTAGAGGGGATAGTAGGTCGCCTTGTCTAAGGCCTCTTTTGCAAATAATTTCCCTTCCCATGGACCCGTTTATAAGGAGTTTCATCTTTGCTGAGCTACACCAAATATGTATCAATTGTATCCAGCGTTGCCCAAAACCCTTTGTGCGTAGTGTCTCCAGCAAGCAATCCCATTCTACCGTATCGTATGCCCTCTCAAAGTCAAGCTTGAGCAGATAACCTTCCACTCTACCTTTTTTGCATTGATGTAGAACCTCATGCGCGATGGCAATGCCGTCTGCAATATTTCTGCCAGTAATGAAACCTGTTTGTGACTCACCAACCAATAATGACATTATCGGAGACAGCCTATTTGCCAAAACCTTCGATATTATCTTGAACACACTGTTCAGGAGAGCTATGGGTCTCTATCCTGCTGCCATAGTTGGTGAGCCAATTTTGGGAATAAGCACTATTTGTGAGTAGTTAGTTCTTTCGAGTTTCCCCTTGTTTTGGTGAACCTCCTTAAATAGTGTGAAGAAGATGTTGGTAGTCTCCGTAACACACACATTCTCTCTGCTCGAGTAACCATGGTAGATAGCGAGTCTGCTACTAATGCAAAGAGTAGAGGGGATAGTGGGTCGCCTTGTCTAAGGCCTCTTTTGCAAATAATTTCCCTTCCCATGGACCCGTTTATAAGGAGTTTCATCTTTGCTGAGCTACACCAAATATGTATCCATTGTATCCAGCGTTGCCCAAAACCCTTTGTGCGTAGTGTCTCTAGCAAGCAATCCCATCCTACCGTATCGTATGCCCTCTCAAAGTCAAGCTTGAGCAGATAACCTTCCACTCTACATTTTTTGCATTGATGTAGAACCTCATGCGCGATGGCAATGTCGTCTGCAATATTTCTGTCAGTAATGAAACCTGTTTGTGACTCACCAACCAATAATGACATTATCGGAGACAGCCTATTTGCCAAAACCTTCGATATTATCTTGAACACACTGTTCAGGAAAGCTATGGGTCTCTATCCTGCTGCCATAGTTGGTGAGCCAATTTTGGGAATAAGCACTATTTGTGAGTAGTTAGTTCTTTCGAGTTTCCCCTTGTTTTGGTGAACCTCCTTAAATAGTGCAATCATATCTTCCTTTATGACCTCCCAAAATGCTTTAAAGAAAAAAATTGGAAAGCCATCTGGTCCTGGCGCTTTGTCCTGACCCAATTCCCCAATAGCCTTCCTGATCTCCCCTTCGGAAAAAGATTCCTCCAAAGTGGACAACTCAGGTGTGGTGCCCCCAAAACTTTCCGACAGCTCTATCTGTCGTTGATGCACCTGTCCGAAAAGATTTTTATAATACTTGTGAAAGTATTCATGAATACATTTATCCCCTTGCACCTCACCATCTTTTGTATCTACGGTGAGAATAGTATTTGTTCTTTTCCTCCAACTCGCCATCCTATGAAAGTAAGCTGTATTGGCATCTCTCTCTAATCCACCTCTCCTTCACGCTTTGTCTCCACTTAATTTCTTCCAACTTATATAACTCCTGGATATGCATGCGACAGGAAACCAAGTCTGCCTTCTCTGCATCGAAAAGTGTTCTTTCTTCCGAAACCTTTTCATAACTATCAATTTTAGAAAGTAATCTCTGTTTGTTCCATCTAGCATTATCATAGAACCTTCTTTCCCATGATAGTACGCAATCTTCGGAGTTTAGAGCAAATGGTGCTTGCCCCATATGTTGTTGTTATTGGCGATTGCCAGCTTTCCCTAATCAGATTCCAAACCTCATCATGTTCGAGCTACCATTTCTCAAATCGGAACAAATGTTTTGGACGAGTCCGATTCTCTCCAGACTGAACACATATCGGAGTATGATCAGATGTTGGACGGTGGATGGCTCTTGCCAAAGCCAACGGAAATTTTCTCTTCCATTTATCCGAAACGAATACTCTGTCGAGTTTTGCCAAATTTGGCTCATCACGCATATCGGTCCATATGAATTTTCTGTCAGGTAAGGGTAATTCTATCAGGCTTAGTTGGCTAACCAAGTTATTAAATGCTTGTCTATCCTGATCGTTTCGGTCACCTCCCAATCTGTCGTCGACGAAACGAACGACATTGAAGTCACCACCTATAATCCATGGGTGTTCGATCTTCTTCGCTATTCCCCTTATTTCCCCCCACAATTTTCCCTCACGTCCCCGTGATTGGGTCCGTACACCGCGGTGACCACTTGTACAAAGTTGTCTGACCGTCTAGTAACTAGCATTGAGTATGTGTATTGGCCCCATGTTGCATCTGTGATCCAAAATTTTCCCTCGTCCACCCCTATTATTATCCCGCCAGATGTCTCTTTAGAGGGTTTGACTCGGTCGTAAATTTATGCCCCAGCGATTTCAGAATCGCTTGGGTTGGATTCTCTAACTTCGTTTCTTGTAAACAAAATATGTCTGCCTGACACTCCCGAATAACCTCCGCCACCATTCTCCTCTTAACAGGATTTTTCAAATCCCTAACGTTCAGAAAAGTATGTTCATATCTAGGTATCTAATGCCCTTTGCTACCCTCGACCCGTGCATATCATGGGTGAGTAATGGCCACTCTACCGAGTTGAGTCAACAACCGGGAGTTTTGAGGCCTCCAACCTTCTAATGATTCTTAGGCTGTTCTCACGTGAAGGTGCATCGTGTCCTAGAGTGACCACATACAGATGCGAGATCAACCAACATACTATCCGGTAAAATGCTTAAAATATTGCATGGTTCAAAGAGTATACCTGGCACGCTTACATTAGACTGTGCTTTACGTTTTGTTGCTAGACTTGCAACCTTGCCCGCTTGATACTCTCTTCTCCCTATCTTTTCACGTAGTCTGGAGCTCCTTCGGGACGGTGTAACCAAAGGCGCCCCTTCACCCTGCATCGGTTCTCCTGGTTCAGTATCATTCACATGATTGTGTTGGCCGAGTTGACCCGTATTGTCTTCTCTTGCTATGTCTTCCACTTCCTCTTGTATGTCCCTAGCTTCTTCTCTATCGGTAATTAGCGTGTAAGTTAGAGCCTTTCGCCGTAACCTTTTGGGCCATCTCGATGGTTGTCTTCGATGAGATTTCTGTTTGTCTTCCCCTCTTATAATATTTTCCATCATTTTCGCCATTGCCTCTTTAACAAGTTCTCTATCATACCTCTGCATGGCTGATATGAATGCATGTTGAGAGTCCTGGGATGGAAGTCCCTATGTGCTTGTTCCCTGGCCAAAAGAGGCCCTTTCGGGCTGCATTTTATTTGGGAGAAGAGTGGGTGGATTGGGCTGCAGCTGCCCTTGACTTTCATATTTATTTGGGCAACATTCGGGTAAGGAGTTAATTTGGCAACTTGTGGATGGGTCGGGTTGCAGCTGACCCGACCCACTATCATTAACCCAAACTATCTTTCCCCTTTCATCACGTAACAGACTTTAGATTAGTCCCCTTCTCTGCGATACCCAGATCAGCCCCCATCTCTCCTTCTGAGCGACCAGTCCCTTCGCCACCTATGGATGTAGCCGCACAGCGCGTTGGGCTCGAGGCTCTCCCTGCCTTGTCAGACGACATTCGGCGATACTGGTTGCTTGATTGGACAACGCATGGAGAGGTGTCCAGTCTAGTTTGTACGGGCAACCTTCCTTCTTCTCCACCCGAAGCTCGCCAGGGTTCAACACTGGCGATCTGTCCTCGCCGTGGTTCACCCGTGGCAAGCCCCATCGGCGCCTTGCCTCTATCTCTGTGGTCAACCCTTCGTTCTTCCTCCCCTGAATTGTGTGGCTGCTGCGCCAAGTTGGCAGCAGCGGTCGGCTGCTCCCCATGGGGCGCGGTGGAGGGATCTCCGGCGTCTTGCAGTGTGGCATGGACTGTGATAGAGATCGAGTGGAGGTGCGCGCCGATGACAGCCTGCATATCTGAAGGTATTGCTCTAACCGATTCGCACCCAACTAGAACTCTAGCAGCTTGCAACTCAGTTCGGTCCAAAGTCCCTTCCGCCACGTCAACTATGTGTGCAAACTTGACGAGCAGCTTCGCCAGATCCACCCGATTCCAATTTTGCAGCGGGAGTCTAGTGATGTCAATCCAAGCCTTGGTAGGAAAACGATGGTGAACAACATGCTCGTTGCTCGTCCATCTGTAAACCGTAAATCCGCCGTGTGATTCTTACAAGGGATCGACGTTCGGCCGACGACATGATCCAAGCCAGCCGCCGAGGGAAAACGTAGGAGAAAACGGTTCCCCCACGGCACCATCTTCCAATCGAATGCAGCGAAGGAGGCCGATATTCCATTTAGGACCTGCATGATGTCTTCCGATGTTGGCCCTCCATGACCTGGGTAAACAACGCCAATAACTCAGGACAAAAGGGCTTGGTCGGCGCTCGCTTGATCGGAAATGGGAAGGAACACACGGGGTTTGGGTAAGGCCATGTCCCCTTCTCTCTCTCTAGATTTATTCTGAAATGCGCTTGTTGTTCCCGATCTCACGGATGATTGCTTCTCTCTATTTGTGTCTGCTGAACTCGAGGGCACCGTTGAACGATGAACATCCTCTTGAGTTCTTTGCAGGACAACCTGCCTTGTGGTCTTAGTGGCCCGTATGATGCTCTTTGGTGCCTTGATCTCAACCTTAGATTTGATGTTCTTGTTCTGCTCCTGCCACAATTCCGGTATCGAGGGGCAAACTGAGATTCTGTGACCAAATTTCTTACAGTACTGGCAGCGCACTACTGGGCAGTGATCTTTGTAGTGTCCACTCTCACCGCAAACCCTGCAATACTCCTCACGGGAGGTTGGCGAGAGCCGCCTCTTCTTTGTGCCAGTGAGAGTTGCAATCGCAGTGCGCTCCACTTTGATTGTCTTTTTGAAGATCAACAAAATTACATTTATTTTAGATTTCTCTCTTATAAATGGCTATAGCTTCTTATCTCATCAATATCATCTTTTGGTTATTTAAGTTACAATCAGCTGGCATATGGATATGGATCAGATAGCATGTCAGTACTAGAAATAACAATGTGAGAATAGCCTTTTTGAATAGATTTACTAAGATCCAGAAAGATCCGGAGAAACATTTTTCCTTAATATGGAATGTGTATTGATTTAGGTTAGATGGATAAAACTTGTTTTGGACCGCTACAGTGAATGAGTAATATCAATAATAAATGCTTCCTAAATTATTGCTTTTGATAATCATCACTAACACTAACACGATATATGGTCTGCGTTATTTTTAACTTTGAAAAGAACATACCCATGAAATGGACCCTTTTCTCCAAGTGTTGAAGGATCTACTAGTTGCTGCCCCAACCATGAAATGGACCCTTTTCTCCAAGTGTTGAAGGATCTACTAGTTGCTGCCCCCCCACCCCCCCCCCCCCCAAAACAACACACACACACACAAAAAACACCAAAATCTTCACCTCCACAAAAAAGTGACCCAATCCTCTATGAAACCAACAGGGTGAGGTCACCTCCAGCCCCACACACATACGTATAGAGAAGAAGAGTATGAGTACATAAGAACTAGACATAGGAAGAGAAGAGAAGTTCAGCTACTACATGTACATCAACAAAGAATACTTGAAAGTACTGCAAAAGAAAATTGTCATTAAAGAAACAAGTTTCCTTTTCTTTTCCTGCCTACTTGATCTATCTAGCAAGAGAAATTTGAGCTGAGTTGATCAAAGAGAAGATAATCAGGCTTAGAAGAGTTTAAAAAACATACGAATTTTTTTTTTTTCTTGAAACAATCCAAATCAAAGGCATCATAATGTCACCCCATCCTTTCTTTTCTTCTTTGATAAGTAGTTCCTTAGGCAGATAGGCTTAGGCAGATCGGCTAACGGAGATACGAAAAGTATTTATATAGAAGGTTTGAAGAAATCTCAAGGACATTTAGTAAACAAAGGAAAAGAAAGTTCTTCATGGTTTATTACAAAATTTACATAACTAGCCATTGTTGGTAGACATATACGGTCACGCTTCTATAGTTAAAGTCAATCTTTATTGGCCAACAATACCGAAATCTTGATACCCTATTAGAGTAGTACTAGATCAAAGATATTTACAAAATGGACT
The DNA here is from genome assembly GCA_036321105.1 of Dracaena cambodiana. Classification (NCBI taxonomy): domain Eukaryota; kingdom Viridiplantae; phylum Streptophyta; class Magnoliopsida; order Asparagales; family Asparagaceae; genus Dracaena; species Dracaena cambodiana. The sequence goes on along the minus strand of JAYEPQ010000005.1, from coordinate 54,072,340 downwards.
AACAATACCTTCTGTAGCATGATTTCTATAAAATGAAACATAGTGAACATGCCTTTCTTTCAAGTACTCTATCATTAACCATCTATCTTTGATGGCTAGCCACACCAAAACGAAACCTGAGGGGCAACACAATACCTAAGTTACTTATAAAATGTACTAATAATACTTCCTTTATTAAGATGAGTATGTCAACAACATTTGAAGGAAGAAGAGGAGGTTACTAGATTTGGAGGAAGAAGAGATTCAACAACTGGGTAGGATTGGAATGTTTCTGTTAACAATCTGATCCCATGTTAGGATGTGGAAGCAGTAAAACGGCAATACACATCAGTGGTTGTCTGCAATGAAAGTTGTTTAAGCGTTGGTAGTAAGATTAAGTGAGCAATTAATTTACTTTTCAACTAATCACTAAACACCAAAAATTTTCAGACAATGCTCTTCTATTTTCTCCATAATAAAAGAGAGCGATTTTTAATGAAAGGTTGAAGTTGTGAAAATAAAGTCTTTTATAGGATTAAAGGGGGAGTAGTCCATTTAGAAAGTATTGCACCACTCAAAATGACAACTATTTTGGGAAAAAAGAGAGACTTTCTTTGTCGATGGGAAGGAGTATTAGAGAAAAACAGAAATTACATGCAAAGCTCCTTAATACTCTAGAACTCTTTCACTAAAATTTAATTCATTTTGGAAAACTTTGTAATCATATTAATCTATCTAATTCCATTTCTATTCTAAATTTAGAAAGGAAAAAAAAGACTAATAAAATCCTCTTCATGTTAAATTATCATTCTAAATATTTAATTCTTTACTTTCTTTTTTCATCAAACAACTATATCTCTAGTATTATAATTTGATTAGGCATATTTAGATAAATAGCTATCAAATTCTCTTGATATTTGAAGTTTTTATTTATTTACTTTTGATAGTGTGAAAATTTTGGATTCACATGCACAACAAGTGCACTTTGCTAGCATATTATAGTTATATGTAATGCATGCATGCATGCGTATGCATGATATTTATGGATATCTTTGGTTATTTCTAATTGAACCTTTCTAGAAATATATAATTTTAAATTAAAACCGAAGCCTAACCCATGGAACCAGAAAACGAAGCTTATGGGTTATTTCAGTTCCATTATCGGTTTTCACCCCTAGCCACTTACAAGTTAGATGTATACCATACTTGAGTACATTCTTGTAAGAAGCTTGTTTTCTTCAAACAGTGCCGTCATCTAGGCTTCTGGTCCTCTGCCGTTAAGTCTCTTTATTGAATATATTACGTATTTGCTTTATTTTAGGTTTTATTCCTATATCTTCTAAAGCACTAATCTCATGGTGTTCTCCACCCTCTTTGGAAGCGGGACTTGCTTAGGGATGGTAATGGACGCGTCCATGGGTTAATTTTTGATCCGTTCTATACAAAATTTTGAATTAGAAAAATGAAATTTTTATTTTTAATTCAAAATTTTGTATATGGTGGGCCAAAAATTGACCCATAGATGCGTTCATTACCATCCCTAGACATGCTACAATTGTTGGATCTTTGTTCTAATAGCACCAAGAAAATGCCTCCATGATAAGTATTATCAGTGGAAGCAGTTTCCTTAGCTCTATATATTTATTGCTCGTTATTCAGAAGAAGTATATTTATCGCTCGTTATTGCTCGTTAGCCTTTGTAGATTTCCTCTTCAGAAATGTAAATAACCAGTCTTTTGAACTATAAATTTAGAATATGTTGCATAACAAATTATCTAGGTTAATCATTCCTCATATATTATATAATCCTTGAAGCAGGGGCTAAAATCACCTAAGGTGTCTCTCCCCCCTCCACACTTCCATTGACTGAGTAGTTGGCACTCTGAATAGTTTGCGAATTAAGGCTTGTCATTTGTTCCTCAAAAGTTAATTGATACCTAAACTGTGGGCTGTGGCAATGGTGATTACATGATTATCAGCTTACTTGTTTTTACTTAGTGGTGCCTTCAGATGAGCCTCTTATGCAATCATATATTTTTTTTTCGACTTCAATTTTCTCTTCTTGATGAAATTCTATTATTTATGCACGGAAGACTCATAGTTTTCTAAATTCTTGGTCAGCACAGAATCTGTGGCACAGGGATCCCATGATCAGGAAATAGTTTTGTGTAGCAGGGGCTTAGTGGCTTCTTGTTTAAAAACACGAGTAGATCATGCACTGCTAAAAACATGAATAATATAACCTACATTATATATTTCAGAATTCAGACTCTTTTATCACCTTTCAGAATGCAGATTCTCTATGGATAGCATGTCCTATCATATATCATCACCACTATTATTATTGAAACAATTCTGAGTCGAGAATTCTGCCTGATGTCTTCTCATAGTGATTTCAATAAAAAAAATATGCCATCATTTTTCTTTTTCTTTTTTTTTCCCTGTGGATAATAACCTTTGGAACTAGGTAACAATAAAGTTTCTTGAACTCATACTCTTCATTTTCTGTACTATTTTTTTCTTTTCGATTGACAATTATTCCTATAATTTAATGGATTCTTGGGAGTATTCAGTTTTACTTATTCCTTTGTCCTGACAGAAGAAAACCTGAAAAGAGTGCTGGTGAAAAAAAAAAAAAAGTTAGCGATTGACATCCCATTGGAGTTGTCCTAACAGAAGAAACTTCTGTGCTAATTGGGATCCCCCAACAAAATAGAAGACACTTCGCATGACAGAGTTATCGCAAGAATTATGATAGAAATGGAACTTAATCAGACTGGGGCTAATGCATGGACACGATGGAGCCCAACCACATCGCCCAGGGGTGCTGTGAACAAATCATCCAGGTATCCTGGTTCATTTAAGCGAAATGTTTTCCAAACGTTTTGTTTCCTACGTCCTATAATCATTTGATCATGAAATGTCACTGATATATTGTCCTTTCTTCCCTACTTTTTTATGTTTATTTTTTTCTCTTTGATACTTTGCTTGACCACTTATTGATGCTTTAGACATTATGCAGGAGTAGAAGTGGAATTGATGGATCAGCTTCTCCTGATAAAGATGTTGCTGCAGAAAAATATAGAAGAGGCAGTGACCACTCACGTCTTCATGAGGAATATGAACTTGATGACAGGGAGATACCCAGAAAAAGGAAGAGGGGCAGGTACTCAGATCATCACAAGGACAAAAATTTCGCAGATTCATTTGAGCGGAGGCATTATTCTTGTGAGAGACTTCCACTGAGGCATGAAACCGAGTCCGGTGATGAAGAGAGGCATGAACTCTCTAAAAGTAGCAGGTTTTCACATAAGAGAAGATGCCAGAGAGACTCGTCAAGAAATGGTCTGTTAAGGAAAGATCCACTGTCCAGTAATCAAACTAACGTTACTGAGACTGGTAGATCCTCTAAGTGGAGATCCTATGATGATAAATGTGGTTATCGTGTGGAGCATAGTAATAGTCTATCATGGAATGGATCAAGAGAGGAAGCAAAAAACACGGGTGCACCAAATTCCTCACAACAGAACTCAGTTGCCAATGATCTGGATTCTAATATAAAAACTGGCAACAGTTTATCTTGCACTAGTTCAACATGGATTGACGAAACAAATGCTAAGCATGCAACAGGTTTTCGGAGATCATCTGCTACTAAGTGGGATACTGAAGAAACTAACAACTGTTCATCATGGAGTGGTTCAAACTGGGGTGCTAAAGCAACTGCCAAGAATGCACCTAGTTCCTCTTTGTGGAGATCAGAGTCATCGAACAATGATAAATGGTGTTCTAATGTGAAAATTGACAATATTTCATCATGGCCAGCGTGGGACAATGAAACAACTGCAGCGGACGCACCGAAGTCTTCTAGGTGGAGGACTAATGCTGATAGACAAGGCTCCAATATAAAAACTGCCAATACTTCTTCATGGCCAAAATGGGATGATAAAACTACTGCGAATGAACCCAATTCTTCTAGTTGGAGGACTGATGATGATAGACGGGGTCCTATTATGAAAACTGACAGTAGTTTGTCATGGCCAAAGTGGGATGGCGATACAAACACTGAGAATGCACCCAATTCTTCTCGGTGGAGGGCAAATGCTGTAAGAGAGGATTCTTGTAAGAAAACTGAAAATAGTTTGTCATGGCCGAATTGGGATGACAAAACAACTACTAAGGATGCACCTAATTCTTCCAAGTCGAAGGGGGATGCTGGTAGAGAGGGTTCTTATATGAAAACTGGCAATAGTTCATCATGGTCGGAGTGGGATGACAAAATAACTACTAAGGATGAATCCAATACTTCTCGCTGGAGGACTACTGCAGACAGAAAGGGTTTTAATGTGAAAGCTGGTGATGCTTCATCATGGCGGAAGAGGAACGCAGAAACCAATCTTGAGGATGCACCGAATTCTTCTTGCTGGAGGTCAGCTGCTGGTAAACAGGGTTCTAATGTTAAAACTCTCAATAGTCCATCATGGCCTAAGTGGGAAGACGAACTAAATACTGATGCACCAAATTCTTCTGAGTGGAGGAAAACTACTGATAAACTGCATTCTAATATGAAAACTGACAGCAGCTCATTGTGGCCTGAGTGGGATGATAAAAGAACTACTATGGATGCACCCACTTCTCTTTGGAGGACAAGTGCTGATATACGGGGTGAAACTGAAGCAACTGCAGTGGATGCACCCAAATCTTGTAGGTGGACTAATGTTGATGGACAAGGTTCCAAAATGAAAACTGGCAATTGTTCTTCATGGCCAAAGTGCGATGATAAAACAACTATTGCGAATGAACCCAATGTTTCTAGTTGGAGAACTGATGATGATAGACGAGGTCCTATTACAAAAACTGACAGTAGTTTGTCATCGCCAAAGTGGGATGGCAAAAAAAACACTGAGAATGCATCCAATTCTTCTCGCTGGAGGGCAAATGCTGGTAGAGAGCATTCTTGTAAGAAAACTGACAATAGTTTGTCATGGCTGAATTGGGATGACAAAACAACTATTAAGGATGCACCCAATTTTTCTCAGTGGAGGGGGGATGCTGGTAGAGAGGGTTCTTATATGAAAACTGGCAATAGTTCATCATGGTCAAAGTGGGATGACAAAATAAATACTGAGTACGCACCCAATTCTTCTCACTGGAGGACTACTGCTGATAGAAAGGGTTCTAATGCGAAAGCTGGCGATGCTTCATCTTGGCCAAAGAGGGATGCAGAAACCAATCTTGAGGATGCACCCAATTCCTCTTGCTGGAGGTCAGCTGCTGGTGAACAGGGTTCTAATGCTAAAAATCTCAATAGTCCATCATGGCCGAAGTGGGAAGACGAACTAAATACTGATGCAGCAAATTCTTCTCAGTTGAGGAAAACTACTGATAGAATGCGTTCTACTGACAGCAGCTCATCGTGGCCAAAGTGGGATGATAAAAGAACTACTGTGGATGCACCCACTTCTCTTTGGAGGACAAGTGCTGATATATGGGGTGAAACTAGCAATATTTCGACATGGCGAGATCCAAAACGGGGTGATTGGACAACCACTACAAGCATGACAGATTCCTCTAGATGCAGGTTAGATAATGATAAGCAGGCTAATAATGTTGAAACATCCAGGAATTTGTCAAAGTGGGATGGACATAGAAATACTAGGGATGCACCAAACTCCTCAAGATGGAGATTTGATGGAGATAAGAAGGATTTCGATGTGAAAATAGGCAATGTTATCTCTCTGGATTGTCCTAAATGGGCTGATGGAACAAAGGCTAAGGATTTTCCCAATTCTTCTCATTATCGATCAGATGGTGAGAGAAAGCAGTATGATGTGAAAGCTAGTAGAATTGCTCCAAAATGGGATGTTCAAACAACTAAGAAGGATTCAGACATTTCCTTTAGAGGGAAGTCAGCAGATGCAAAAAATCATTGTTACAAGGAAACTAAGAATAGTTCATTACGGGATGTTCCAAACTTCGGAGATGAATCAACCACAAAAAATGGCAATTCGTCATGTTGTACGTCTGATATTAATACACAGGACCCTATTGTGGGTAACAGTAGCATATTAAGGAATAATCCTAAGTGGAGTGATCAAACAGCTGATAAGGATACACTCTACTCCTCTGGGTGTCCCTCAGATAATGCCAAAATGAAAGCTGAAAAAACGTCTTGGGATTGTGTCAAGTGGAGTGATTCTAAAACTACTAAGGTTGCACCTAAGCACTCTCTGCAAAGTTCAGATGATGAGAAACAAGATTATAATGTGAATACTAATAGCTGTTTCTTGTTGGATGCTTCTAAGTTGGATGATCAAATAATTGCCAAGGTTTCGGCCAACCTTTCTCAGCAGAGTTCAGATAGTGGGAATGATCACGGTGTGAAAACTGACAATGGCTTATCGCAGAATGATTTGCACCAAGATGATCATACAATTCCTACAGTTGCACCCAAAACTAATGACTGGAGATCTGATGCTGATAAAAAGGATTATACGATGGAAACTGATAATATTGTTCTGTTGAATGGTTTAAAGTTGGCTGATCAAGGTTCTGCTGATTCATCTAAATGCCCTCAGCAGAAGTCAGAGAGTGACAAATGGGGTTATGATCAAGAAACTGACTACAAGATCTCACAGTCTGTTCCGAAGAATGTAACTGAAGAAGCATTATCTGGATCATTACCCTCCCACGCGCAGAATATAACTCAAAAAGCCACTCGAAAGGATCAGCATATTCTCAATATCTCGAAATTCAGGAATCTTAATGAAGTCCAGACCCAGCAAACGGCCTATTCTATCTCTACAACTGGGAAGGATTCAATGCCTCAACCTTGTGGACAAGGCTTGAAGCCAGAATGGCATAGTCATCAGGTAAATATCTCGGCTTGATCCAATGGATTTCAGATTCAGCAATATATTAAGATTGATTTTGAGGAATGTCAAGTTCATAGCATTAAATATTCTCAAAAATATGCTATGATACCAACATTTCTTTGAGGTTAATGTCCCTTTATTGATACTAACATTTCTGCATTTTCGCTGCAGGTAGGAAGCTGTAAGCAACAGTCTCAATCGTCTGCTAGTCTGAAGCCCTTAACTGATGAGGCTTCTGCGGGTACAACAGTGCCGTTACAGCCCAGTTTAAGTTCTCAGTCAACTGAGCCTATCACCTCAGGCTCCCGTCACTTTGAACATCTAACTATAGTGAGGAAGTCTCAAAAATCTCCTAGGATTTTGTTGGAGTTATCGTCTAAGAATGCACTGTGTAGTGATGGAGATGTGAGCTGGGCTAGTAATTTGGAAGGAATACTGCAGCATGGAAAGCAAGGATCTAAGGAAGCGGAGTTAATTCGGGATGCACTGACTGAAGCGAGTAACGCAAAAACTAGCCAGAGCAAGGAGGAACAAAATACTTCAAATCCCAATGCTACAGATTGTGACATGAAGAAAGTTTGGGAGACTGACACGGAAGATGAGAAGGGGATTCGATTATTCAAATTTGCACTTGTGAATTTTGTGAAGGATATACTGAGGCCCATCTGGAAAGAAGGCCGTTTGAGTAAAGACACTCATAAGATCATAGTGAAGAAAGTTGTTGATAAAGTTACTGGTGCTTTACATGGAAATTCTATCCCTCGGAGGCAGAAGGATATTGATCTTTATATATCTTGCTCCAGGGAGAAACTGACCAATTTTGTAAAGGTGAGTTCAGCAGTATATGTTTTTTTTTTCTCCTTTTCATTTTCCTTTTTCTTTCTATTTTCCTTTTTCCTATGAAGTACGAACACAGATACGACATAGACCCGGGACACGGCAAAATACTAAAAGTTGGATACAGGGCCATGACAAGCATTATTGATTGTTATTCTATATATAGATATATATAGATAAATTTATGAATAAAATATAAAATATCAATTAACATATACTATTATTAAATGATATTCATTTATAATGAATGCAAGCAGGTTCATTAATTCAATTGCATTATCATGTTGCTTAAGTAGGAGCAAGAATATTTCAAGCAGTAGCAAACAACAAAAAAAATTTATTAGTCTTTAAATGCTCTTATACTTCCTATAACTATACGAGAAGAGCTCAATATAATTTGTTGGTACAAGAGGAATTTTGAATGCTAGTATTGTACCAATAAACGACTATCTAGTCATCATAGGTCATGGTTGAATTCAACTAAAAAATAAATGTCTCGCAAAAAAACAAAACCTGTAGAATCTATACCATTTTGCATCCACTATCAAAATTCTCTATTTAGCTCAAAAAAGTACCTAAAAACAAGGTGAACTACTTAAAATATCTAAATGCTATCCAAAATAAATTGTAATTAACAGACTTCTAATGAAATAGTATGAAATATAAATAATATGAAGTGAACTGATCGTGTTATCATATGTTTTGTGTTGATTGCGAGTTGGACATGGACATTTTGCTTTAACTACAAGCCATTCATGAACATTTGGTGTTGACCGCAAGTCTGACATGCCAAGTTCGTATGTAATATGTGTCGGGCACATGTCGTGCATGGAGATACAAGGCCCGATTTCGACATGTCCATGTTTCATAGCCTTTTTCCATGCTATTCCTATGCTCAATTAAGTTTTAGAAAATCTTGTCCTAATTACTACCGTTTTTTTTTTTTTTTTTTTTTGTTCTTTTCAGGCATATCTTGAATACATGCACGGAGCTGAGCTCATGCCCGCAAAGGCGTATCATACCTAACTGTTTTTTTTCTATCGATATGGTACGTAAAATCCTTTTTCTTCCTAATATATAGTTTTTGAATTCTGAGTTTTTTTCTTTTTCTTTTTCTTTGTGTCGTATGTACAGTCGTAATGTTTGTTCTACTACATGTCTTCTTCAGGATCTACTCCAATAAGATCTTATCTTTTGTTGGATGTGTTTTCTGGTTGGGAATCTACATTCTAACTAGTTCCATTAAATTGTTATGAGCTATCAGTACTGTACAGTCTCATGTCTTGTTTTTTGTCTTTTTAGAGTTTTGGTGATGTGTTGTTTATGGGTAAATAGTTGTGCTTTCGTTGGGGAATTTGGGGTTCTATTGGATTTGAAATGCTAGTGAGCCACAATCCTTGTATTGTTTCAGGTTGTGTAAGGGAAGATGTCTGCTTGGAGTACTTCATTCTAACTATGGACTTGCTATTGATTAGTTCTGCTTAAAGAACGTACAGAAGGCTGCTAATAGTGGCGGAACAGAGAAGAAGGATGAAAGAAATATTCAAGTAAATTCTATACTACATTTTGTAAATTGAAAAGGAATATGTAACAAAATGAATATGTAATCTTAAGTTCTCTCTAATGTCCTTCTGATCTGACAGGGAGGAGAAATTTTTTTTTATTTTGCATGTTTATATATCTTGTTACATTAGTGAAATAGAGTGGGTTAACTGATGGAATGGTGAGAGATCATACCGCAATAGTGCGATGGCTTGATTTGCTATTTACTGCGTTATTTCTTGCTTTCTTGTTGCTGGTGGCTTCTGTAATATTTATTGGGATTTGCTTTAACTTTAGGATAATTATGTCATTTACTAAACAATCTGATTAACAGAAAATCTTGGGAAATTCTTTTTGCACACGCCATTTCAATATTATAAGCACGTTTTGAAATTTATAAATAATTACAAGTTTGTCATTATTTTTTTTTGATTAAGTTACCTTTATACATTCCAAACTAAAACTTCTTAAAATTTGAAATTATGACTCATCATTTTCCTCCTCTATTTTTTTTTTAAAATTCAAAATAATTTTTTTTGGTATTTAATAAAAATAATTTTTCTCTTTAAAAATTTTTATCGATTTGATATCTTGATCTTTTAAAATTTTTTAAAATTTTTTACATTAACGGTCTTGAAAAGATTATAAGAATTTTAAATTCTTCGATTTCACTATGACAAGTGAAATTTAGGTTTGGAGTTTGAGTTTTCTTATACAAATGGAAAATTTCAGCATGCAATTGGTGTCAGAGGACAAATTTAAGATACAATTTGAATTTTTTTTAAGTTTTATGTGTATTTGTTTGAAATTTATTATTAATTAGTTTTATTTTGTAAAGGAGACTTAGGTTGCTGGTCGGGTATTAATACCCGATCAACACGTTTCTTGGTTAGGTATTAATATCTGACCAAAATATATTTTGCTTTTAAACTAATATCCGGCTCGAACAAAAATGGATAAAAATGGAATCGTATGGAGTGAGGAGTTAGAAAAAAAAATGAGGGTATTTTTGAAAAAAAAATAAACGCAAGAGTAAAATGATAGTATTTCAAAATAGGAATTTGGTGTAAAAAATAGACAAGAGTACAATGCCATACGCAAATAGAATTTCCCGAAAATCTTTCATCGCTATTGCTTTCGCTCGTTGCGTGCTTTCTAGATTCGTACACCCCTCTCCTGTTTGACTCTACAAGTTTCCAAATTTTCTTCTTAACCTCGAACAACTTCATTCTGAATTCATTTCGTCATTGCGGGGAAAATAAATTTAGTTCTAATAGATTGAACATTTGCCTTCATGTTGTGCCCCTAGGAAGGAAAAGGAATAATGAAAAGAAATAAGCTTAAATGGATGATTGTTTTTGGAGATAAAGGAACTAAGCATTTTAGTGTGTTACTCCTTCTTTAGAAAATGAGATTAATAAGGTTTTTTTTTTTTTTAATTCTTTAAGAAAAGTCAGGACTACTTTCATCTCAAAAAAAAAAAAAAAAGAAAAAAAAAGAACGGATTTCTTTTCATTTGAGGTAGTTGCGGATTTATAAGGATTGATTCAATTTTAAAATTCATAATTTGTGGAATTGTGTAAATTCTAAATTTATCTAAAAGAAATTTCTTTTAATTACAAAATTACGAGAAGGCCAGCATGAATCCATTTAGAATAGAGAGTATTAATAATGAAAATTATTTACATATGAGTGTTTTGAAATTATTTTTCTCCATTATTTATTTCCTAATCTGGGTCCAAGATGTTGCTGGGCCAGAATCTGCGTGAGCACAGAGTTCGGCCAATCCAATCCGAGTTGCACTCCCAATTCCACAAAAAAGACAGAAACATTCGGTAGTTGCTTATTATTAAACCCATGAATCTCTTCGGCGATCTTGTATTTGTTGTTGCTGAGCTTGAGGGCTCACTTAGGAAAAAAAAAAGTAGGCTCATATAGAATACCCGAACAACTATTCAAGAAGCCCCGGTTCGATACAAGACTCACTCGCCTTAGTCCAGCCATTTCCATTCTAAAAATTGCAAAAAATTGGGGGTGGGGGGGAATTATGAATCTTGTATTTACCTTTTTATCTGCGATTTTTCTATTAATTTATTGTAATGGAATTGGAATCGAAGCTGGTGGATCACAAGAGGATTACGTTCGGCCTCCGCCTGGCAAAACCCTAAGCTTTCCATGGAAAACCAAGCGTTCTGATGCGCCCCAACAGGTAATTAATTTCACGAAATATTCATTTCGATTCTGTTGAAATTTAACTCCTAATAAGAGCCCTGAATTGGATCCCGCAACGATTTTATTGTTTGTTAATGCAGGAACGAAAAACTAAATAAATAAAAATCCTATCTTGCACCTTTGAGAACCCTAAGTAAAAATGCTAAACTTGGCTTGCTAGGTAGGAGCTAATTTGTTAATTTAGATGTGAGCTAAATAACGTTGTTGATTTGATACTAATTATTGGGTGTCTAGAAATTAACTGACTGTGGCAGTGTTCTGCTGTGAATTAATGTTATCGTCCGATGATGAGTAAAATTTCCAATTTTGCTGATGTAAAATTTATATTGATTCTATTTACTGAGGATCGAATTTATGGAGCACTGTGCCAACAGACTAAAATGGGCTAGCTAACAAATTTAGTCTCTATGCTCGACATAAAGATAAATAAGAGCTCAAACTTAATGCGCGTGTAATCGGTCTTAGTGCAAGTGCAAGAGCACTAGTTCTTTGTGGGTGATAACTGATAAGCTTGTGATATCCTTACCAAAGGCTTAACTATTATAATCGGTAGCAGTACCAGGTCCAGAATCAACAGCATCTGCCATATTATATCGGATATATGAGACCAACATCTGTAGTATGTTGGGTATCTCAAATTCAGTTATGATATATGCAAAATATATGCCATTAGAGTATCTTGATTCTCACTAATCATATCATTGATGAAGTATTAATTTTCATAAAGAACAGTAGAATCTCCAACTAGAAGGTGAAAAGGTAAACATCTTATTATCCCTGTTGAGCTAGGACCGAGAGACATTATTTTGCACTAGATTTTTCTCGCCTCTGTCTTATGTGGATTGTAGCATATATGGACTTGTTTGCAAAGAGATTACAGTATTACACCCTGTTGCATACTGTACCTGTGATGTAAGTTTAAATATCATAAATAACGATTGGTTATCTGCATGTTGCTTATATTTTTATTTAGTTCAGTAGTTACAAGAGCATGTTTCTTTTTTTGCAGGTTCACATCTCGTTGGCTGGAGAAAAGCACATGAGAGTCACATGGATAACTGATGATGGATCTTCTCCTTCAATTGTTGAATATGGAACTTCACCTGGACGATACTCGTCATCTTCTCAAGGAGAAAGCACTTCCTACAACTACTTATTATATAGTTCCGGTACTATACACCATGTAGTCATTGGACCCCTAGAAGATGACACGGTGTATTTTTACCGGTGTGGAGGGAAGGATCCAGAATTCCAACTTAAGACCCCTCCTTCTCAGTTTCCAATAACTTTTGCGATAGCTGGTGATCTTGGTCAGACTGAGTGGACAAAGACCACTCTAGACCACATTGGTCAAAGCGAATATGATTTGCATCTAAATCCAGGTGACCTGTCATATGCTGATTACCGGCAACATCTCTGGGATTCATTTGGTGCGCTGGTGCAGCCGCTTGCCAGTACAAGACCATGGATGGTGACAGAAGGAAATCATGAGAAGGAGAGGATAATATTTTTCAAGGCTGCATTTCAATCGTATAATGCACGGTGGAAGATGCCATATGAGGAGAGTGGATCCAATTCAAATTTGTACTACTCTTTTGAAGTGGCCGGGGTTCATATTATCATGCTTGGCTCTTATACAAATTATGATGAGAGCTCAGAGCAATATGCTTGGCTAAAGGTTAGTGGGAATTTTTACGGACTTCAAGTATACCATATCTCTGTTACACTGAGTGTTATGATGTTATCTGTTGTACTGTCTGTGATGGGGTATCACACTGAACTGGTATAAGGCAGCTCAGTGTTCAAATAATTTGGATAACTGGACTTAAGATAAAATAGAACGTGAGTTGAAATGATAAAAAGTGAACATCTCAAAAGTGAACATTGAAAGTTATGCGTAGTTGTTTAAAAAAATTATTTCAATATAAGACATCTTTACTAGGGTTATATTAAGCCAAGGAGATTGTTCTTCCACATTATGATTAAGCAGGACCAGCAATAGTCTCATTCTGGCTATTTATCTGTGTCATGCATAGGTATCTCATGTCATGGTGCATTAAGCTTATGTTCTTTTTATCTAATTTACTGCAAACTTTATCTCATAAACTAAAAACTTTATTCTTATGTCATTTTAACTTTATATTATTTTTTTATACACCATAAGCTAACACAAAATGGTTGTTCGAGTCCACAGGAAGGAGTTATGATTTATATTGTATTTCTTCTTATTTTGGCATGTCATCAACTACGTAAACTGAATCTTTGGTTTGTAGTTCTGCGGAAGACCATTTATTTATTCTCAAATTTGTAGGAGGATCTTGTGAAGGTGGACAGAGAAAGGACCCCATGGCTGCTTGTGCTGCTGCATGCTCCATGGTACAACAGCAACTGGGCTCATCAAGGGGAAGGGGACAAGATGAAGGCTTCCATGGAGCCCTTGCTGTATGATGCCGGTGTAGACATTCTGTTTGCAGGCCATGTTCATGCTTATGAACGCTCGGTAATTTGCAGGACTTTGCATTTTGTTTCTCATGCCTGTTTGTTTAGGCTATTACAGAAATATATTCATATGTTTTGGCTCTAGGAGCGCGTCTACAATGATATTCTGGATCGTTGTGGTGTGATGCACATAACCATAGGAGATGGAGGTAACAGAGAAGGATTGGCTCACTGGTAAAACAAATATTCCTGCAGGAGATGATTTCTGAGATTTTAAACATGTTAATATTTTATTTGAACTCGGCATGCTTGGGAATTTCTCAATTTCTCTATTGTAATCTAATTATAGGTATCGTCACCCTAAGCCACAGTGGTCCGTCTTCCGTGAAGCAAGCTTCGGTCATGGTGAGCTCAAGATTTTGAATGCAACACATGCATTTTGGAGTTGGCATAGGAATGATGATGATGAGCCAGTAAAATCGGACCAGGTTTGGATCACCTCACTAGCCAGTAATGGATGCATTGGTGGCAAAAGGCACGAGTACAGGAAGATTTTGGCAGTGCCCTAGAAAATGAGAGAACAACTAAAACAGCTAATATCATCAGAGATATCTTATTAGTTTGCTGTCTACTGTAAATAAATAGTGAAGTGGGAAAAAAAATGGAATCCAATGTATCGTACCTCTTGTTGAGTTGCTTAAGGTTAGGTTGGCTTGGCGCTTCCATTAGAATGTAAAAATGGCAAAGCTTCTGCCTGCTCGGAGTTGTGCTTTGTAAATTGAGCTGGTTGTAATGATACTGCTTGGAGTTATGCTTTGTAAGCTAAGCATAATATATTTGGTGAAATATGAGTTACTGTATCATGTGTGGGTTTTTGAAATCCAAAGAAGAGTAAAGGAGTCAGTTCAGCAACAACTGCTTGAATGTTGAATCGGATGACCATTCAGCCAAACTGTTACTGTTTGCGACTTATTTGATTCAGACTTAGTATGCATTTGCTCACGCATTCCCCTGTACAAATAATCCGAACAATTGGTTCCACTGATTTAGGCACAAACTAATGCACAAGGCTTTACTTAAAAAGCCCCGAGTGATGCTCTGCTAAATTTGGCCACTCCAAAGAATAATCCTGTGCAATGGAAAAGCGGTTTGTGGTATAGTTTGCTTGGGATATGCCTTTCTGTTGAATGACAAACTAAAATACTTGGAAATAGAAACTGTTCGTTGCAGGTAAGAAATAAGCTTCGCCTTTACTTGAATGCTGCTACATATACTCTAATCAAATTCACTTGCACATGATAAAATTGCTGCAATTCACATTTAATATTGATACAACATTTTGGTTTAAACATATTTAAGATTGATACAATATTATAAGCAGAAATAACATGGATCCCCACAGTTACAAACAAAAACCTGAATGGTACAAGGATTTGTTATGGATTAGCTCATTATATAGGACATTGGAAGTTAACAGGTCAGATCACAGGTATTTAACATCATCTCCAACACTGTAGTTAAAATCACCAAAAGCTAGTCATTGATGATCTGAAATCAGTAGCAAAAGGTCAGCAGCTGCTTTTAGCCTTCGAGTGGTATTGTCTTTTCCAGTGCAAAGACGAGGATTCCTGCATGAACAGTACAACCAAGATAAGGAAAAATTAAGAAAAAGATCACCATTTTCATGCACGAAGACAGTGGAACTAATTCAAGAATCGACAGTGAAGTTTACAAAACCTCACCTCCTTTGCAGCTCAGACTTCCTTTCAAGATCATGCACAAGGTTATTTAGTTTGCGGATGTAACAACGTAATCTACGAACGGCTTTAAGTCCATCTTGTGTTGCACAAAGTCGCTTCAGAAGCTCGTAAGTGAGGAAAAAAACGTCACTTTTGTTCCTAAAGCAATTAAAGAGAATATATGGTCATCCAAAATAGTTAACAGGTTGAGACTGAGCGTACACCTTTGATATTTGATAGCTTATACATGGTGGAAACTTGTATTTGCTTCGTAATCGACAAATTTTCAGTCTGGAGGCATATTTACAGTGGGTTAAGTGAATGATGCACAAAAGTTCCAATCCAGATTGCTTTGAAAAGATAGAACCAAGAGGAATAGAGAAAATAATAGAGTTAGGTTATGTTTTCTGCTATGTAAGGATTAGGCAAAAAGAAGCAAATCAAAAAAGACCCCATTCTCAACATCGTTGAAGCAAAACTAATACCGGTAACCATGAAGAGCCAAATAAAAACATGTTAGAGAAATTTCATTAGCATGCTAATGTAGAAGGTTTGTCTCGTTACTCAGAAAGGTAGGGCAACCAACATCTGAGAATGAAAGACACAATATGAGAATGAAAGACACAATAGAGATGTATATAATGCTCAAAAAACAAGACTCCGTGCTGCAAGGAAGATTGTAGCATATTAGGTGAAAACAAACCTCAGCAATTCTTGGAAGATGATCTCAACGGCTTGAGGAGTATCAATCAACACCTGTAATAACTGAGGATTAGATGAAATATTCCTGAGAGTAGAGACTACATGCTTTAACACTTCTTGATCAGGGATCCCACGATTTAGCGAATGGAATTGCTTGAGCAGTACACCGATTGCACCAGCAGACACCAGCGTCTCACAACATTTCTGAGAAAGCTCAGTAGCCGTATCTGCAAGAGTACAATATCAGAAGAACTGGATATTGCTGACACATTTTCATTATAAATGGCAACAGATCAGTCATTTTTTCTGATTTAACTCAATTTTTGTGCCTCAAAGAGAAGTTGATCGGAAGTAGAGAAGAGAGGGAAGTATGACTAAAGAAATAAATTTGGTGGTTAATTTCCATAAGTCCACTGACCACACCTTATAAATCAGAGCTACCATAATAATAATAATAATAATAATAATAATAATAATAATAATAACAGCAGCAGCAGCAGCAGCAGCAATAACAATTTAGTACTTTTAACTCGCAACTACATTGCACAACAAATGTCAAATTATTGTAAATTTCACCCTTTATCCCCCTTCTTTTCATCATAACTTTGACACAAACGCAAAGCCAATGTGCAAGTGGAACAAGCCTCGTTTTATTTCTTTGCAAGTGCAATAGGGGCAGCAATAAGGTGTTTGCTGACTATTTCCAACTTTAATCATCCCCATTATCATCTAAATCATCTTTCTATCAAAACGAAACAAATTCAAAACAATATTACAGTTAAGAGATCTTCAGAAAAGAAATGACTGACATTTGCTGTCTATACCATATGATCAAAGACAAAGACCGCAAGTGAATAGGCTCACTGGTTAGGGGTAGGAGTAGGTTATGAGAGGTTCCCCTCAAGAGTGGACTACAGCCCTTTAAAATAGTGAGCACCTTTTTTTCTATTGAGTGAATAATCTTCCTAGGATTAATGGGAGTAAGAACCCCGAGTTCCAGGAGCAAAGAATCTATGTACACAACTCAACTCCAGTTGCTGAACTCAAAAATACATTAACTAAACTCACACTTCAACTGAACAAACTAAGTGTATGTCTGCATGAGTGCACAAATGTAAGCCTTAAAAAACTGCTGACAACTTTAAACTCATATATATTAAGTAACAAAGTTGTAGGACACTGTAAACACTAGAATATAGTTTTTTTTCTTAATAGGAATTAGTATTAAAATTGAAATGTGATTTTTTTTTTATACTTCCCAAAAAATCAAATAAGTAAACTTATACTACATTTTCTTTTTTTTAGAAAATATGAGCAGAATTCAATTTGTAAATCTAACAAAAGGGTGTTGGTGTTTTGGGGTAAGAAGATTTCAAACATATCAGTGCTCACTATGGATCTACTAGTGAAAATCTGGACATCAAACAACAGGGCAGTGTAAAAAGATATAAAAAGAATATGAGAACAAAACAATGGGCTTAGAACTAGCTGTGCATATATACATCTATGACATTACTGCCTTATCCCGTAAAGAACATTATTATAGGCAATGTTGCCGAACTGAGCAGACTTACATATAGGTTTTGATTACTGAGCATCCATATACAAGTTCGTAAATAGTATTGAAACGTATAGGAAATTAGATACAAAAAAATTCCGGTCTACAAGGTCTCCAGCATGCCACTACAAGCGCAACAATGTTAACAAGCATGAAAATTTGTTAGGGATGAGAATGGTCAAGTGCAAGGGTCAGCCCTTGACTTGTCCTATTCAAATTTTGAATTAAAAATGAGATTTTCATCTTTTTTTAAATTCAAAATTCAGAATAGAGCAGGTCAAAAATTAGCCCTTGGAATCATCCATTCTCATCCCTACTTATAATCGACCAATAACAACTTTACACACACTACAGAGGTTGTGCAACTTGTTTCCAGATGACAACTCAGTATTTAAAGAACTGAAGAGCCCCTCGTGATGACCAACCAATTAATTAATAATTCTGGATTTACAAAGTCTAGCTCTAGCAAAAGAAAGAAAGACAAGTTAAATCGCTACCACCCTTGTGTAGCAGAAGGCTTAATCTTACTGGGTAAATAAGACCATTTGCAAAATGTCAGCTCCAAGAGCAAATTGTCACTTGATCCATAACCTAATTAAATGGCATTCCACAAAATTGCTGCGTATTAGTTTTAATAATAGGAGACCATCTTTTTATCCGACTCGGTCAGTAGAGGCCTACTGAATTAGTTTATTTAGTAGCATGTTTAGTCCAAAGATTATTTGAATTCATCTTAAAATGTGAATCAAAACAGGCTAAATATATTTTCCTTCTCTGAGACATAGTTATTACTACTTGTAATAATTTGATACAGCTAGAATCAAGTAGTTATTCATATTGAGCTCTTTCACATTTTGCATGTAGTCACTCGGACTGAACTTATTCTCATCACCGTTAAAATTTTGAATTTGATTCTGGATCAACCGTGCCTTCCTTTTCAAAAACGATTAATTGCTGTTTTTAATATAATCTAGTAATGTGACAAGCTTAATTTAGGCTGTGCATGTTACGTAGGTAATAACATAGGTATCAACAATGGGGAACTTAAAGAATATGCCAAAACAATAGTACCTAGAGTCAAACAGGACTGGTCATTCATTAGGCATAAAAGGGGTAAAAAGGAACATGCTTAATGACAAATAAAGAAACAATGAGACAACAATATCATACATAGTAAAACTGCAAAGGTAAGGAATGCATGGCTAAAGCAGTCATAGAAAAAATGTTTATGATATGACAACTTACTCAGAGTTGCACAAGTATGCCTTATGTTGCTAACACTTTTATAGCCAAGGAGTTCTGACAGGGCAGCAACCAACTTGTTAATTAATCGTTTATTGTCATCAACATCCACAGAAGACTTGTGCAGTCTGCACCTCAGCTTAGCTACTTGTTCCCTTGAATGCTTCCTCACTAAATAGCCTTTCCAATATGACTGTTGAATGGAAAATTAAGAGAGCAGTAATTATGACAGAACACCATATAAAAACTGAAACCTGAGCCACAAATAAATGCAAAATACAAGTTTGAAACTCATCTTAGAACAGCTATTTTATACTTCCTGTAAGTATAAATAGGTACTAATAATGGGTGCAAACCATTTTCCGGATCACTCCAATAAGTAACACAAAATTTATTTGCCGAAACACTTATCTCCAAAAGAAAAGGAGAAGAGCAAAAAAAAAAAAAAGAGATGCCATTTTTTTAGAGTTCCTTGGCTAGGAACTCAAACCAATTTAGAGGGTCATCAACAGGTTGGAAGCCTATGAGAAACATTAGGTCAATTCTTTATGGAACTTTAGCAACTTCAACTCTACTCGGTAGCCAACCGCACTTTGACAGGGAAAAGCAATCATGAAGATGCTGATGGAAGTTCCAAGAATTTGTCTCTAAAAGGATAAAGAAACAAGTACAGTGACAACGTACTTGTATTATAACAATGTCATGCTTGTCTCTTGCAACTCCTTGTCGAGCAATCCAACCACGAACATGAGCCTGGATCAAGATAACAGACTCCGTTCTTGATTTAATAAGTAAAATGGTTCTCCACCATCTCTGCATTAAAGAAATCAAAACAATTATAGGAAGACTCCAAAAAAATAAATAAATAAATAACATAGTAATAACAATAAAGTAAATATGCAACTAAAACTCTGATTAATGGAATGCAGGGGACTACCCACAGTTTAAGCTCCAAAAAAATATTATACCCAACTTACTTGAATTGTGAAAATACTAAGCCTCTTTTTCCAGGATAAGCTGCGAGCATTGCAACCACGAACAAAGGACTGAATCAAGGTTGCTGAAATGCATAAACCCTGATGCTGTTTCCAAGTAAGATACCCCCTGGCATATCTTTGGATTTTGATAGCAGCAGATCTGTACTGAGTAAATGTCTTCTGATTTGTGAAACATCGAATACCAGCCTGGATTTTTATGATTGCAACAATTTGAGACAAAAAGTTCTTCCTCAGATGCCAACAACGCCAAATACTCTGAATTCTTATTGCAGCAATTCTTTTCTGTGTATGCAAACTGTGCATAGTAAAATTTTTCCAAGCAGATTGTATCTTGACAGCAGCACTATATAGACGCTCACAGTCTTCCAATTCAGGAGAAGTACCTTGTTGCTTCTCCACAGAAACTTCTAAATCAACATATCTTAACCCCACTATCTGACCTCGAATAAGTGATTGGATGACAGTGGCTGGAGTTATACTGTCAGAATATGTTATGGATTCAGAAATAGCACTACCCATATTCTGATGCTTTCCTGCAAGCCAAGCTCTTGCTGCATGCTGAATAACAGGAACTGATTTTCTAATTCTAATAAATCTCTGTCTCTCAATAAGGAACCTGAGATATCCATCACATATTCCTGCAAATATTCCCAGTGAAGTTGGCAAAATATGATTGAGAATTAGATCAAATAAAACATTCTTTCTTATCACAAAGCGTTGAAACTATTACCATATGATGGCTTGTCTATGGACGAAGAAAGCCCGACAATTCTTGGCTTACACTTAGAAGCCACTGCCAGACAACATCGAACAGCAGTTTGCACAAAACATGCTGCCAGCTTAAGCTTCATGAATTTCTTCCTTTCAGTAAGTCCCCTGAAATGAGACTGTATGATACTAGCAGCCCTTCCTGTACGACAACCTAATCATTAAAGCATAATGGACAACCTTACAGTATGAAATAAAATTATGAAATTTCAACAGGAAATTTTTTTAACCAACTTAAAGATGACCTTGTTGACTTGTTGCAATCTGAATCTTCAAGAATTTATTCCGCTCAGTAAATCCTCTGAAATGAGACTGGATAACAGTTGCAGCATGTTCTGTACAAGAAGAGAACAAAAAAATGAAGCTCGAAGAAAACAATCATAAAGAATGAAATTAACAATTAAGAACAAACGAATGGAAAAGTTTCATTCAACCAACTTAAAGGTGACCTCGTAAAGATGTTTCCATCTTAGTCCTGGAGAAGTTTTTTCGTGTAGCAAATCCTCTAAAATAAGACTGTATAGCCCTTGCAGCCCATTCTGTATGATAACGAATAATCCTTAAACGTTAGTTCTTAAGAGTATGAAATTAGAACTTGCTAGAAGATTGCAGGAAAAACTTTCATTTGACCAATTGAAAACAACCCTGTAGATCTTCACTTTTGGCCCCAGTGTGTGCATGAGAATCTGCATTACTTTGTAATTTATTCATTCTTTGTTGGTTTTGCTCAGACAGGGGATCTACAAGGTACGCAAATTTCAAGTAAGATTACACATTTCAAAATAAGACATAACAACATGGAGGTGAATTGCAGAATATTTGCGCATTTCATTTTGCCAATTCCTAATAAAAAGCATTTATATTTTTTATGGAATAATAATAATAATAATAAAAGGTATTAATTTCCTGAAGTCCTGCAACCTACCCTTCTCTACCAAATTTATTGTTTTTTTAATTGATACCTTTTAATAAGAGAGGGTAGAGAAGGGTGGGGGTTATTGGACTTCAGGAATCCTACACCTTACATGCAAAATCAAGGTCTGTCACTGAAATTAGCCTTAAGAACTTCCTGTCTATTTCCTCCAGTCGGGTAGTTCTGCTTCTGGTACCAGAGGAGTAGGGTGCAATAGAAGGTCCAATGTTTTACAATGCTCACTCCAATTTTCTCTTAAATATGCTTGGAAGCAAGACCGTGGCTATCTATTGATTTACTTTTATCTTATGGGATAATGATTTCTGTGAAGTTTGTGCTAATTGGCTTGAAGCTACTACATTCTCACCTCACAATTTATGCATCTAAGTGTATGCTTCCACAAAAGTTTCCCTTCTTCCTTCACTCTCTGTGTCTGCTCCTCATCTCTGAATGGTTTGAGATTTGTCCACCTCCACCATAGATAGGATCAACCCACATAAACTAATATAGCGAACTTATATTTCATTACCTGGCTCTCTCCTTGTATATTTAAGGATCCTACGGAACCTACTACTTCCACATGCCCACAATGACAGATGACCCAACAACAGACTGAAACCACAATTCACAATACACTCTTCTTGTTTCCTTTGATTATGGATGGTATTAGGATAAGCGTGGTATAAATAAGTCTTTAGATATTTCAAATTGATTTTATATTCATATACGCACACATGTTCTTGCAATTTTTAAATAAATTAAAAATTCGTAAAACTATGTCTTACTTCAAAACTCCTTTTGCTTCCAACTACGGGCTTAAATGGTACCCAACAATCTGATAAACTTGCTTGCTATTTAGCCAGTTCGAGTACAAAAATTTGCAAGACGTGAGTATGACCCTTTCAAACCTGAAACCCAGTAATCAACCAGATGATAGTTATATACCTATGCACATAACGTATGTCGAGATATTTATGTAAAAAGTATACGGATCAAATGATATAGCAATAGTAGAATATCTTATATGAAGTTAAACAATAAATTTGTACTTTTTCATATGAAAATTTTGTGCTTAATAAAATTAGTTATAATTGCTATACTTGACAACAATATCCAAGATCCAAAACCTGACCCGAACCCAACAACGAAGAAAGGGTTCCGTCCTGAACTGAGATCCGAACCAGTTCCTTAGCAGGTTAGTATTTAGACCCTACATGAATCCAATCTGAGTCTGACACGTTTACACCCCTACATCCAACCCTGCACTTCATTTTGTTAGAAGGCAGAATGTTTTTCTATAAATTTCAAACAACATTACAAGTATATAAAATGCCAATTGTTGAAAGTATTTCAAGTTGGCAAACATTAGAGATTTTCTGCTCTACAATTAAAGCAAAGACTGCGGGAAATATAATTTTTAGGTAGACCTGTTGTGCCTATATATTTGAACTTTTTTGTATCTAGCTATGGCTTAAGCCCAATTTATATGTAGGGCATAATTACATGCAACTCATATACAGTTTCGTTAATTGCCAATTAATGAAACGTAGGAAGCATTAGCTCACTATTTGTGCTAAAAAAAAAATTCAAGCAAAGACTATGCAAAGTTTAATGCACTGAAAAATGAATCTACACCAGACACAGAAATGGAAGACTTGCTCAAGAATGATCAGAAAGCCTTCTTGACCATTATCAACATACGAAATTAAAATTTAAAGAATCCACAGACCTAATCACTGAAAAATCAAGGTGTAAGACTAATGGACGAGAAATAACCTACATAGATAAGAGGATCAGTAAAAGATACATAAATGAGAAATCAGGCAATAAAGAGGCTTTGTAGCCCTAAATAATGCTTGATAACTTTTATACCTTTTCCAGAGTACTCAGACAAATAAAGACACGTAGCACCATTATGCTTGACATGGAATATCATTAATATATGTTGGATGTATGTTCATACATTATCCTTATTTGATGAATGACAAACTTATATATAAGTTTTATGGAGTTGTGCGTAGGTTTAATGGATGTGCAGGAGTATCATGCAGGATGACGAACTTCAAGAGTATTTTTAACATAGATACAACTTGAATCAATTGATGAAATCTATTACAAAGTTGTAATGCTCTAAAACATCTTCGCAACAGCATCAAGAACAGCTCAATTAGAGCTTCGATGCAAAATTTGTTGCCATTTTATTAAAGAATTACAGTGTTGAAACTAATACTTTAAAGATTGGCTAATATCCTGGTATAATGGCTGACATTATGGTATATTGGCCGATATCCCGGAATATTGGCCGATATCTTGGTATATAGGCTGATATCGCGATATATCAGCTGATATACAGATTTCTACCCTTACGCAATCCAATAAGTGTGTTTATGTGCCTTTTTCTCATTTTACGTCGAAATGGACCGATACATCAGCTCAAAGACGAGATAACAGGTAAAATTTCAGCCTCAAAATATCCCTCGATAAGCGGTAATATCAAATTTTCTTCATATTATTAAAAAGAAACTAATCTGACCAGTTAACTCATAAACCCAATGACCAATATACATGAGTAAGAGATGAAATAAGAGTAATCTCGTGCCCCTTTCATGCATCAATCCTCCATCACAAGCGGCGATCACAAAAAGCAGCCAGCCGCTACACTGTATGCATTGATTATATTTTTGTACTTTATTGGATATTTAGTAGATATATGTCTTGATGTACTTGAGAAGATTTTACGAATGTCAAGTTATTAATAGGCTCAATTCAAATTGTTAACGCAAGTATTCCTTAAGGCTCTAATTTGTGATAATAAATATATTTATTATTGAAGAGGTCATCCAATATGTCATCAGATAATTAGTGAATATCGTAATATACCTCTCGATATACCATGTGATATAGAATTTTGCCGACCAATATAGTACCAATATCCATTATTTGAAACACGATTGAAACAGACAACTAATAGAAGGTAAGACTCCTCAATCGAATATTTCAGAGCACTAGGTCCAATGTGAGTAGGATCACTTAGCGGCGAAAGCACTCTACTGGGCTGAAACTGACACTGAGAGACTCATGGTAATTCAGAAATAAGACCAACTCGAGAGCATCAATTGATGCATCTACCAAGTAGATAGTCAGCCAACCCAAACAGTGTAGGTTTTTGGAGAATTTTATTTCCTTTTTAGATAGAATTTGTTTCCAAACAATCCTCAATATGGAAGGGTCCTTGGATGACTTCGATTAGGATTAATGGTCACGATTACACCTCCTATAATTTGTATGGCTAAGATATTTTGAGTAGGCTAATTTCAACTATAAAAGAACAAATCCCTATATTTGAGAATGGTTTTTGTGGTTGGAGAAGAGATAGCTTTTCAAGGAGATTTGAGGAGAAAATTGAAGGAGCCCAAAAAAAAATTATTAAGAAAAAGGAGGGGTCTTCAAAGATATATCATCATCTCTAGCATACGTAGTGATGTGTTTCAACACCAAAGTTTATCTTTTTGGAGTGTTACAGCCTGAACTACATCGTCATCACCTCCTTCCACAATCTTCACTATCATCTTTTGGAGGCAGCATTCAGAAGGGTTGTAAGTTAATTTTGTGTTTAATTGATATTGAGTCCTGTGAATCTCAAACTTTGTTTTACAATCTTTTAACTGGCTGTTTTCCAGCATAATTAACACTGTTGATTGAGGGGTGGTAGTTTTAGGTGTATTCAAGCTGGTGTTGATTTAGGGGTGATTGTGTTATGCGGGGTGAATTGAGAGATACTAACAGAGGCTAAGGTTTACCTTTTGTATAGGTTGTTTGCAGTAATAACTAATTAGGGTAAACTAAGACATTGTTTTGTAACTGCTTACTGGAATGAATTGTGATCGAGGATACCTATACTGCTAGTGGAACATCCTCTCGACGAGAGGAAGAGTGAATGCAGGAATTCCCAGACCACTATAAATCTCGTATTTTCTATGGTGTGATTAATTTCTATGGCTGTTTTTATTTCTACTACACATAACTTTAAAAAAAAAAATTAATTAAGATTAAAAGTTATAGCAACCATATTCACCCCCAGGCTTGCTTCCCCTCTTAATATTTTCAGTTGTGCGAAATAGAATCTCACATTATATTTGTTCACGTATTCAGTAGCAGAACTTGTCATGTAAAGTGACATTTTCAAGAGTAAGGAGGAATTCAAACCTTCATCTGACCAGAATTTGTTCAGCGGTGATGGAAATTCAAACAATTTCTTCCCTTGAAACTTACTGCTAGTAAATAGAGTGTTCCTGACAAATGGTGTCTGGGTAACTATCGAAGATTTCAAATCTGTGTATTTATAACTCTGTCGGATAAATTTGCTTTTAAGATCATCCTACAAGACATTGAAGTTTTTGCACTGACTAAGAAAAGGCCAAAACCAACACAAACAATACTCTTGAATTGTGCTTCAACATTTACCAATTTTTTTCTGCATATCAGTCGTGAAGCAAGAAACACAATAAGAATGACAATGCATCTTTCATCATAAGAAGCATCTTGATCGAGCATGTCAGACAACTGTAATACCTGCAAAATCCATAAAATATGTTATACAAAAAGGTATGGTGTAGGCAGTGCAAATAAATTTAACGTTTACCTCAGGAAAGTTCCCCAGCATTGCAGTGACACTTTGTATAGAAGCAAAATTATGAACCACATCAGTGGTAACAGTATCAAAATCACGAAGCGGTTCTTCACCACACTGAAACTAATTTTCCAGAACATTTGAGAAAACTAATATGTGAAAAAATAAAATAAAATGACAACAAACATCATAAGCAATAAAGCATAGAAAAGTCATTACTAGCAACCTTTAACGAATATCTGCAAACCTCATTTCTCAAATAATAGTCAATGAGGCAGAAAAAAGCCATCCCTTCAATTGCGGACGAAAAGCTAACAACCTCTATATGCTGCCTCTCACAAACTGCCTGTAACGAGAACAGAGTTGACTATATAAGCATAAAAAATAATGATAAATTATAAATTGTAATCATTCCAGTTAAAAAAAAAAAGATTTAGGTGATAACTACACATCAGTTGATTATTAACCATTAGCGTATTCCAGAAATATATTATGAAATTCCTGCCTGATTGTAAAGTTCAAAGTTTGAAGGCTTAAAATGTTGACTGACAGCCACCCATCAAACAAGTGGCCCTTTGGACAACAGTTAGTATTAGCCAAATTTGAAGAGGTCATGCATCCAAATCCCATGTACTTTAATTTTTTTTAATTTGACCCATACCAAAGATGTTACTTTTATGCAAGACACCTCATCATTGTCAAAAGGCCAAAATGAGGGGAATCATCGAGTGTTATGTTTGCTTGACATATATTGTTAGCCCACAAATTAGGTGCTGCATGTTGTATAATTTCCAGGAGGAGCCAAAAAGAAAGAAAGAGCACTTTAATAGTTAACTACAAGTGTATACGTCTGTCATATTGTATATGATTTAAGAAAAGAATGTAACCCTTCAAGAAGGGCCAGTGACAAATGCAAAAAAGGAAGGACAAGCACTATACCAAAGCTTCATAGTACCTTTATCCATGAAAGGAGTAACTTCAGATCAGTGTTCCCGCCATTATCTGGAAGCACCTAACAAATCAACCAATGGCAGCACATAGTCATGAAAATGCATTACATACTTAGGTATCTATAGTTCTAAGAAACATCAAGATTTATGGCCTGATTTAAGCAAAATTAGCTTGCTTCAATACTGACACCTGGCTATCTTAAAAATAAAGTGCAGCTGTAGCATTACTAGTTCCACATAGAATTAATTAGAGAACATGGAATTCAAGATGACTATAAAACAAAGTAAAGCAGAATAGCATACCACATCAGATCCTTTTAGTTTAGCAATTTCCTTGGCCAATAAAGCTCTATCAATTAATAGAGGTACCTGTGGAAATCAACAATACGCCTATGAACTATTTATATGAACAATCATAATTGACTTAGAGAACGGGCACAAAGTTTATTTTGGAAATTAAAGGAAGGACAAAAATTGTAACAGCAAGATAACAAGGGGGTAATTGTGTAAAATATGTGGTGATGCTCTAATTCCAAATGAATTGTTAGGGAAACTATAAACAAAACAACTCAAATGATAATCAATTAAACTATAATAACATCTACAAATTTTTCCGAAGAAAACATGGATGGAGATGATACGAAAAGATATGGATTCTAGAGGTTTAAATGAGGAGATATTACTTAATAGGAATGAATGGAGAAGGATTATCAACGTGATCGATCCGGCGTGATTCTTTTGTGGTTCATGTAGCCTACCCCAAGTACTTGGGATAAAAAGCTTAGTTGTTGTTGTTGTTGTAACATGTACAAGTTTTTCTTTACTTTCTTTCCCCTACTACAAATGTTATGGCTTAACAAATTTGCTCTAAAGAACTTTAAATATGAACAAAGGAATTTCCACAAGGGTACATAATAAAATATAAACAGCACATTAAAAAAAAGAACAAAAATAAAAGCATCTTATGATATTATTTATTCCCTAATAGTTAATAAATAGTAAGAACATTGTGAAATGCAAATGGCCTTGACATATTTATTGCTCCTGAATCTACTATTGCTACTCACCCTAGGTTTACATGAATAAAATCAAATACAGGTCATTCTCACGCAAGCTTTGCACTTCATGCAACAAACAACGAGCATAAGACTTATTGAAGGTTTACTGAAAAACATTCAGGGTACATATTACAGGTGGCTGAAAACATTACAGGTAAGCTTCACTTGAATTGATGAACTGAGGGGTATCTTTGGCTTACAATGTGATGAAGATTAGAATTTAAGAGAGAGCAGTTTAGCTCGAGTTTATTAGCAAGAAGATTTTAAAAAGTCCAATCAAATTGTTGGATGAACCACTTACCCAGGACTTTAATGTGATTGAAACTTGAAAGCAGGTGCAGAGATCCACACCAAATAGCCTTTATGATATAACTTTTCAAACGTGTCAACCAAGAAACCAATGTTTAAAATAACGATAATGGTAACGTAACGTTTTGTCTCTATTAGGTTATATAGCATATAGCGTAACGCATAACGTAGGTTACGCAATTTTTTATTTATTTAATTAAAAATAAATATAAAACTATATAAAATAAATTTTATAAATTGAAAATTGAATTAAAAATTCTAAAAGAAAATATAAAATAATTATATCCCGGTATTAACTCTAAATTTCTAACAAATTTCATAGTAATTCTCATATTTATCTTCATATACTAAATTTTATTCACACACATAATTTCAGTATTATCTACATAAAAAAATAAGATTTCAAATTTATTTTTAATTATTATTAATATTGTAATTTATATTTTGCAATGCTCAATTTATGTTATTTTTAATTGTTTATTTTAGATTAGCTGAGAATTCGATTTAATCAGCAGGTAAGAAATTTCAGTAATTGGAAAGGAATTATAACAAAAAAAATTTAGTAATTGAAAAAAATTATAATAAGTAAATAAGGATGTAGAAATTAACAATGCCACAAGCAATCAAATAAGCAAGTAACAAACCGTCAAGTGAAAAAAACTACAGCAATTCGCTAACAATCAAAATAAATAATCAAAATCAATATAAAAACTATTTAAAAATTATTGTAAATAATGTAATTTAACGTAACATAACGTAAAATAATGTAAAATAACATAAAAAACGCACCGTTACGGTGCATTGAGTTATTTTCGATTGTTAAGTAACGTTGGCTTTTTGTTAGGTTTCATAACGCAACATAACGGGTTTCATAACGCGTTATTTTCAACATTGCAAGAAACATATATGAGACATAAAATGTATGAATTAAACATTTTAAGAGTTGAATTGTGCAGATTTTAGCAACAAGAAGGGAAGAGAGACGAGGGAAGAAAAATATTTTTCATTTTATAGGGAATGAATTACTACATTTTTTTAGTGCTGATCCCATTTGAAATTATCTTTTTTGTTTCAACAATAACTTATATGCAGTAATTTTTTTTTTTGGCTAACTTTATATTCTGCACTTGAAATCATACATATAATGAAGCAATGCCCTGTTTAAAGTTAGAAGCTTCACCTGGCTAACGACTAGAGAAACAATTCAAATCTGGGATAATCTGCAAACTAGAGGTTGGCAGGGGCCAGAGTTTGTGTCCCCTATATTGTCAGAATGCAGAAACAGTTTTGCACTTGTTCGTCTATTGATTGATTAAACTGATATGGGCAACCTTAGGGTTAGACAAGCCCATATCTCCCTTTGGACAATCTTCATTAGCTTTGTGGAATGCATTCTTGGATCCTGTGAGAAGGATCTAGGAACGAAATATTAGTCAACATTTGTGGTAGTTCTGTTGTGCTCTGGAAAGACAGAAACAATTAGAATCTTTACTAACATTACTAATACTTTTGATGGTTGCATATATGCTATTCATGATAATGTTTGTCGTAAGACAGGATCTTCCTGAGGGGAAGTACAGGGTGGTGTGGACATGCAGGCACCCAGGAGTGTTCCACTCGTTTCTAGACCACAGGTTGACCCAGACATCTCCACTGTTGATGTACCGGATGATGGTATCTCACACTTCGGGGAGGAGAGATCATCTGGCATCACAGGGTCATATCTTGTACATATACCATTGTCACATAGGCACTGACTTCTGCATTTGCCAAGAGGGACTTTTCTCAGAGCTTTAGTAGTAGGACATTATGCTATTTGTATTTGCATTTATTTGAACTATGGTGACTTTATATTACTATTTGGCTATGTTTCGTTAAGTACTTATTAATTGATCTCAGAGGAATAACCCACCATTTAAGGTTTAAAACAACCACTGGAAGGGATGAAAAACATGATAACCTATTGATATAACCCTTTTAACACTTTTAAAAAAGGATGTACTAGTAACCAAAATTTCTTATAAAATGAGTGTGTTAACACTCGACATGTGCTGCAAGCATGATCATAAGCATGGAATACATAGAAACCTGCAAGTGAACAAACATGTTCCATAAGATAGAGAGTGCCAGCTCCTTGTCCCCATTCACAATATCTTCTGCTCTAATCTGGATTCCATCTCCATCAGATAATGAAACCCCAGCCTGCTTAAGATACTGCATGGCAGTACTACAGTTTTGCAATCTCTTTTTAAAAGAATCTGAGGGAACAATCATTTTCTGGAAGGGAAAAAAGCAAAAGTTTAATTGCAACAGAATTAACATAGAAAACATAAAAGTATGATTTCCATCACTTAAAAACATACTGAAAGTATTGATGCATCAGACGTCAAGAGTTGAATGGCCCGAGATAGCATGATGCCATCTTGAAGATCACCAAATAAATTTTCAACTTTAAATTCATATTCAGAAAGTGGGAGCTGTAAGATAACCAATGTAATCATAATAAATGATTGAACACATTCGACCAAATTTAACCAAAATCAAGATGTAAATTGCTGAAAAGATACAAAGCACAATGAGGTTTTAACTGCATAATAAAATGTAGGTAAGACCTCAAGTTTTACAGTATTACCTGTTGATAATTGAATTTACAACCAAGAATTATAAGATGAGAAAGAAGATCTCCCTCTCCATGCATCGCCCCTGACAAGAACTCTGTAATATTGAAATTGTTAGAATAATGAAGCAGTCCATTTAAGGAACAAATAATTGCATTAAAATGTTTTGACAACTACCTTGAACTGCTTGTCGGCTAGATTTAATATGAGAATAGCAGATGAATAATGGAGGAGAACCACCATCCATGCCATCAATTCCACACTTTAAAGGCAAAGTGCTCTCACATTTTGCTTTGTCAAGTGAGAGTACAAGCAAAAGAAACCTCTTCAATATAATACTTCCCAAAGCTTCAAAAAACCCTGGCCTGTAGAGGCCCTCAACCAGTTTATTGTAAGCATAAGATCTTGCCATAACCATATGAGTAAAGAACTGATTCTCTATTATCATCTTCAGAAACATGTCCTCTTTGTCTGCTTTCCCTCCATTATTAAGCAATGAATCACCACCAAAAACTATATACAAGCCAATTCGAAGCCATGTTGGATTATAACACATTAGAACTCTGGTTGACTTCTCTTTCAGAGCCAGATCCGTTACTATAGGGCAATGTGCTTTCATTTTCAGTCTTCCTTCATCAATATTCTGACAAGGTATACATTTAATGTTAAAACCAAGGACTGAAAATTAGTGACAGGAGAACGTGCAACTAAACTATATAAGATGCTTAATCTAAATGTTCAATTACACTTATTTTGTTTTTCCTACATATATATCTTCCAAATAAGTATTTAATTAACATCCAAAACAAAAGAAATATAACTGGATAGGTAATAAAAATAACTGTTTTGTAATACAATTACTAGATCAATAATGGGAATTATAGAAGTCAAGTTTTAAAAACAAGGAACAAAACGATCATTGGAACGATTAGATGGAAGTCCTAGAGCTCTAGGACAAAAACATGATATATTCTTTCTCGGAGATGCTTAGAACTACATGTACTCATTTTCCATGTCTACTTTAACTTAACCATTGAACTGGTGCAACATTTGCAAGTAAAAGTGATATGCATACCCAAGTTGTAACATAGAATTAGAAGAGTCCTTGCATAGATTTAAAAAAAAAAAAAAAAATCACCAATAGAATTTGGGCATAACACAAATTTTGGCATTTCCTCAGAGAATTTTGACATGGGATGAACATCAATGTAAGGTTTGGCAGGGCCCTAGCATCTATTGTCTCTGCTCGAAGTAAGCAGAGACGTTGCTTCATATCCTTACGGACTGCCCTTTCATCACAACCATCTGGAGACACTTTTCAGACAAATAAACCCTTGAGAGGCTTTACAACTCCCTCTGAAATGAGATTTAGAAAACCTTAGTAGGAATAGGGGAGATGGAGTCCCAGTGAGTAGGTCACAATAGAAGCAATCATCTGGAATGTCTAGCTTAAAAGAAATAATAGAATTTTAGAGATTGTTATCCCACTATTATATCATGCTTAGATCATATTGAGGAAGGATTGCTTGGTGGACATGTACTGGTTTCAAGGGGGCAGATTGTGACAGAACTATACACTCTGTGAGACAGGACCTGCATAGGAGAATGGACTTCACCTCCACATGGTTGATCCGGATGCTACTACGGCCAAGGAGACTCAGTCACAAATTTTGAATTCTGCAGAGTGAGACTCTGAAGGGAGGCTCCTTCGCTAGTTTCTACGTTGACGGCATTTTTTTTAGTTATATATGTATTTATATATTCTCTCTATAGTGTGATAAAATCTTATGAACTTTATGTGAACTTGGTTTCAATAAGCGTCTTTAATGGAACACGGGGGGCTAATAACCAACATTTTACATCTCCTTCCCTCCCTTATTCATGACAAAATGCTAATTTGAGAATGTTAACTATTACTAGAACAATCGCATCCACCAACAAGAATGAAGATGGAGCACAATCAGATCTTGATGACGAGAGCAATAAGTTTAAGAATCTCCATCCATGATGACAACAGTACCCACCATATTTCAGTTGCCTCAGCAACATTAACGCAGATACAGTCAGTAGGTGTTTTGGCCCCAATATTGAACTCATCTACTTATGAACGCTCCTCAAGTTGTTAGCATTGCCTGAATAAAAACAACTTCAGGTAAGGGAGCTTTCTCCAGCGAGAATTCCAACGAAGTAAAAAAAAAAAAAAGCAAGAAAGAGAAAGGAAGAAGGGAAGGAGGAGGAAACGGAAGCTTGTTGGAGAAGCACCAAGTGACCTCAGATTATAGTCTCATCATCGGTCGCTTACCATCACCGGGGTCATGAACTCTACTGAACAACTCTCTTCCTAATTTTCCATTTTGGAACCTACTTCTATTTTTCTTCTCTATTTCTTTCACTTCTAAGAGCTAAACAGGGCCTTAAATGAAGTTGAAGTTGTGCAGACGAATGGGGCCCGCCCGCAGGCTGAGGTGGAGGTTAATGAGGGCGGCAAGAGTGGGGCCCACGGATTCGAAAGTCAACAGGAGTGGGTAAATGAAGACCTCGGTGTGACAAGGAAGGAGTCTAGAAATAGAGAAACAAAGAGCAGTGAAAGAGAGAGAGTGGATGGGGCCCATGACTTGGAGAAAGTGAGTGAGATTGAGAATGATAGAAATGTGCAAGGAGAGCAGGTCCCACAAAATAATCTGGACTAGCAGGATAATATGGGCATTGATTTGCCTATATTGCAGGAGGACAACAGATCGAAGGGCGAGGGGAGTTCTAGGAGACACATGGACTTCGAGGAAGAGTCATCTAATAGAAATCTGGAGTACACTGGTCTGCTAGAAATACTAAATAGATTTGACAAAGAATTTGTAAGGGACACTATTGTTAAATTCCTCGAGAACGTCATGTGTAAAGAGAATAAGAGGCAGACTAGGCGTGTTAGGAAGAGGCAACCATCCAGATTACGGAAGCATATCAGGAAGATGAGAAAGGCACTGCATAGTAATGTGCAAAGAACAGAGATCACAGAAGAGGAGACACATGGAGCAGGATCAACACAGATGTGTACAAAGACACCAGAGGTTGATGGACAGTGTGCGGGAAGCCGGAAAGAGAAGGAAGGCCAGACTAAGGAGGACAGAGTAGGGGAGCTACAAGACCAAAGTGATGTTGTGACATCCTTGATAATGCCCATCAGGAGAAGTAAACGACTGAAGGAAAAAAGAGGCGACCAACAGTACCAGTTGGGACAGATTGCGGGATCAGCTACTACGCGTAAAGTGAAACAGGCAGACCCTTCTCCAGGTACATCTAATCCAGATTTTAATATTCTCAATTGTGTGCATGATAATGTGCTAATTGAGTTAGCTCATACTTGTGATATTGATTTGGGAATGGGTAATATGAAACAGTTACACAATCTCACATTGTTAAAAAAAATAGATGCTTCGACATTAGAAAATCGGAGTGGGGCCCAAATACACTTGAAATATGAGTAGGAGGGGGTGAAGAAGAAACTCGAATATCAATGAATTATTTTGTTTGGAATGTTAGAGGACTAGGAAACCCAGCCAAAAGAAGAATGGTGGCAGATGTGATCTGCAAGAATAAAATTAACATTATATGTATGAAGGAGACAAAACTATCAAACCCAGACTCCAAATCTTGGGATCCATTGCTCCCAGAAAATCTTTCGAATTCTGTATATTGAATGCAAGGGGAGCATTAGGGAGGATATTAATTGAAATCAACAAAAACTATCAGATTTTGAGTTCTTGGTTCGGAGAATTTTCACTGTCAGTTAGAATGAGAAAGATCTCAGACGGATGGGTGCAGATAGTGGCAGCCGTGTACGGACCATACGAAAAAGCCTACGCCCCCAATTTTGGAAGGAACTTGCAAAAATTAGGAGCAGTTTTAATGATCCATAGATTTTGGGGGAAGATTTTAACATCACTAGATTTGCTAGTGAAAGGAAAGAGGAGGACAGGTCATCTAAGGATAGGGTGGAGTTTAATGATTTTATCAACCGGTTGGACCTTATAGATATGCCTTTAGTGGATAGGATGTTCACATGGTCGAATATGAGACTTAATCTGACAATGGCTAAGTTGGACAGGATATTTGTGCCTGAAAATTGGGATGCCAATTTTCCTTTGGCGGAGAGCCGCTACGGTATCCAACCTCGGACCATATCCCATCATTGCTTGATTCGGGAGAGAGGAAACAAAAAATACACAAGCATTTCCATTTTGAGAAATGGTGGCTGGAGCACAGAGAGCTACAGGATCTCATTAGGAAAAGTTAGTCACAGTGCACGGGAGCCAATGATGCAGCAGCAAATATATGTATTAAGCTACGCCGCCTACAAAAGGTATTGGGGAAATGGGAGAGGAGGTTTCTTTATGAGGGAAGAAATGAGATAGAGGATATATTGAGAGAGTTGGAAACTTTGGAAAAACTTGAAGAGAGCCGCAATTTTTCTCAGGAAGAGAATTGTAGAGTTTTACAGCTAAGAAGAAAGATTGATGAAATATACAGGAGGGAGGAAATATGGTGGAAACAGAGAGCACACACTAAATGGCTTAAGGAGGGGATGCTAATACTGCTTTTTTCCATAGATGGGCGAGTATGAAGCATAAAATGAACAAGATTCATCACCAGAGGGTGCAAGATTCACTAGTGGAGAAGTGCTGAAGGAGTATGTACACGGACATTTTAAGAAGCTCTTTGGTAGGAAGAACAGTTTCTGGGCTCGACTAAGAGAGGGTGCCTGGGAGAACGAGGTGGATCTCTCCGAACTTGAGTAGGAATTTCGAGAGAAAGAGATCAAGAGAGCGGTATGGAAATTGGGTCAGGACAAGGTGCCAGGGCCCGACGGCTTCCCGTTATTTTTCTTTAAAAACTTCTGGGAAGAACTAAAGAAGGATCGAGTTTGGCTAATGGATGAGGTATTTAATGGAACAAGTAGATTAGATGGAATAAACTATTCGGTCATTAATCTAATACCAAAGAAGAGTTTCCCAGTCTGGATTGGGGACTACAGACCAATAGCATTGTTGAATAGTACAATCAAGATAGTATCAAAGGTATTGGCTAACAGGCTAACACCAAAGCTTAAACTATTGGTTAAAGATTACCAGGCGGATTTCATTGCTGGTAGAAACATATTGGAAGGGGTGGCCATGATATATGAAGTTATACACCAGTGCATGAAATCCAAAATAGATGGTTTCATATTGAAACTGGATTTTGAAAAAGCTTACGACATGGTGGAGTGAGAATGTCTGACGGAGATGCTTACACTCAGGGGCTTCGGACCAAAATGGAGAGCGTGGATTGAAGGTTGGTTATGCTCTAGCAAGACGCAAATACTGACTAATAACATAGTAGGAAAAGAAATAATCATGAAGAGAGGATTGCGACAAGGAGATCCATTGTCTCCATTGTTGTTTGTCTCAGTGACAGACGGTTTAAACTCTATGTTGCAGAAATTGAAGGCCAAGGAGAAGATAGAAGGGCTACCGGGGGTAGCCAACATGTCTTTCGTTAACTTACAATACACAGATGATACGCTTATTTTTGGGCAAGGCAACATAAGAGAAGCCATAACCATCAAATGAGTATTAAGCTGCTATGAGGTATGGTCAGGCTTGAGAATTAACTTTGTCAAGAGCTCACTAATTTGTTTGGGATCAAGAAATATATTGTTGCAAGTGATTAGGGAAATTTTTCATTGTAAAGAGGAAAAATTCCCGATTACATATTTGGGGATCCCAGTGAAACCAGAAAGGTTAACGAAACAAGACTGATTCCCACTTATTGATCGATTAGAGGAAAAATTGGAGGATCAGAAAGGAAAATATTTGTCCTTGGGGGAAGGTGGTTATGCTTAACGTAGTACTCTCCTCACTACCACTTTACTATGTCTTTCTTTATTATGCCTAAGTGGGTAAGAGAGAGAATTGACCGGATCAAAAAGAGGTTCCTCTGAAATGGAGTGGAGGTATCATCCAACAAATACCATCTAGTTCTATGGGGACAGATATGTAAACCAAAAGGGGCAGGGGGACTTGGAGTTATAGAACTAAAAATATTTAACATATCCCTGATGGCTAAGTGGTAGTGGCACCTAGCTACACGCAAGTAGGGGTCGTTTCAGAAGTTAATGCTAGCAAATATGGTCTGAAGGAAGGCACGATATTTGGAGAAACAAAAAAAAAGTATCATACCTCACTTTTTTGGAGAGGAATGTTAGTGACGAAACATTTGGTCTGTCACAGCTTGGAGTATAAGTTGGGGAGAGAAAATAATATAGCTTTCTGGCATGATAGATGGTACTCACAAATTCTACTCAAAATACTATTTTTGAATATCTTGCAGAAAGTAAGGAATAAGAATGTAAGGGTTAGCCAGTACTGGGGATGCTTGAGATGGAGATAGAACTCGACGCCATTGTCTAAATAGGAACTGGCAAGAATTAGAGTGCTCAAGCGATTTCTGAGTGACTGGATGCCCTCTTCGGTTGAGGAAAATATACCAAAATGGAGGTAGGAGAAGGATGGTAACTTCGCAGTCAAATCCACTTACCGCCATTTCATAAATGATGGAGTCACCTCGATAAATAGCAGATGATTTTGGAAAACTAAATGACCCCAAAAGGTTAGAGTATTCTTCTGACTCGTATGCAAAAATGCTCTTCTCACCTAGCCAAAATTACAAAGGTTGAAGTGATCCTAATATCTGCATCTTGTGCAAGAGAGAAAGGGAATTGATCGAGCACATGATGTTTAACTGTTCTTATTCCAGAAATATGTGGGAATTTTATACGAGATTGTTAAGGGTGAATGTTAATATAATCCTAGATGCAAACCTGTAGAGAAAACTTAAGGAGGTGTAACACGAACTGAAAAACTAGAATATTTATGGTTGCATTTTGTTGGGCTATTTGGAAAGAAAGAAATAATAGATTATTTAATGAAAAATATCATTCCGTGGATTATTGCATGAGACTTACTATTTGTGATTTCATCATGTGGGCAGGTATCCCATCAGACAAGAAAAGACTTCATCTATTAGATAGTGATTCGGAAAACGAGATGAAGGGTACATTACTACATGAGAAGTATGGGAATATTTCTGGAGGATTGATGGGTGATAGACTGGTAGTTTGACCCATCGATTGGCAGCAGCAGTGTGTTGCTTTTCTCGGTTTCTTCATTTTGCTACTTGCGTTTTATATACTTTTGATTAGATGCTTAGATTTGTAAACTTATTAGGTCCCTCATACTGATGGACCGAGACTATGACTGTTATGTTATTATCTCATTAACAGAATGTGGAGGGATATACCCCACAGTTTAATGTCAAAAAAAAAAAAAAAAAAAACTATTACTAGAACATTGTTGATATTGTACTCGAAAAATTGTTGGTATTGTACTCTTCATATACAACTGCAATTATAGACATGACTCTTCTAAGTTGAAATTCCAAGTTCTACATGCGCATTGCAGCAATCATGAAGGAAGATCAAATCATCAAACTAAGATTATCTATGGAAGCCAATAGACCATCACAGCAAAAACAATTTTTATCAAGTAATAGATTAAAAAAACAAAAAAAAATATTACCTTGCAAAGCCTACTCAGGATCGAAAGAACCTCATTGCACCCCTTCTTACTCATATACCCCTCCATCCTCACCCGCAAATCATCTAAACTGCACACATCTTTCAACGACTCCCTCAATGCCGAAACCCTCTCCGTTGACAGCTTCAGCCCAACTTCCTCCTCTTCTGAATTTCGCTGCCTCTTCCACCCCCGACCCCCATCACTCCCCATTCCGACAACGCATCCACACTCATTCGGGTTCTCAAACAAGAAATTCAACCAGGCGGTGATCGATCTTGAGAAGGATTTTAGAGCTTTGGCCTTGCAAGACTCGGCCTTTCGGGCCGATCTGGACTGCTCGAGCTCGAGGGCCTTGAGACGGCGGGCAGCCTTGGACTGGGGCAGGGAGGGGGTGAGGGGCCCGCGGCGGCGGAGGGAAGGGCGGGAGGAGGAGGAGGAGGAGGAGGGCGTATTCTTGGAGGCGGTGAAGAAGAGAGGGGAGGGGTTGGGTTTAGGGTTAGGGTTTTGAAAGTGGGGGAGCGGGGTCTTGTAGTTGGAGATGTCGTGTAGTAAAGGAGAAGATGGAGGATAAAATGGTGGAGTTGGCGGTGGCTCCGCTCGCCGGCGACGATCCATGGATCGGAATTTGGGTGTGAATTGGATGAGGGTTTAGGAATTTGGGGGAACTTTGAGGGGGCTCGAGCGGGAAATGGGGGAGAGAGGAGAGCGTGTGAGTTTGAAATGGAGGGCATATTTGTCATTTGAGAGTTGCTAGATGCGCCCAACCTTTGCTTAGTGAGCCCATCGCTTAATTACAAATTTGCCGCAAAACTTTTTAGACAAAAAAACCCTCAATCATTTCTTCTCAACAAAAACATTCCTTGTCCACTACCACTGTTGTTGCTGCATGCTGCTGTGACCGCCACTGCAGCAGTGCGGTAGCGAGTAGCTATAGCGGCTGTTATTGTTGCCATTGGTGTCATTATTGTCGTTGTCTCGTTACTAACATCGCCGCTATTGCTGGTACTGTCTAGAGAGGAGAGAAAGGGGTAATTCGAAAATATATACATATAACTCACTAAAAAAAATGGATAAGTTTTAAACCTTTTTGAGGCTCACTAAAAATTGGGGCTCACTGAGACACATCTAGCAACTCTCTTGTCATTTTCTATTGATACAAAGGTAGGCTTGTTTTTTTGCCATGTTTTTTCTAGACATCATTGAACAGGGAAATTCTATTCACGCGTCCGCTTAACACTTAACAACGCATTTTTTTTTTTCTGTATCTACTTTTAATTTTGAATTATTTTATATTTACTCATAACATTTATTTTTTTCTCTTTCCTTTTCTATCTCATTTTATCATGTTCAGTTATTAATATTCGATCCAAATGAAATGTGGTCGGATATTAATACCTAACTGACATTCAATTTGGTCTAATATTAATTCTGACTAGTGAATTATGTAAGGGTAATATAGGAAAAAAAAATAATCTAATGTTTTGGAAATTTCAAAAATATCCATATTAAGCAAAGCGATGTGCGTGAATAGATGGAATATCACTAATGGTTTACCGATGTGACGCGATTCGGCCGCTTGAGAACGTTGGGCTTTTATACATGGACCAGAACTCCGCGCTCCAGTTTTACCCCAAACATAAGAGTCTAAATTTCGCTTCTTTACTAATTCTTTATGGCGCTCTTATTTTGTTTTATATAAATTAATTATTTCTGAAATCCTTTCATTTTCAGAGAACAAACGTTTGGATGACCAATAGTAAACTGATGTCACACTAGAGTCACATTGCAAGCAGGCAGGCAAAGAGTTGAGCTAAGATTCAATCTCAAACATGCAACTTGTCAACCATAAAAAATTTTCAAATTTTCTATATCAGATGCTGCTGAGGTGCATCTAATGAGTTCTCTGCTCTAATCTCCAATATACTGATGTACATTTTATTAACATTATTTATAATGACATGACACCTGAAGCTGTAACATATTTTGCACTGGTGTTGCCTTCCCTTAGTTGAGTCTAGATTCACAAGTATAGCATTGGTTTGAAGCATATGAAAATAGTCTTGTATTTGCAGTATCCGACGCATAACGTATAGAGTTTGTGTCGGAGTTGCGAATACATGTATATCATATTCTTTTGCCATAATGATAACAATTTGTAAATACGTATCATCTATTTAAAGAGTATAGAGACCATGAACATCCTCCACAGGA
Source organism: Dracaena cambodiana (assembly GCA_036321105.1). Lineage (NCBI taxonomy): Eukaryota > Viridiplantae > Streptophyta > Magnoliopsida > Asparagales > Asparagaceae > Dracaena > Dracaena cambodiana. The sequence goes on along the minus strand of JAYEPQ010000005.1, from coordinate 54,031,130 downwards.
AGGAAAAGAATTACATCCATATGCACTTGATAGCAACATAGAATATTATATTTCTCAAAATTAAAGTTAAAGAACAATATAAAGATGAGAATCTGCATAAATGAATCATATTAAAGTAATAATTTAAAATTTAAAATTTAAAATTATTTTTTTATTTTTCTGAAACCCTTTGTTGTATGTTCGGTCCAGATTCATGGCGAGTCGAAATCCACACTCACCGAATTGAAGTTCAGACCCAAACCTTATTGCTTTATTAATTAAACCTTATTACTTTATTAATTTCCCCACAGGGAAAGGTGAGAGAGGGAGTTTCTAAAGAAACACACCTTTTTTCCTGGTGAATCCATCTTATAACTGTCCGGACTTCCAAAATAACACTATAAAGTGGGCTCACTAGAAAAAAAAATGGTGAGATCCTTTGGAAACTCCCGTGAAAGCGGAGGGGAGGAGTATGATTTCGTTGTGGATTTGGAATTATTTTTAGTGCAAAAGTAAAGAGGATAACCCATTGGACTGTGGATTCTTGATATTGAAGAAGATGGAGAACTCATTGGTTTTTTGAGATGATTCTCCGTGTTTAGAGATGTGTAGTAAAGAGATTTCAAGTAAATAGTCTAATTTTTTGATAGCATGAATTTATTTTGTATTTTTGGAAGATTTTTTTTTTTTAAATCGTCATCAGACAGTGAGTTTAAGGTTTTAGAACCTTATTGTCAGAATTCCCAACCCCGATCCTTTTAAGTTTTGGACGGGGTTTAAACCCCGGACAGTTAAAATGTGGGATGGGATTTCAACCTCGGATAGTAAACTTCTCCTTTTTCGTGAAAAATTAACTGTTTGGGATGTGCACCCCGGATATTCTATGCATCATTTGGGATTTACACTCCGAATGGTTTATTTAATTGGATGGGGCGGGAATACCGGACAGAGAATTTAACAATATGACTTTGAATTTCTAAATGAAGACTTACATATACCCAACTTATACGAATTTAATCAATATGAAATATATTAACTAAAGAGGAGTATGCTATAAATAAATTTTGAAACGTGATAGACATACGCCAAAATAGAATATGGTTTCTTCTGGTTAAATTACAAAACATTAACAAATATTGCAAAACACACTTCAATGGCGGCAGACTAGAATTGTTTCCTGGTTACATTACAAAACACTAAAAAATATTACAAAACACAAATCAATGCCGATAAATCTTGGTTTAACTCATCTCTGATTTCACTGTGACTTACACGTAGGAAACTAACTAACAAGTCAATAAGGAATGGTGGATCATCATCTTCAGCCAAATAGATAGACTTTCCTATTACTGGCAAATCAAGAAGACATGAAATATCATCCAGCGTGACCGTCATCTCTCCAAAAGGCATATAGAAAGTATTACTTTCTGGATGCCACCTCTCAACAAAGGCTGACATCTCAACGCTGTTTATATAGGGGTACACTGAACTAAGAGTATAGAGAGGAGCTCTTAATAATCTCAATGAAACGTGTGTTGGGTTGGCTCAACCGTAGCAGCCAAATAGCGATTTTTTGGTGTGGTTTATGCAGCGCAATGGATCTTTCTACTGCATTAAAGGTAAATTCGTAAGAATTAAATTCATAATTAACTAACGATGACCGGAATCTATTATTATTTACCTCATTTTTACTAATAAAATAAGTAACATGAGTTTAAAACTCTTAAGAACTGGCAAATTTGTCGGTCTCTCATCAATGACATGTGGGACATCTTCCTCTACCTCTCCCGCTGCGACATTCGCCGTGTTATGCGATGCAACCGGCTCGTCTTCGGCTACTTCGGTTATTGGATCAGCTGGTGACTTTAATGCAGTTTTCTTCCGTCTATTCGATATTGTAGGATGAATTCTTGATGATTGGGATTGATTCATTTGAATTTGACTATAAAATTAAACATTGCGATGTATAAACCATTAACTACACAAAAAATTTAGCAAATAATTGCAGCATTTGGTGTCAACAATTGGTGCAATTTATTCTTCTTTGATTAACAACATACCTACCTACTTTATTCAAAAATCCACATTTACTATAAATTACATAAATAATAATTTTAACTTAGTCAAACATTTAATAGCAAAAAAATTATCTTCCAATACCTTCCAAACAATAAATTGCATACATTTAAATCTCCGTACCACTAAAAAATCTTAAGTTCGAATACTTCAAAATCAACAAATTATAAGATTAAGAGGCTTTAAAACCACAACAGATTAAAAACAAAAAATTACCTAAAAATGAATGCCCTAGCGTGTTGCTGCTCGAGCGCAGGAGAAATCGGGGGCGAAGGCAGTAAGATATTATTGGCGACGGATTTCACGTTCCTGGGATGGCAATATTTCGTGGAGATCGCTGGCGAAATCCGTGCATGAAGGTTGAGCAGAGGAGGGCGACGATTTGGGTATTGGAAATGGTGCTCACTAGAAAATAACAGGTTTCTGAGGAGTAGAAAAGGTTAAAGAAAGTGGAGGGATATTTTGGAAATATTTGTGGTACTCACTAGAAAAAAAAAAGAAGCATCTTTTTATAATAACCTGTGCTCACAAGGAAATTAGGGCTCACTAGGAAAAAAGTGGGGCTCATTTAGAATTACCTGTGGAAGCCACGAGTCCACCTGACACCAATTAATTTCTTTCATCCGAGGTTCAAGGGAATTTCTAGATGGGCACAGGTTTTTTTCCTAGTGAGCCCACTTTTCCTAGTGCGTACACTCTTCTTTTTAAAAAAGCTTGTTTTTCCTAGTGGGCACACATATATACCCAAATTACCCTTGCTGGGTTCACCACCGGAGACCGAGCTCCCTCTCCATACACGAGTTCCACCCGCAATGGCTCACGAACGCGCCCGTCGACGGATGGGCCAAGATCTCGAGCTGCGGCACCCATCCTCTCACCACCATTCCAACCCCTCTTACACTGTTGTCGAACCCCGAGGGCATTTTCCTTTGCTGATCACTTCCATCGTCGGCAAAAATATCGACTCGGTCAGCATCTCTCAGCACCCAAACAAACGGTTGCCCGCTACTCCGCAGCCCAACCACCAGCTGCTAGATCTGCTCGTCCGAAATCGACAAGGTGCTCCCGAACGATATGTACACAACTGAAGCCGCAGGCTGCTTGTCCAGCCAGTCCAAGCACTCGTGTACCTGACCAACAAAAAGGAGCCAAATAAATTATTAGGGAACTCTATTGTTTGCTAGGTCGGATCCAGAACTATGTATTTTGGACACACTGTCCGGGCTAACCAGCTCGGATCCAATTACTGGGTCCGGACTGGTTAGCCCGGACATGAAATTTGCTAGCATTTGGGGCAAGGGCGAGCGAGGGGCGGGGGGTGGGGGCGAGGGTGAGGGGGGCGGCGAGGGCAAGCGGGGGCAGGGGGCGGGGGCGAGGGGGAGGGGGGCGGCGAGGGCGAGCGGGGGCAGGGAGGAGAGGGCGAGAGGGGCGGCGAGAGCGAGAGGGGCGGTGAGACGATGGCGGCCGGGCGAGGGCGAGCGGGGCAGGGGGCGAGGGCGAGCGGGCTGAGGGAGGAATATTTTGGTCTAAAAAATTAGATGGCAATACTGTAATAATATAAAAGTTTTAAATAATAATATAGAAGTTTTAAGTGGGCTCACAGGCAAAAAAAAAAGGGGTATTTACTGGTTTGTCCCTCAAATCTTTATTTATTATGATTTTGCCCCCCAAATCTTCATATTTAGAATTTTGCCCCCCAAATCTCATAAGTTACAACAATTTTGCCTCCTTCTCTAACTTTGCCTAACACAGTTAAATATTTGACCATTTTACCCCTCTTTTCCTCTTTTATTTTCCTCCTCTCTTCTTCTTCTCTCTTTCTCCTCTCTTCTCCTTTCTTCGTTATTTCTCCTCTTTTATTTCCCCTCTCTTTCTCCTCTCTTCTCCTCTCTTCCCTAACACAGTTAAATACTGAAAGAAGAGAGGAGAAAGAAGAGAGGATAAATAATGAAGAAAAGGAGAAGAGAGGAGGATGAGAGAAGAAAAAGAGAGGAGGAAAATAGAAGAGGAAAAAAGGGATAAAATTGTCAAATATTTAACTGTGTTAGAGAGAGGGACAAAATTGTTGCAACTTATGAGATTTTGGAGGCAAAATTCTAGATTTGGGGGGCAAAATCATAATATATAAAGATTTGAGGGACAAACCAGTAAATAACCCAAAAAAAAAATTGTGCCCATCTAGAAACTCCCGAGGTTCAATGGTCCAGAAATCTGACAAGCACGAAAAAAACAATTTTTTCTTTGAAAACGAGAAAAAAGGGGAAAAAGTGAGGAAATGCACGACTTCTGTTTCCCGATCCCTTACGGGCTGGTCGTCTTGGCCGGCGGCCTGGTCGCCTACGCGAGGAAAGGCAGCACCGCGTCGCTCGCCGGCGGCGTCGGGTCTGGCCTTGTCCTCCTCGCCGGATTCGTCAGCCTCAAGGCGTTCGAAAAGCGGCGGAATTCCTCCCTCTCTTTGATCATCGAAACGGGTTCGGATCCAATTCCCTTTTCTTGCTCTTGGATCCGTTTATATTTCTGGCTGAGAATTGGTAGATGTGGTTTTGTTTTGGATTAATTGATGACTTTTTTTTATCGGTGATAAATGGGTCTTCTTTAATTTGGGCTCATTTTGGAATGCGGACTGATGCATTTTTAGGTTAAGTATCACATTTTGAAGCATTTTTCTGTTATTTGTTATTGTAAATTCATAGTAATTATTTTTTGACGTCTGGATGCTCTAAAGAGGGGGCAGCCTAGAGAACCTACAAAATCAAAAATTGAAAATCCCTGAAAACTTAATAGTGAAGCTATAAACTGATCGAATTCATGTACACAAAAATCCGAAACGAAATAGTATTTTGATACCTCGAATACACGGCTGCTGTCTCCTTCCCAAGAGAGCAATGTATGCTACCTTTGTAACTGTATGCCAGTCCTGCAAAAATTTATCGGTTAAACATTTTACACTAAAAATAGCTGTGACACCCCACGATAGATCATATGAGCACAGAATGTGACAGCTGGCTACAATCCCTTCCCAAGGCATTGTAGTTTAAGAATCCTCATATGTCAACTATAGCTTGAAGATCCTCCGGCCATTTATATAGAACCACAAACCATGGACATTCTTTAATAATTTTATTTCATAATATTTACAATAAAACATCTTCTCGTTTCCCTTTAATCATGTCTTGCATTGACGCATTTAGGATCTGATATATACAAAGTATTGTGAAGGACAAAACCATCACAGTAAAAATATTACAATGGCAAAAGCCACCAAAACAAGATTCTATTTTATCCTAATGTGGTCAACACTTCATAATCCGGATGACTTGGGCCTATCTTCTTGAGGCTTGCATAGATAAAAGGTTAAACACTCTCATTGAGAGGATACATTAGGAAAGAACAAGTCTTGCTTAATTTATGGTTATACTGGTCTGTTTTGTTGGATAACAAATGCAATAAATGGGCAAGGTAGGAACGTTTATATTCGTTTCAAAGTTATCCCCATCGAACTCAATATCATGAAGAATTACAAATTTTCCCCGTGAGCAATGTACTTAGATCACATGTCTAGTCGTGCTTGAGGTTGAGGGAAGTATCCATCATCTGGAATTGTTGATTGTTAAATAATGTTCTGAGTCTTATGACATGAGATGACTATCTACAGCTCGTAGAATATAACTTATTAGCACTTAAAATGCATATCTATTTGATTAGTAAAAATTTTCATACTTATTTGATAAAGCAAAATTCAGAAGAAAGACTGAGAGAATTTGAGACTCAACTAGAAAATTAGGATTTAAGATTAAAGGGAACAACTCACAACTCACCACGTTAAGGTTGAGATCAATAAGCAAATGGAATCATCATTTTCGTTCTTTCGCTTCTTCTACTTCTTTTTCTTCTACTTCTTTTTCTTCTTTTCTTGGCTCTTTCTTCCCCTCTATTCTCGCTAGTTTGTTTTCACTTGTTTCTTCTTTTCCTTCTCTCTCTAGTGTAGAAAGTAGCAAGAGAACTTCTGCTTCTATTCTAATTCCTTCACCTACTCTACTCAGTAACTGTTTATGATAATGCATAAAAGACATCCATAATTTGAGAGCTGCGCAAGTGGGATGTTAATAGCTTAAGTGTTAATAGATGCTGGATTACCGTCAACAATGAATGGCTGTTCATTGACTCATGTCACCCATCATCTTCCAGTATGATCCTGGATTATCTTTAATATCTGTGAAATCATGAGCATGATCTTACCTTGTGAGCTAGTCATGAGCATAAGTCATCCATAATTCAAAAATTGCTAAAGTTGGATGTCAGTAGCTTATTTTTTAATAGATGTTGGGTTACTACTGATATCAGATATGGGTTGATAGCCGAATGGTTGGCCAGTCAATTGCAATGATTTGAGGCTTCTATGAAAATATGGTTGTGAATAGCTATTCATATTAAATTTAGTTCAACTTTTAATCACTGTTCAATACCAGCTGCCGACCGCCTCTTATGACAAACACATATTAGGTTTCACACTTATTAAATTTGGAGAAATCTTATTACTAGTACCACTATTTTATAGAAATAGAAGAGAAAGTGGTATAGAACTGCTTAAGATGTTTTTTCTGCTCACAACAAGGACTATCACAATGCTACTATAATATGATATCATTGTTTTGACGTTGATCATTGTTTCTGAGAGGGGTTAATATTTTAGGAAACCTGAGGCATGTTGTGTGAACGACAGAGCAAGCTTTTTTTGAATGGAGAATGATGTTTTTGACCTGAAACAACTACTCACAGAGGATGATATTTTTTAACTTGAACCAACTACGGACGGAGGTCTAGCTGTTGAGTTCTGATAGAGAAGTAATGACAATCATGCATTAAATCGGATGGCATAAGACAGGATTGTGGTTATCTTACTGGTCCTTGTGGTGTCAGCTACTTAGATTTTATGTACCTTATTGTTTTCACGATATTAGAGATAAGAAGCAACTAGATTGTTTGATTTTGTCGGTGTTAAACAAATTGAAGATATTATTTACATGAAATGTACACGAAATGATAGTGGGCAAATGCATTGAAAAGATGTTTGTTTATAAAACTGATTGAGGGGTATTATTAAATTTGAATGGTGGAAAAGGCTTCCCTAACTGATATCTAATAATCGGAAGCAAATTCTTTTTTTTTTCCTTGGTCCAACAATATTTCTCTAGGGAGTGCCTTTTTGATGCTGTCATAGGGCATCAGAGTATGCAGGGAGAAGAAAAGATATAAAAAGATGAAAAAAGATAGATGTGGCCTTACATCACAAATGGACTTACATGACAAAAAATAATCACTTTGCACCATCAAATAACTCTCCTTCATAGAGTAGAATCTTCTTCAAAGAAATAAGGATCCCCCTTCCACCCCACAAAAAAAAAAAAAAAAAGGAAAAATGAAAAGAAGCTCATATCTTCATACGTTGCTCTAGTTATATCAATAAAGCAAAGCCTTTTTTATAAAATGTTTTGTTAAGAACCATAGCTAGATAGATCTAGGAGGATTCAAAAAGATCAATTTCCTAAAACTTAATCATAAATAAAACTAAATTATTTATCTTTATCTTAGTTTGTCATTTCTGCATGACAATAAAATTCCAATAACTGATCCTAAAATAAGGAATTCTAACTGATAATTTTTTTTGATAAAGTAAGTATAATATGTAAATCGTAAAGATTATCCTCTTTAAACTAGAGTAAGAAAGTCATTTTGAGATACATTTACCAGAACCCCTGAACAAGGGGTTTAAGCTTTCCAAAGATCAACGCCCATGGGATTTGGCAGCAAAAGCTCGTAACATCAATTTTCACATTGGTGTTCCTTGAAGGTCCAGAAGATTTCTGGGAACTCAAACATATCCTACCAGATATTGGAGATGGAGGGCAAACATACGATGCTGGCTCCCACCCCCTCCTCTTTCTCCTTAAAATCATGGTGACAGTTGACAATTTTCAACTCGCTAAAAGATTTTCTACAAAACGTTAGTATTAGTTTTTTTAAGTGCAATTTGTAGATTCTTGTTATTGCCAATGCCCATTGGTGAGTTATTGGTAATTTTGAGTGCTTGTTTAAACATATAGTGTGATTTAGTATAGAAACAAGAAATCAGGGGCTCAGTTTAATAGGAAATTAAAGCATTCAAAATGAAATGAGCTCTGAGATTTCTTTTTTCCTTCAACAAATACCTGAATGAGGTGTTCAATCTATAAAAATGCCCCAGAGAGTCTTCTTGAACTGAATGAGGACTGCAGCTACCTGAATGAGGAGGGAGCAATCTACTTAAATAGGTATTGGAGTATTCAAAATGAAATGAGCTCCATGTTTTCTTCTTTCCTCCAACAAATGCCTGATGATTGCAGTCTACAAAAACACTCCATAGAGTGTATGAATTACCTACTAAACTAACAAGAAATTGTTGATCATGAGTTTATGGTCCGTGGTCTTTCTTCATCGTTTACGATCAATTGTAGCTCATTAGTTGATTTCTCCTAAACCTGGTAAATTTGACATTTCTTAGAGATGCCAACTAGTTTCTTGCAGTCGGCTATTAAAGGATCTTCGGCTGTTCTTTCTTCCCTCTTTGGTGCCTCCTCCTGGATGCTCTACTCCAAGTCAGGAAGGGTGCCACAAACACAGGTTGTACTAGCTAAACACCTCCTATTTCTTCAATCCACTGACATCGATGGGGATCTCCTTCAATCGTAAATCCCACAATATCCAGTCTGGTTGCTGCATATTTCAAGCCTGCCCAAAGTCTTCGTCTGCAGTTATTTTCTATGCTTTTAGTTGGACTTGTCCAGTTGCCAAAATCGACCTAAATCGACCCTGATTTGGAACTTCCTTGCTCTGTTTGTATCGTAGTCGAATGAACCATCAAATTAAGCTTCAAATTTATCAACATTGGCATGATAAAGATTTTTATTCAATAGCCATGAAAAATGTTATGTTTTGGCCCTTTTTTGAATGAAATACTGATGTGTTATTAATTATCTATTACGAATTTTTGTTCCAAAGTCATGAAAATTGATCATCTATAGCATTCTTTTCTATGTTTTTTGTTTGTTTGTTTTTGGTACGATTACCTGGTTTTCATTTTTTAAATTATTCCTTGAATGTATTGGCTGAGGTAGAGTTTGTTCACTCACATTAACATTTATCATGGGACAAAGATACCTTCAAACTTTCAAGATAATGCCAGCTGGAGTAGTTGCTGTCCTCAGGTCAGTTCTGTTTTCTTAAGTGCTAGTATTTTATTATTTACGTTTAAGTACTAGTTTTTTGGACCATGAAAAAAAAATTCTTTTGTTCCGTGTAAAGGTTGCATATTTCTTTTTGTTTATTAGTTGGTGCTGTTGTAATGCATAAAGCCTTCTAGCATGAGCAAGACGATTAGAGTTCAATCCTGCTTGTACCATGCAATGACCGTTATTTTAAAATGATTGTTTAACCATTATTTTTAAAATGATAGTTTATTTTTGAAGGATGTATATACTTATTACTCTGTTTCTATTTTCTCTTTTTATAATAATTTGATTTTGAATTGGCAATAGAAAAGATATACGCACATAAAGGTATCTTCCTTCTTTTGAGATATAGAACCATGAGTCATTAATCATGGCTAATAGAATTAAGTTCATAGCTAAGCCTTTAATTAAGATTTTGTTGTACGTGCATAATTTAAATGGATGGTGGATGGTACATTTTCTATTTAGACGCTTTGGATTGTCTTGAGTAACATTAAGCAACTATAAGACTGTTGATCTATCTTGTGAGAGTTTCCATTCCATTTAGTAGATATACTCTTAATACTAGCGAAGAAGAATCAGAATTTCTGATGAGTGTTATGAATGCAGCAATGAGGTAACTTTCATGTTGGTGGCTTATCTTTTTGGTGATGGTTTGAGGGTTTGGCAATATTCTAAGCAAATGTGTAAGAGTTATAACTGGAGAGCAAATTAGAGGTAAAAAAATGCTCTGGCATTCTGATTCAGCTGTCAATATTGCATTTATTAATCTCTTTGCTGGAAGTGATGTTAGATAAGACGCAGAAGTCAGATACAACAACAACTAAGCCTTTTATCCCAAGTATTAGGGGTAGGCTACATGAACCAAAAAAAGAATCACGCCGGATCGATCACTTTGATATTCCTTCTCCATTCATTTCTATCAAGTAATATCTCATTATTTAAACCTCTATACTCTATATCTTTGCAAGCTGCAGAAGTCAGATGATATATAATTTTCAAGTTACAGTCCATTTGTGGGGTTAATGTACAACTCCTGGAAAAAGAAAGATGTTGTTTCTTGAGTTGATGTCCGCCCATTGACAGGCTAAATCATCACTTATATTCTAATATATGACGTATAATCTGACAACCACAGGAACATCATGAAAGGTATGAGATTGGCTGAAATGAGGGAGACAATCAGAATCTTCATTTGACAGATAAAGGACAACTCAAATATCCAAATGAATATTAGAAGTAAAAATAAAGTGGTTCAGATGCTTACTTTCACACTCATATGGTGCGATCAGCATATGCCAAGTAAATTAAATTAAGACGTTATGATCTTTAAATACTTTCAACAGGTTTCCATAACACCATTTGTTATCTACTAATTGAGGATTGCAGTGTGTTTATATGGAAAAGATATCCTTCTTTGGACACCCAAGGCACCAAACATGGTTGGATGGGAATTTTCCCAACAGGCTTAAAAAGATCAATTGCATTAAAAATTGTCATCCAACCAGAGGGTCCTTTTTGTCTTGGTCAAACTAGAGGATTGCCAGGAAACTTAACTCATCTTGAAGGTTCATTTGGAGGGGCTATAAGTCGAGTTGATTTTCATTTATGCATGATAAGATGAGAATGCTGTCCTTGCTTGGACGGCACTGAACTGTATATAAATACTAGTAGAGGAGAATAGAATGTCCTCAATAGTAGATAACTCCTATGATTAATGTCAAACAAGGGCGCAGGTGAATGCCTTGTAAGTTCCCCTCGAAAATTTATCTCATTAAGGGAGGTCCCTTCCCTAATGTAGGATGACCAGTGTTGTACTAATATGGGATAACAGCTACATCATGGATACAACAAGAATAAAATTGTGTGTTTGTGTTTGTAGGTGCATGTATGAGTTCTTTCTTTTCTTTTTAAAAATTTTAATCTATAAGATGGAATTCTGTGGTCATTACTGTTAAAATTCCACAATGACTATGACATATAAAATACTTCACAATGTTGAATCATTGATTAACTGATTAGTTATTAAAAAGATAATAATTCTTCACTATGAAAGAATTTTATAAAGAGTAATAAATGCATCTAGAGATCATACTCTGTATTCGTCACTCTATGCATTGAATTTTTAGCTGCTTGTTTCGGGTACATAGCTAGCTGTGGTGGAGCCAGGAAATACTAGGCAGGTGTTCAGCTAGTGCATATAATGGGAAGCAAACTGTGATGGTACAAAAAAAAAAAAAAAATAAGGAACATCCCTCTGACATCTTGTATGTCTTTTGGTACATCTAGGATAAGTTTTGAATTTTAGGATACATTAAGGTGTAACCAGCAAGTGTTTTGAGTGTCCAAGTATTGGTTATAGGTATGACTCCTTTATTGAAGTATTCATGCAACCTAGTGAGTAGTGCCTAGTTGTGGTAAAAACACCTCTAGAAGGCAGACTAAAGTTGTCTGTCACTGAAAAATTGTTTATCCCTTTTGTCTCGATGATCTCTGTTACTGCTTCATCTTTTTATGTATCATTATATGCCTATTTCTATTTCATCTTAAGTTTTCCATGTAGTAGCTTTTAAGGGTTTTGAGCTCTCATAAGAATCTGTGTTAAAGGCGATTTATTCCCTGTCAAAAAATGACTCCAACTTTCTCTTTTGTGCTTAAATTGAGTCATCTTAAGGGTTTGCGTTCAATAGGTGGATTTGTAGTTAAGAGTTATATAATCAGTTACTTTCCGTAGCAATGTTATTTCAAATTGGAGCTTGTTTTTGTACTTTTAAATTGTTTATTTATTATTTATTTTGGTTTTTTTAATGTTCGGTCCCTCAAATTATGTGACTTGGGATAACAAGGAGCCTGAAATTAGTCCCTCTGTTATCTTTTCTTTTTTAACTCGGAGAATATTTCATTACAATTAACAGATTTTTAAATATTATTTTTACTCTCTTTTCTCTTCTCCTCTCTTTTCCATCAGGTATACATTTGAACCCATAATTTGAAAATCAAGATGTTTCAATTTATGGGTTGGACTGTGGCTGTCAGAAAAGAGACCTCAGAAAGAAAATGAAAGGAAAAAAAAAAGGAAATAAAAAAAATGGGAAAATGCTCTAACTTTTTAATGGGATATCCTCCAGTTAAAGAAAACCATAGGTACTATACAAACACTTTACTAGATTTAGGGACTTAAACACAGATTATATGATTTGTGGGGCTTTTTCCAAATTATGCGTAAGTTGGTCAATCAATATCAATTCAAGCACTTTTTTTTTTATCATCTGAAGTAACAGAAAAGAAGATTAAACTGGTAGGGAACAAAAGTGTAGTACTTTTTATCGGTTCATCACATTACTTTGAGGTTCACTAGTAATTACCATCCAAGACACATGCACCTTAGCTAAGCCCCATGAATCAAGAGAAGGAATTCCTTGCTTACAATAAAATTGAACTTATTGTGGGGTCATCCTGCACGATCAATTTATTTTCCTTATATTTGATGGCCAAATGAGAAGATTTAATTCAGCTAGCTGATCTCCTTTGATCCAGGAGAAAGCCCAGACAGCCATCTTTTCGTAACACGTCGTGTAATCTGCACTTTGGCTTTTGCTTTTTGAGACGTTCTCTTGTCACATCCCCACAGTACTTCCATATGGAGAAAGATGGGTGGGCTTACTAAGTTACAACCATAGTACAATACAAATTTCCAGAATGAAAGGGAGTTTCTAAACGAGCACACCTTTTTTCCTAGTGAGCCCACTTTATAAGGGGCTGTGCTTATAAATTTCACTATAAAATGGGCTCACTAGGAAAAGTGGTGTGCTCCTTTGGAAACTCCCGAATGAAATGAAAAACTAAAAAAAAAGGTCGTCACTTGAAACCTCTAAGAAAACCTTATTGTGACAAACTGAGATACAGTTGGGTTAGAAAATCAAAGCAACCTTCTCTACTTATTATATTATTAAAGTAGGGGTAATGAGTATGGGTTAGACTCAAATTCCTAACTAATAAGAGTAAATAAGGTGGAATATAGATATCTATTATGTCCAACTTTTTACATGAAAATGAGAAAACATTAGGAGAAATCACTTGAGTGAAAACATCTACCAACTGCAAAGAAAAAGGAGTACAAATCAACTTCCAAAACATCATCACGAACAAATTGACAATCCACCATTTGTTTGGTTCTTTCATGAAAGATTGGATTATTAGCCATGTAAACAGCAGTCTGATTGCACAGTACATAGTCATTGGACCACATTCCAGAAATCCAAGTTCCAACATCTAGGTCTTCAACCACATTATCTCACAGGCAATATGAATTAATATGAGTCATAACTCTGTATTCAACTTTAGCACTAAAGTGAGACCACATTTTGTTTTTTTACTAATCCAAGTAACAAGATCACCTCATACATATGTGCTATAGTCAGAGATAGACTTCCTATCCCTCTAAAACTTAAACCATCAGGTGTCCATGACTCTTGTATAACAAGCCTCTATCAGGAGACCTTTTGACATATATCAAAATCGTCAATATTGTCTACCAATGTACCTCTCTTGTATATAAACTGAATTACCAGTCCCACAACAAACGTAATATCTGGTCTTATAACAGTTAGGCAGATGGGCTTACCAGCTAACCTATACTGAGATTTACATGGTTACTACCAAGTAACTCTAGTTTCTGCGATAAATCCAAAGCATACTTCCATTTAGAAAGAATACTCCATATTTGCTATCAATCCTAAGAAAAGCATCCAGGCCTCCTGATGTCTTTAGTCACAAGCTGAAGATACTCTTTGGTCTTCTAACTACCATCTTCATTTCTTCCAGTCAATGTAAACAGCTAGGATCACATATCCAATTGAACCATGAGAATAAAGATAGTGTGATTGTTGGATAATTTACTATTGTTTTAGATTAATAAAGACAGAATTATTACTGTTATTAGTTAACAAAATTACTACTGTTACTATGCATACAATTACTACTGTTATTATGCACATATTTCAGTGTTATATTTCAATCAGAAATAAAGTTGGAAAATATTAAAGAAGAATTGATATGTGTATAATAGCAGTTTATATTTTCCAGATTTGAATTAGAAGAATATTCTTATTACTTACTGTTGTTTACAGAAATTTAAACTGAAATTGTTTTAACTAGTTTCTTATCCTAAGGAAGATATAGAATAAAAATAAAGAATGACAGGATTAGAAAGACTTTACGGATTGAAGGATGAGCGTATACTGAAGATTGATGCAGATTGGATGAAGACTGGAAGATGATCGAGGTTAGTGTTGGACACTATCTCCTTAAAACCGATTCGCCCTCCACCGCTTGCTTCTGGATTACAGTAGTCGTCGGTCTCCCAGGATACAACGATCGGTCTGCAATAGGAAGGAAGTTGCAATCCTGTTGTTATGGCGAATCTGATAAATAATACTCTCTGTATGGTGTAATGCGGGAGTGATTTATAAAAGAATTGTTCTTCTGGAAACAGAAACTTTCTGTCAAAATGACCAAGTTTCTGTCTGCAGAAGAAGGGAGAAGAAAAAGAAATTTTTTGTGTATTGTGAAAGGTCTGGACAGAGGCCTATTTATACGCTTCTGGGCTAACGGTCACAACGGTTGGCTGTTAACAGTTGTGACCGTTTAACGGCAACGGTTGACAGACGAGCGACGATGCGTACGTGCGAAGTGCCAAGTGCGCCACTAAAGCGCCCAATGCGCCCTAAACGCCCATTCGCTTTTGCACACGTGCGTGCGGGCGGTGCGTAACACCACCCGTGGTGCTCAAGATTTCTCTTCTTCTTATATAAGTAATAATATGGAACAAACAATTCTATATAAACCCACATCCTAGCAACACTCTAGCCAATGTGAGACTATTTTTCTTCTTTCCTTTTTGTTCCCTTTGCTATGTACTCCTCTTTGAAACCATTTTCTATTCACATAATTCATTTATTTTTGAACTAGTGAATTGGCTCAAAAATTCAATGTTCAAACATACATGAATTCAACAATCCTCTACATGAATGAAAATGACTTAGACTCTATTGCAAATAAACAGAGAGTATAATAGAAAGTTACCGCATCGGGAGGGGTGGCTTTTGGCTTTGAACCTTCCCTAGTGAAATATTATCGAGTTTACTTGCTAACCAGTAAACACGATGTTTTTGAACTGTTCAGTTTTTGATGTAAACTAAGATAATAATATTCACACGATTTCTTTCAACTTTAACAGATTCTTTATGTTGTGTCCGTTTTGGCCCTGGACAACCTGGTAATTTTATGAGTGCTCTAGAGAATTTAGTTTTTATCATTCTCATAGAAGTGACCCCTTCACACTCATATAGGTAATCTCTTATTAAGAGTATCCTGTCATACTCTACTTGGATTTTCAAGATATAAGGATTATTAAAACCTTAGTTTATCCTTACACATTGCAGGTTAATCACTATTTTACCATCGAAATGAGATAGGAATTATTTCCTCAGTAATTCTTACGAGTTCCCCCACAATTCGGTTGTCCCTTTGAATCTAGATTTTGGGATCTCCAGTCAGCTAGGTTGGGTTGCCATTATGGAGTTACTCTATTTAGTAGGCTGTAATCCCATTCCCCTCGATAACTTATATCCTTGATATCTGGTCAAGCCTTTTGTTAATGGATCTGCAATATTATCTTTTGATTTTATATAATCAAGAGATATTATTCCGTTTGTAAGCAGCTGTTTTACAGTATCATATTTACGACGTATATGTCGTGACTTTCCATTATACAATACATTCTGTGCCCTTACAACTGCTGATTGATTATCACAATGGATGCAAATTGCTGACACAGGTTTAGGCCACATTGGAATATCTTCTAAAAAGTTTCGAAGCCATTCTGCTTCTTCTCCAGCTTTTTCTAAAGCGATAAACTCAGATTCTCTAGTGGATCTAGTTATACACATTTGTTTTGAAGATTTTCAAGAGATAGCTGCACCTCCAATAGTAAATACATATCCACTTGTGGATTTGATGTCTTTAGAATCTGTAATCCAGTTAGTATCAGTGTATCCTTCTATCACTACTGGATATCTAGTATAGTGCAACCCATTGTTAGTAGTGTACCTCAAATATTTGAGTACTCTAATTATTGCTTTTCAGTGGTTCTCTCCTGGATTACTTGTAAACCTACTCAGTTTGCTTACTGAGTATGCAATATCAGGTTTTGTGCAGTTCATTAAATATATAAGACTGCCAATGATCTGAGAATATTCTAATTGAGATATACTAGCACCTATATTCTTTGTAAGATGTAGACTCATATCTACAGGTGTCCTACCTATATCATTATTTCACTTGTCAAATTTTTCGAGTATCTTCTCAATATAATGTGACTGGGATAAGGTATATCCATCAGATATCCTGGAGATTTTAACACCAAGAATAACATCTGCAATACCTAAGTCTTTCATGTCAAATTTCTGTGTTAACATGATTTTTACCTCTTTAATTAGAGCCACCGTGCTGCCGGTGATAATCATGTCATCCACATATAAACATACAATGACATAGTTGTGCAGATCCCCTTTTACATATACACATTTATCGTATTCATTATAACGAAATCCATTTGACAACATAACTTGGTCAAATTTTTCATGCCATTGTTTAGGTGCTTGTTTAAGTCCGTAAAGTGACTTAACAAGTCTACACACCTTCTCTTTACCTGAAACTACAAACTCTTCAGGTTGTTCTATGTAAATTTCTTCATCTAATTCACTATTTAAAAATGCTGTTTTTACATCCATTTGATGAAATTCAAGGTTATATAATGCAGCAAAAGCAATTATTAATCTTGTGGATGTTATTTTTGTTACAGGTAAATATGTATAAAAATAATCAACACCTTCCTTTGTCTATAGCCTTTTACTACAAGTCTAGCTTTGTATTTCTCTATAGACCCATCACGTTTTATCTTTCTCTTAAAAATCCATTTATACCCTAATGGTTTACTTCCTGGAGGAAGATCCACAAGTTCCCAGGTGTGATTTTGAATAATTGATTCAATTTCACTATTTACAGTTTCTTTCCAAAAAGGCGCTTCAGGTGTAGACATAGTCTCTTTATAATTTTGAGGTTCCTTTTCTAATATATATGTTAGAAAATCCGGACCAAACGATTTATTAACCCTGACCCTTTTACTCCGTCTACATTCATTCTCGTTAATTTTAATTCCAGAATCAGATTCTGTTTCTCTTATAACTTCATCACAAGTCCTTTTAGGAGAACTTGGTTCATATTCTTTACTAGGAAAAATATTCTCAAAGAATACTGCATACCTAGATTCAATAATAGAGTACTTATGTATCTCTGGATGATCTGATTTGAAAACAAAGAAACGATATGCACTACTATTATGTGCATATCCAATAAATATACAATAAATAGTTTTAGGTTCAATTTTAGTCCTTTTAGGAGTAGGAATTGCAACTTTTGTAAGACACCCCAACACTCTTAAGAATTTATAGTTAGGTGCTCGACCTGTCCATAATTCATAAGGTGTTTTATTTAGTTTCCTTTGGAGTATTTTGTTGAGAATATGATTTGCAGAAAGCATAGCTTCCCCCCACATGTTCTGAGGTAAAGCAGAACTTATTAACATGGCATTCATCATTTCCTTTAATATTCTGTTCTTACGCTCAGCAATTCCATTTTGCTGAGGAGTGTAAGGAGCAGTTGTTTGATGTATATTATCATATTCTGCACAAGTTTGTGCAAATGGTGACTCATATTCACCACCTCTATCACTTCTTAGCATTTTTATCTTTTTACTAAGTTGATTCTCAACTTCATTTTTATATTGTATAAACATTTCAATTGCCTCATCTTTTATTGTCATTAGATATACATAACAATATCTAGTACAATCATCTATAAAAGTAATAAAGTATTTCTTTCCACCTTTAGTTTGAACAGATTTTAAATCACAAATATCTGTATGAATTAATTTTAAAGGTTCAGTACTACGTTCTATAGAATAAAATGGAAGTTTAGCCATTTTTGATTCAACACATGTTTCACATTTATCATCAAAGTTTATATTAAAATTAGGTAACATATTTAAATTTATTAATCTTTACAAAGTATAATAGTTAACATGTCCTAATCTACAATGCCAAATATGAGGTGACTCAGTCATATAAACAGAAGAATCAATTTTATTATTAACTTTAGGGGCAATAGTCATTACATTTATTTTAAACAGACCATTAGTCATGTACCCCTTGCCTACATATACACCATTTTTTGTAAGTACAAACTTATCAGATTCAAATACAAGCCTAAACCCTTTCTTACTCAAGACTGATCCAGAAACCAGATTCTTACGGACATCTGGTACATGAAGTACATCAGTAAGAGTAAGTTCTTTTCCCGAAGTCATTTTTAGTACAATATTTTCTCGTCCTTCAATCTTGGAGGTTGCAGAGTTACCCATGTAGAGTAGTTCTCCTTCCACATGTTCATATGTAGAGAACATCCACTTGTTGGTGCAGATGTGGCGAGTGGCTCCAGTGTCCACCCACCATTCTTTAGAATTGCCACCAACCAGGTTAACTTTTGAGACAACAGATGTGCAGTTTACATCTACATTTGCACAAAAAATTTCCTCTTCGGCCAAATTTGCATTAGGATGCTTCTTCTTCTTCTTTGAAGAATCTGGTGCCTTGCGCGCAGTCCTTTGCACGATGTCCAGACTTGTCACAGTTGTAGCACTTGCCATTGAATCTCTTCGAGTTACCACTCTTAGAGTCTTCACTATTGTGATTTCGCTTCCTATCATTAGACTTATTGGAATTTTCCATAACGTTAGATTTAGAA
Organism: Dracaena cambodiana; assembly: GCA_036321105.1. NCBI lineage: Eukaryota > Viridiplantae > Streptophyta > Magnoliopsida > Asparagales > Asparagaceae > Dracaena > Dracaena cambodiana. The sequence goes on along the minus strand of JAYEPQ010000005.1, from coordinate 54,011,943 downwards.
ATATTGTATGGATTTTCAATTTTCTTTTCAGAAAGACGGTTATCTTCTTCGATTCTCAAACGTACAATCAGATTTTCAAGTGTCATTTCTTTTCGTTTATATTTTAGCTAATATCTGAATTCTTTCTAAGATGGTGACAATTTTTTAATAATTGCAGCCACTTGAAATGATTCACTAATAGTCATACCTTCAGCATGAATTTCATGAATGATCACTTAAAGATCTTGTACTTGGTTGATTATATTTTTAGAATCAACCATTTTATAATCCAGAAACTTACCGACTACATATTTCTTAGAGCCGGCATCTTCTGTATTATATTTCTTATCTAAAAACTCCCAAAGTTCCTTAGAAGTAGCAATTGAACTATATACATTATATAGTATATTGTCTAATCCATTGAGGATATAATTCTTACTCAAGAAGTCAGCATATTTCCATGCATCAACCGCCTTCACTGACTGTTGATCATTTTCTACAAGAGTCGGCACAGTCTCCTTCAAGTATGTGGCCAGATTTAGTGTTGTGAGATAGAACAACATTTTCTATTATCTCTTAAAATCTGAGCCACTGAACTTCTCTGGTTTCTCATACTGGTTTGAGCGCACAGTTGGAACAACCATGACAGAGTTACCACAGTGGACATATCAGATGTTGACACAGTGACCATCTACAAATATAAAATTTATCTCTCTTAATTTTTTTTTGTAACAAATTTTAACTTTCTAATCAATTCTTACTTTAGATCACAATATCATATAAAATTTCTTCAATAAATCTATCTTTTCTCTAGACAGAAAATAACTATCTTTTTCCAGAAGCAATTGATTTAGATATAAAATAACTAATGATTGAATACTATTATGACAAAGTTCTAATTAGATGCACAACAGAACTAATGATTTAATACTATTATGACAAAGTTCTAATTAGATGCACAACAGTATTCTAAATTAATCTAAAACAAAAAATCGGTTTTAAGATTGTTGGATAATTTACTATTGTTTTAGATTAATAAAGACAGAATTATTATTGTTATTAGTTAACAAAATTACTACTGTTACTATGCACACAATTACTACTGTTATTATGTACAGATTTCAGTATTATATTTCAATCAGAAATAAAGTTGAAAAATATTAAAGAAGAATTGATATGTGTATAATAGCAGTTTATATTTTCCAGATTTGAATTAGAAGAATATTCTTATTACTTACTGTTGTTTACAGAAATTTAAACTGAAATTGTTTTAACTAGTTTCTTATCCTAAGAAAGATACAGAATAAAAATAAAGAATGACAGGATTAGAAAGACTTTACGGATTGAAAGATGAGCGTATACTGAAAATTGATGCAGATTGGATGAAGACTGGAAGATGATCGATGTTAGTGTTGAACACTATCTCCTTAAAACCGATTTGCCCTCCACCGCTTGCTTCTGGATTACAGTGGACGTCGGTCTCCCAGAATATAACGATCGGTCTGCAACAGGAAGGAAGTTGCAATCCTGTTATTATGGCGAATCTGATAAAGAATACTCTCTGTATGGTGTAATGCAGGAGTGATTTATGAAAGAATTGTTCTTCTGGAAACAGAAACTTTCTGTCAAAGTGACCAAGTTTCTGTCTGCAGAAGAAGGGAGAAGAAAAAGAAATTTTCTGTGTATTTTGAAAGGTCTGGACAGAGGCCTATTTATAGGCTTCTAGGCTAACGGTCACAACGGTTGGCTGTTAACAATTTTGACCGTTTAACGACAACGGTTGACAGACGATCGTTGGATCTCAACGGCCAAATCTTAACCACTTTTAACGGTTGCGGGTCGAATCCAAATAGTTGAACCCAATAGAGGTAACCCGAATCCAATAGCACCAAAAAATCAAAGGCTCCTCAGCTCCTCGCGACGATGCATTCTAACGACTCCTCGCGACAATGCGTGCACCACTAAAACGCCCTAAACGCCCATTCGCCTTCACGCTTGCGGGCGGTGCGTAGCACCACCCGTGGTGCTCAAGATTTCTCCTCTTCTTACATAAGCAATGATATGGAACAAACAATCCTATATAAAGCCACATCCTAGCAACACTCTAGCCAATGTGGGACTATTTTTCTTCTTTCCTTTTTGTTCCCTTTGTTATGTACTTCTCTTTGAAACCATTTTCCATTCACCTAATTCATTTATTTTTGAACTAGTGAATTGACTCAAAAATTCAATGTTCAAACATACATGAATTCAACAGTGATTTGAATAACACCTTTGGAAACCAACTTACTGACAATTCTGCCAAAGTTGTTAAACCATGCTTGTGTATTTTGCTTGAGACTGTAAATTGCGGTATTGTTTGAGCTTGCACACCATATTCTCTCCCGTGATACATGTCATGTGAGTCAAGACTTCAGTCTAGTAACCGAGAGAAGTAGACACATGAATGGTAGTATGAGCAGGCTGATAGGGTTCGAAGTCTGAAACTACATGAAGTTCTCATAGTGGCGGAGAAATTTGTTTTGGAGTAGAACCGGAAGGGATAACAATCACTCTCAGTAGTAAAAAATTGACTCACTATGGTTTCCCAAAATTGTCCCGACACTTGGCAGAAATATGGTTGGTCCTATTTCTATAATGACCACACCGACACATGGTCCCCTGTTGGCTGCAACCTGTGGACCACAGGAGGATCAATGTCCTTAGGAAACATGGTCACGTCCACGACCTTTATCTAGTCCGCCAGCAATCATCACATAACTCTTGACATTAGGCTGTAGTGATACTGTAGGCTTAACACCAGCAAGTACACATCAAACTTAAGCATAAGTGGTGGCCAAAGATGTAACCAACTCACCAAGAAGTGTTTGTCCGTGTACCTTAGTGGTAAGGAGGGATTGAGACTAGACAGAAACTTGGCAAGAACAAGCTTGTCACACCAGCTGAAATATCCACAGGTTCAATACGATAAATTGGTAAGAGTCTAACTTATCAAAAGTACCTTCCGACTTCAAATAGTAGTAAGATAAAGGTTGACCATCCTGTTTCAAAAAGAACAACTTTTTATATAGATTTGCTACTCGAGAAAAGTTATGGTTATTGTAGTATATTTCTTTCAATATATCCCAATTCTCTTTTGCAGTATTAAAGAATATATGGGTATTTACAGATTTGTCCCTTAAATCTTTATAATTTATGATTTAGTCCCCCCAAATCTTCATATTTAGGATTTAGTCCCCAAATCATCTAAGTTACTACAATTTAGTCCCTCCGCCTAACTTCCATTAGCCAAGTTTATTTTTTGACCTGATTTCTCCATTTTACCCCTAAAATCCTATTCTTATCTCTCTCTAGTCATTTTGACATGATTTTCCCATTTTACCTCTGAAATCCTATTCTTATCTCTCTCTACTCAGTCCAGAGAACAAGCTCTCAGTCCTGAAAGCTTGTTCTCTGGACTGAGAACTTGTTCTTAGTCCAGAGAAGAATCTCAGGACTGAGAATTCTCAGTCCAGAGAACTTGGGTACATGAGAGTATACACTTCAATAAAAGAGCTCATTACAAATATTTGACAAATATGACATCAATTAGAGGTGACATATATATTTTGACAAATGCATCCATATCACAATCAACAAGTAACAAGTAGTTCAATAATGTGTCTAGAAACAGTTCATAACAGTGCTCATTTCAAATATTTTCAAATGACAACACAGTTTTGCAACAAAATTTTCAATTGTTTCTGCAATTTACCATCATTTCAAATCGCAACATAGAGATCAACACAATATCAAATTACAAATATTTTCAATAACAGAGTTCATGACCACAAATTTTTCAATTTATTGCAGCACAATTTTTTAAACAAATTTTCTCTTATTCTGCATCTCGGGGAGATGTTTGCGATTGTTGCGTTTGAGATGGTGGAGCAAAACTTCCTTCACCAAATGAAACGAACGTTTGGCTAATTTCACGTGCAACTACACTTAAGTGACGCCTGGGTACTATAACTTTTCTCTTGAATCCCAGAGTTACACTGCAATATACATTTGAATCAAGAAATGATATGTTTTAGACAATCAAATTGAAGCTAACAATGTTGAACAATATGTAGAGGTTTCATAAGATAAAAACAAGAAACTCCAAAAAAGGCTACCTTAGCTTAATTTTGTCAACTAAAGCAACGACAATGTATTGGCCAGATAACACTAATGTAGATATTTCTTCACCACTGATGGACCTGCACTGTAGTTCAATGTTGATTCACTTAGCCATCACGAGGGACTAACTAGTAACAGGTTGCTATCGAACTTCTATATGCAGCAACTCGTAATATTATTCTCTTTACAGATTTGTGTTATAATGAGAATGATACATGCAATATCACTCTCTTTCATACTATTAAACAACCAAATTATCACACACAAGTTGCTAGCCACCCAATCATAACCATTGGACTTAGTACTCGGAGGAGTATTAAGTAAGCTGCGTCAGCTTCTTATAAAAACCAATAAACAAATTGAAAAATTGGTATTGTTTCATAAATAACTGGTCCAAGCCTAAAAGGTATTAGACTCATAGCCAAGAAGCCCACTAGGGCGGAAGTCTAGTAATCTTGCGAGGCCTAGAAGACCTGACAACTTCTCAACCAAGTTGGAGTAACTCAAACCGATTATAACTCAAAGATGTCATGGTCTATTCATCACATGTCTAGCTAGTTTACAAATAGATTACTACTGAAACCCTATCTCGATCTAGTTACGGAGAATCAACGGTACCTCCAAACTTTTCAAAGATAAGAAAGTCTTATCTCTGAATTTAACTGCAACATAAAAACTGATGAATTCAAGTTCAACTATGACCCCAATTTTTTGATCGCCTACTAGTGACTATAAATACTCCACCTTTTAAAGATCAAAAGCTTGTAACTTAGAGAGCTAGAGAGATTCAAGAGATTTGTAACCTCTCTATTTAGTATTTGCAATTTAAAGAGCTAGTCAGCTATTGACCTTCTACCGAGGACGTATGCCTAAAATCTATCCCAACCGAAGCTCGTTACATCTTAATGTATGACTACACATATCTGCCCATTCCTTTACATTTTTCTCTAATAATTCTCCTGCAGATTACTAGCTCGAAATTTCGTATTGTGGTGATCTTCTCAACACAACCCCAACTCTTGTCCATCTGGAGTCTAACTGCCTAAGTTATTATTATTATTATTATTTGATTAAAAACGGTGGGCTAGTGCCCCCGTGTTCCATCAATTTAGCTTAATAGAATAGATAGAAAGAGTGTAAAAAAAAAAACAAAATACAAGGTACGAGAGTCACACTACATAATACATCATAGATCCATTACATACATTTGTAAGTAATATAACTAATGTAGTCGTCAAATAAGGAGACCAATTTCGATGTTCCGACCGATCACACCTGGGCATCCACCTCCGGTATATGTGAGTCACCAAAAGCAGGCGGTGGATCATCGTCTATATCTTCTTCCTCTGAGAAATCGTCCCGCCTATCTTCCTCAGAGAGAATACCTGCCCAAGCACTGATATCAGAGTGAATAATGATCATGCAAGTCTCTACTGAATGTGATATGTTCCTAAAAATTCTATCATTGCGCTCCTTCCAAATGTTCCAACATATGGCAGCTATATATTGGTGTGCGACGGATCTTTCCCTCGTACTAGAAAATTCCGCATCCCATAGAGATTGCACTGTTTGTCCAACTGGTGTCACATTCGTAAAGGCCATTCAAATGGCACGTATGTAATCACAAGACAATACGATATGCTGACCGGATTCTCCCCCTGGCCACACAGCACACGAACATTTGGGCCCATCCATCCTCGTTATTGTAAGTTGTCTCACGTGAGTAGTGCATTCTTGGTCAATAACAAAAAAAAACCCTAATTTTTAGGGGGCATCGTGTCCTCCAAATTTCCTTAACGTGGCACAAACGACATCCCTATCGTTGAGGAAACAATACATGGATTTAATAGAGAAATTTTTTGTCTTTTCCCATCTCCATAGCGGAGTATCTATTTGTGTGGTTATGCTATTGATGGGGGGGCATGACCCCCCAGTACATTCTCATCCTGAATTTATATCCACTGGCCGTTTGAGAAGTGGTCGCGCACATTTGAACGCTTGTTGAGCTCCCTACTAAATGCGTTTGGAAACAACGATGCCAAAGGTATTGTTGTACACCACTTATCTAACCAGAATGCGATGGATTTTCCATTTCCAAGTATAAAAGTAACATCCGACCAAAAGGTTGATTCAACATTTTTAATCCCCTTCCAAAAACTGGACACATTTGTTAAATTTCGCAACCTTGCTCTTAAAGTGTGTCCCCTGGACTATATTTTCCCAATAAGAATTTTTGTATCCGATCGTTGGGATTGCTAGTGATTTTCCACCACCATTTGCTTAACAGTGATATGTTAAAATTATTGATATTTATGATGCCGAAACTCCCTTCTTCCTTTAATCTACAGACCTGTCCCCAAGATAGGAGATGAAATTTTCTCATATTTGTATCTACCCCTTCCCAAAGGAAACGTCTTCTGATCTTGTCGATGGCTTTTGTGACCCATCTCGGCATTCGAAATAGGGTTATAAGATATATTGGAGAACTTATCAATACTGCATTAATCAAGATGACCCTACAGCCGATCGACATGTATTTACCTTTCCATCCCTCGAGTGTTTTTTCTATTTTATCCAGCAGTGGTGCCCAATCTTACTTAAGTAACCTCCCTTGTCTAAGTTGTACACCCAAGTGTCCAACTGGTAATTTTTTATTTTTACATCCAAATATTGCTTTGATCATCTGTCTTATAATTTCTGGCCTCCCTAGATATACTATTGAGCTTTTTTGATAATTAACAGACAGACCCGACCAAGCCTCAAAACAACATAGGATGAACTTTAGCATCACAACCTCCTTAATATCATTAGTACCAAATATGATGGTATCATCTGCATACTGCAGTATGCTAACTTTGTGTTAATAAGATGCTGGTAGTCCCCGTAACACACCCATTCTCTCTGCTCGAGTAACCATGGTAGACAATGAATTTACTACTAATGCAAAGAGGAGGGATAATGGGTCGCCTTGTCTAAGGTCTTTTTTGCAGATAATTTTTTTACCCATAGACCCGTTTATAAGGAATTTCACCTTCGCTGATTTACACCAAGTATGTATCCATTGTATCCAGCGTTGCCCAAAACCCCTTGTGCGTAGTGTTTCCAACAAACAGTCCCATCCTACCATATCGTATGCTTTCTCGAAATCAAGCTTGAGCAGAAAGCCATTCACTCTACCATTTTTGCATTGATGGAGAACCTCCTGCGTGATGGCAATGCCGTCCGCAATACTTCTGCCAGCAATGAAACCTGTTTGTGATTCACCAACCAATAATGATATTATTGGGGACAGCCTATTTGCCAAGACCTTTGATATTATCTTGAGTACACTATTCAGAAGTGCTATGAGTCTATATTCTGCTGCCGTAGTTGGTGAACCAGTTTTGGGGATAAGCACTATTTGTGAGTAGTTAATTCTTTCTAGTTTTCCCTTATTTTGGTGAACCTCATTAAACAGTGCGAGCATGTCTCTCTTTATGACCTTCCAAAATAATTTAAAGAAAAAGATTGGGAAGCCATAAGGTCCAGGCGCTTTGTCCTGACCTAAATTCCCAATAGCCTTTCTAATCCCCCTTCCAAAAAAGGTTCCTTCAAAGTGGACAGATCGGGTGTGGTGCCCCAAAAACTTCCGACAGATTTAACTGTCGTTGATGTTCCTGTCCAAAACGATTTTTATAATATATGTGAAAGTATTCGTGGATACGTTTTTCCCCTTGCACCTCACCATCTTCCGTTTCTACGGCAAGAATAGTATTTGTTCTTCTTCTCCAACTCGCCATTCTATGAAAGTAAGCCGTATTGGCATCCCCCTCTCTAATCCATCTCTCCTTCACCCTTTGTCTCCACCTAATTTCTTCCAGCTTATATAGCTCTTGGATATGCACGCGACATGATGCCAAGTCTGCTTTCTCTACATCGGAAAGTGTTCCGACTTCCAAATCCTTCTCGTACTTATTAATTGTATAAAGTAGTTTTTGTTTGTTCCATCTAGCGTCACCGTGGAACCTTCTCTCCCATGATAGTAAAACCCTATGCAATTTTCGGAGTTTAGAGCAAATGGTGCCTGCCTCATCTGTAGCTGTTACTGGCGAATCCCAACTCTCCCTAACCAGATTCCAAACCTCATCATGCTCGAGCCACCATTTCTCAAATCGGAACAAACGTTTTGGATGAGTCCTGTTTTCCCCAGACTCAACACATATTGGAGTATGGTCTGATGTTGGACGACGGATGGATCTTACCAAAGCGAGCGGAAACTCTCTCCCAGTTATCCGAAACGAATACTCTGTCGAGTTTTGCTAGATTTGGCTCTTCACGCATATCGGTCCAAGTGTATTTTTAGTCAGTCAAGGGTAATTCTAGCAGATTTAGTTGGCTAATCGTGTTATTAAATGCATGTCTATCCTGATCATTTCGGTCACCTCCCAGTCTGTCGTCAATGAAGCGAACGACATTAAAGTCACCACCTATAATCCACGGATGGTCAAATTTCTTTGCTAACCCCCTTATTTCACCCCTTATTTCACCCCACAATTCCTCCCGCAAGTCCCCGTGGTTGGGTCCATACACTGCGGTCACCAACTGTGCAAAATTGTCTGACCGTCTAGTGACCAGTATCGAGTGTGTGTACTGGCCCCATGTTGTATCTGCGATCCGAAATTTCTTATTGTCCACCCCCATTATTATCCCACCGGAGGCCCCTCTAGAGGGTTTGACTCGAATCGTAAAATTATGCCCCAGCGTCTGCAGAATTGCTTGTGTTGGGTCCTCCAATTTTGTTTTTTGTAAACAAAATATGTCTGCCTGACACTCCCGAATAACCTCCGCCACCATTCTCCTCTTAACATGGCTTTCCAAACCTCTAACGTTCCAAAAAAGTATATTCATGTCTAGGTACCTAATTTCCTTCAATACCCTCAACTCTTGTGTGTCATGGTTGACTAATGGCCCCTCTACTGAGTTAATTCGACAACCGGAAGTTTTGAGGCCTCCAAACTTCTAATGAAGTTTAGGTTTTTTTCACGCGACTGTGCATTGTGTCCTAGTGTGACACCGCATACATGTGCGAAATCAACCAACATACTATCAGGTAAAATACTTAAGATATTGCATGGCTCAAAGAGTATATCTGGCACGCTTACATTAGACTGTGCTTTGTGTTTTGTTGCTAGACTTGCAACCTTGCCCGCTTGATACTCTCTTCCCCCTATCTTTTCACGTAGTCTGGAACTTCTTCGGGATGGTGTAACCAATGGCGCCCCTTCACCCTGCACCGGTTCCCTGGTTCAGTATCAGTCACCTGGGTCTGTTTGACGAGTTGACCACTCATATTGTCTTCTTTTGATATGTCTTCCTCTTCCTCTTGTATGTCCCTAGATTCTTCTCCATCAGTAATTGGCATGTAAGTGAGAGCCTTTCGCCGTAGCCTTTTAGGCCATCTCGATGGCTGTCTATGATGGGGTTTCTGTTTGTCTTCCCCTCGTATAACATTTTCCATCATTTTCGCCATTGCCTCCTTAACAAGTTCTCTATCATACCTCTGCATGGCTGCAATGAAAGCATGCTGAGAGTTATGGGATGGAGAACCCTGTATACTTGTTCCCTGGCCAAAAGAGGCCATTTCGGACAACATATTATCTGAGTTAATTGTGCGGTCGGGTTGCATGTGGCCTAGCTCATTAGATTGGGGTAGTAGATTTTTGTGGTGAGTTGTGGGCGGGTTGGGTTGCAGCTGACCCGACCCGCTATCATCTACCCATACTAATCTTCCCCTTTCATCACGTAACAGGAAGCCTAGGTTAGTCCCTTTCTCTACAATTTCCAAATCAGACCCTATCCTTCATGAGCGACCTGTCCTTTCGCCGCCTATTGAAGCTGCAGTGCCGCGCGATGGGCTCGAGACACTCCATGCCTTGTCAGACAACTTTCGGCCACAGTGTTCACTCGATTGGACATCACACAGGGAGTTGTCTATTGTGTGTTGTACGACCTTCCTTCTTCTCCGGTCGAGGCTCGTCGGGGTTCAACACCGGCGTTATTTCCTCGCCGTGATTCACCTGCGGCAAAACCCATCGGTGCTTTGCCCTTATCTCTCCGTTCAACTCTTTCTTCTTCCCCCCCGGTTGGTGTGGTTGCTGCTCGAGATTTTTGGCGGTGTTCGATAGCTCTCCATGGAGCTTAGTCGAGGAATCTTCGATGTCTTGTAGAGAAGTGCATATTTTGATAGAGATCGGGTAAAAATGAGCATCGATGACGACCTGCATCTCCGAAGGTATTGCTCTAACTGATTCACACCCAACCAATACTCTAGCAACCTGCAACTCAGTTCGATCCAATGTCTCTTCCACAACAGCAACTACTTGCGCGAACTTGACGAGTAGTTTTGCAAGATCCACCCGATTCCAATTTTGCAGTGGGAGTCCAGTGATATCAATCCACGCCTTAGTTGGAAAATGATGGTGAGAAGCATGCTCCCTGCCCGTCCATCTGTAAACCGTGAAACCCACCGCATGGTCCTTACAAGGAATCGACGTTCGGCCAATGACATGATCCAAGCCAGCCGCCGAAGGAAAACGCAAGAGGAAACGGTTCCCCAATGGTGCCATCTTCCAATCAAATGCCGCGAAGGAGGCCGATATTGCTCTTAGAACCTGCACAATGTCTTCCGACGTTGGCCCCCCATGACCTGGGTAAACAACGCCAATGACTCGGGACAAACGGGCTTGGTCTGCACTTGTCACGCCACGCTCCCGATATACGGTATACAAGCACGTGTAACAGGTACCGGCAACATATTCGGTTTGAATATGCTAAAACCTCAATAAATTTGCCACAATAATACTCAGTAATTACGATAGAAAAATTCAACAAAAGTTTGACTTTTCATTTATTGGAATGAAGTTTAGATATAATTGAAACAAAATATAATAAAATTAAACAAAAGGAAGAAGGGAATCTCTAATTCGTTATGGAGTTTCAGTATGATATTTAAAGTACACCAGATCCTGCATCAGTTTTGGCGTGTCCATCGGTAAATCTGGGCATGCACACCCAGGTCGTCAAATTGCGACCAAAATAAAAACGCAGAAAGAATATAAAATATAGCAGTTATATCTAAACATAATAATAATACAAGATTTAGAAAATATGGAATGAGATGTTTTTAATAATGATATTAATTAATTTAGGTTATCTTAATGTCATTTTAACGAAGTCAACTTTATAACAAAGGTATTTTTGTCTAGGATGTCATGTAATTGGAAAAACTAATTGATGGGATACCACTGTTTCGATTGTTTCCTGTACAGACCCAGGAAATGGTCACAGGATTGTCCGGTGCTGAGTCGGACCTGCCGTCAGGCAAACAGGAATTATAGTCAGGTATGATCCAGCAAATCATCACGCACCCATGGTGTGCGAAATATTCAGTTGTACAACTTAACAAGTTTACAACCGAAACAGGGTATATTTCCATCATTCAGTTTCTCACCCAATCCAGTGTCATTTAGGTATAGTACAGTATATTGATTATATCAGGTACAATATTTCAATTGGATTTTTCTTAATTTATTAACAACATGATTTATAGAGTTTATTCAGTTTATACTTTATTCAATAAATCACAATTAGTTATATTTAAGAGTCACTTATTCGAGACATTATAGAGATATCGGCCAGGCAATTATATGGATGCTGGGAGGTTTTCCGTGCGTTACACGTTTCTTAATTAGAGAATCAGCATACAAAATAACTTTTCTAGACACCGACACAAAATGATATCACGAACAGTATTTTTCCTTGAATACAACTTTTATGTGATTTATCAAATTTGTATATATGATTTTTCTAAAATCTAACTATACTATGTAATTTAAATTTAATGACAATTGATAATAGATTTTTGATGACAAGAAATATAATAAGTAATTGATAAATTCCTACAAAATAACAAATCAATTTACACAAAATAAATAACATGATTGAAACATGTATATAAAATAGCATGATTAGTGAGTCCAAAAATGAAATCACCCGGATTTTGTTTCCCGATGTTGCTCAATGGAGTAATGTACACATTAAAAATATTCTAAGAATATTAAAAACATATTAATATGAATTTAGATGATTTTTAGGGATTTTTTTCTAATATTTAGAGCATACTCAAAATTGATTTTAAAGTTAAGTTGGTCTGAAATTAGTAAATAAGTTTGACTCCATTTTATTGTGTTTATAAAATGATGGATATTATTCTTAAATCATTAGGGTTATTAGATAATGGGTCAAGTAGTTTTAAGGCCCAATAGTTTAACCCAATAAGAAATAAAAGTGTTTATTACTAACCTTTTGACAAAACGGTGATAATTCAAGATATGGAAAGATAGAAGAAATGCGTTCATCTCGGGCAAAGTGATGGCTCCGACGGTGGCGACTCTGGTGGCAGCTCCTTCGGCATGATGAGAGGAAGAGAGAAATTTTAGATAATGAGTGTAGATTGAATTTAGAAAAGATGTTAGGTTTATATAGTGTTGGATTTAGGAGTTATATAATGTGAAGGGTTTTGAGAGTTATAGAATTTAAAAGGTTTAAAGTGTTATGGAATTTCAAGAGTTTGAGAGGTTATGGAATTTGAAAGGTCTTACATTAATTTGGAGGATTTAGAATATGAAAAGTTTTAGTTTAATTACATTAATTTGGAGGGTTTAGAATATGAAAGGTTTTAGTTTAATTAGAGAGTTTAATTTTGAGAATTAAATATGGGAGTTTTATTATTGAAATAATGGAGAAAATGAAAAGTTTGGAGGTTGAAGAAGATGAAAGATTTAGGAGGTTAAAGAAATTGAAAGGTGTAAGAGTTAAAGAAAAAAATAAAATGTTATATTTATTATTTGTTTATTTTTTTTATTTATTTAAAGCTATTCAAGATGAAGGGTTATTACAGCACTTGCTTGATCGGAGATGGGGAGGAAGACTCGAGGTTTGGGAGGTAAGGCCTTGTCCTCTTCTTTCTCACTAGACTCAATCTTCTTCTGAAATGTTGTTCCCGATCTAAGTGATGATCACCTCTCTATGTTTGTATCTGCTGAACTCGAGGGCACCGAAGAACGGCGAACGTCCTCTTGAGTTCCTTGCAGCACAATCTGCCTTGTGCTCATAGTGGCCCATATGATACCCCTTGGTGCCTTGATCTCAACCTTAGGTTTGATCTTCTTATTCTGTTCCTGCTGTGGAACTGCCTAAGTTATTATTGATCATTAAATTGACTTGACCAAACTAGTCGACAATTTTTGACATAATCATTTAGGCCCAGAGAATATAATTACTGTCATTAAGTTTCACAACCTTGATTGGTAGCAAACAATTTACGGAACAAGAGATTCAAACGGAGAGAGAGACGCTTGTTTCCATCAGTAGAGTCCATAACTTAGAAAGTCAAAAAACTAATAGAGAAAATTAGCCTGGTAGTCAAGGACAAAGTCAAGCAAGAGAATATTTTTTTTATTACTGAATAACTCTCTGTTACTGCGGTATTTTTTCAATAGGGATCAGCAGTAGGGAGGCGGGGTTGACTAAGGATTATGCGTTCAAATTTCATATACGATCTTAATGAAGAAGCTAAGAGGTGGGGTCAGGGTGAGGGTGGGGCAGGAGACATACATCCTGGGTGAGGGCAGGGTGAAAGGCCTTAAGCGAGGTTGATGGTGGAGTTGGAGGCTGGAGACAACGTCGAGGGTAGGGTCAGAGGTCGCAGTCAAAGTTGAGGGTAGGAAAGTGATTTTTTTTTTACAGAGAAGAAGGAAAATGAGCTGAGTCAACTCAGCAGCAGGGAGGCTGAGATAAGTAAGCAATTATGTATTCAAATTTGAGATAAGATCTAACTAGAGAAGTCGAGGGGGCGGGAGGCATATATCGTGGGTGAGGGCAGGGCGAAAGGCCTGAGGCGAGGTTGATGGTGGAGTCGGAGGCTGGTGACAATGCCGAGAGTAGGGTCGAAGGCCACAGTCAAAGTTGAGGGTGAGGTCTAAGAGATGAAATATGCTTAAAACTTAACTCATTTTATTTCTATGCATTTGACTAGAATATATACAGATGAGTGCATGCTAAAAAAATAACAAGTGTAATTATAAAAGTAAATAGAATCATTAAACTTTAATACATATTTAAGTATTGTGATTTGGAGAACCCATGCAATTTGTTATTTAATATGCCTTGAGTAGGATCCTAAATTTTAGAGGGATTTATTGTTGCATTTAGTGCTTGGATGCATATAATATGATGTGACTAATATGGCTTGAATATGATCCTAAACTTTAGCATGACTTATTGTTACATTTATTACTTCCTTTTGATTTGCTTTAAGTCATTGCTAACACACTCCCACAAGATTGGGTTTCAATTAGCAAGGCTAATCTTGGTCCACAAAAATTCAGTGTGTTGTGAGGATGGTGACTTGATTAACAAGTCTGCAAGCTGGTCATTTGTGTGAACATATTGAACCAACAATTTTTCTTTTTGACCTAGATAAAAAAAAATAGATATCTATCTGAATGTACTTCATTCTGGAATAATAAACTGGGTGAAGCTAAGATGCGTGGCACCAAGATTATCACATAGTAGAGTAGGTGACGCTTTAAGAGGGTACTCGAGTTTATTGAGAAGGTTGTGCAGCCACATTGTCTTGGATATCGTCATTGCAAGTGCATGATATTCAGCCTCGGTTGAGGAGCCAACAATCTTTGAGCACCAAGATGTGGGATTTGAGCTCAAAAAGAATACATATACCGAGATAGAACTTTCGATCATGGAAGTTTCCTATCCAGCCCGCATTCGAATAGGCATGTAAGATTGGTGTAGCTGTCCGGTGAGCTAGATACTATGGAACAGTGTATTTTTCAGATAACGTAGCAGTACTTTAGATAACAAAGCAGTGAATTTTATTGCTACCTAGTGAGTTTGGCAGGGTTTGTGCATGAATCATGATAGCTTATTGACTGCAAAAGAAATATCAAGTTGTGTCAGAGATAAATATTGTAATGCTCCATTGAATCATTTGATATTTGGTTCTATTAATAGTAGCTGTCCCATCACTAAGATATAACGGAACAGAAGTGAACAGCAGGGTCTGACATCCTTTGCAGTGTCCATATATGCCGAGGACAATAGGTCCTATATATACTTGTGTTGGGGCAAGAAAAGGCCAATATTGGTTGGAGTCATTTCAATGCGAATAAAGTAATGAAGATTTTCCATGTCCTTGAGAGAAACCGAAAGCCAAGTTTCTTGATGACAAAACTCATAAAAGCAGAAATGGTTTCCATAAGAATTAGATCATCCATATATACTAAGAAAATAGGGGTGATATTTGCATCCTGATACTTATATATGGAATTAACAGCAGTCGAATTAAGAAGGAATGACTCTTAGCAAATCAAGGAAGGAAGCAATAAGTGTAACAATAAGTAATGTTACAGTCTAGGATTCTATTCAAGCTATATTACAGCATATCACATGGATCCTAACACTAAATGCAGCAATAAGTTTAGCTAGCTTAAGTTTAGGTTCGTATTCAAGACACATTAAATAACAAATAATATGGATTCTCCATATCACAATACTTAAATTTGTGCTAAAGTTTAGGGATTCTATTTACTCCTTTACACTTGTTATTTTTATAACATATACTCATTTGTATATATTCTGGTCAAATACATAGAAATAAAATAAGTTGAAGTTTAAGTCTATTCCATCTCTCATATGGTATCAGAGCCCCTCTCTAATGAGTCCTTGATACCAAACACCATCTTGATCGATACAACAATTTCACGCCCCATTTTCCTTGTCGTCGCCACATCACTTTCGCAAACTCCAACTTACCCCTATATGTCATCAATGTTGCCTCTCAAATTTCTGACCATCTCACCGCATCCAATTACTCCCAAATGGTGCGCCCAATTTGATACTATCCTAATCGGCTATGACCTTCAAGGTTATGCTAATGGCATATTTTTGTGTCCTGCGGCTTCCAACTCCAGTTTAGACATTGCCACCATAGCTCCTGCCGTCACTTTCCACCATTGGACCCTGCAGAATAAGCTGATCCTATCAGCCTATTTTCTCCTGTCGGCACCAACATCAATCCACTTATTACTGCATTTATTCCTTCTTCGCTTGATTTGCGCTCAATCACTCCTAATCGGAGCAGGTTTCAACTCTGGCTGGAGAAGAGGAAGGACATGAGTCTTGCGTGGACAGTGACAACAGAGGGTTGGGGCCAGCGGCGGCAACGGTGGAGGTGAGCTAGGTTTGGAGGTTTTGTTTTAATCTCTCTGATACTAGGTGACAAATTGAGAGACAATCAGGTTAGAAAGTCAATGCAACCCTCTCTACCTATTATATTCCAACTAACAATATTGCATTAATGCTTGCGAACTGTATATTGATTAGTAATTTGAGAGTGTGGATGACTAGAAGTAGCAACTATTGATTTATAAGCTCCTGCCGGTAACAACTGTGGTAACTGCCTTGCTTCTGTATGTTAATGTAATTAGAGCAGGGCGGTGGAAGAAGTTAGCCCATCATTAATTTATGGCCAAATGCGCTTGCATGTGCCCCGTACCTGCACTATCAATAAGAGATAACAAATGAATATTTTCAGGGTTTGGACAAACTTTCAGAGTTTGGTACTCTCTTTATGGGGAGATGGTCTGTTTTATATACCTCAGGATTTCTAGATTACCAATTCGGTACTGGGTTCTGAACTGAGAGGCCATTACCATTTGGCTCATGTACTTTTAGATGCAAGTAACTAGCATAAATTTGTTGCTTAGAGTTTCTTTTACCCAATTACTGTTTGATGCAAAGCTTTTTGTTTACTTTTCTACTTATTCATTGCATTCTCTTTTACTTTTATGATGTGACTAAGGCTGTGTTTGGATTGAGAGAAAATAATGGAAAAGAAAAGAAAAGGAAAGGGAAAGTTGCTTTTCATTGTTTGATTAGAAGGAAAATTACAGAGAAAATAAAATAGAAAGATAGTGAGAGAAAATGTATTAGGTTTTTTTTTCCTTTTTCCTTTTCTTCCTCAAACCCAGGAGAAAAGGAAAGAAAAGTAAAAGTTGAGAGAAAAAAGAAAAATGGAGAGAAATTTTTGCAGAAATTTCCTTGTAATTTTAGTCTCAAGATATTTTTAACTTTTGTGAAGTTTGGACCATTTGGTTATTATATACTTAATTATTTAAAAATTTAAAAATTATATCAATAATATGTAAATTAATATTAAAATTTTCTATAGTTTAATTAGAATTATATTTTCCTTTTAATTTTCTATTGAGCAACCAAATATAAGAAACTGCTTTCTTCTAAAATTTCCTTGAGATTTTCTTCTTCGTTTTCTTTCTAACCAAACATAAAAAAGGTAACCAATTTTCATATACTTTTCTTTCTTTTTCTGTTTCCCTTTCTTTTTATTTTCTTTTCCTTCATTTTCCCTCAATCCAAACACAGCCTGACAGAAACTTGTTGCTTAGAGTTTCTTTTACCCAATTACTGTATGATGCAAAGCTTTTTGTTCCCTTTTCTGCTGACAAATAAACTCTCCGTGCTCTTGCAGTGCACTTATGACCGCATTCTATTTCTACAAGATTGCAGCGGGTGGTAATCATATTCCTCCATAGGCTGAGTGAATGCTGCATAGGGAACTGTTGATGTACGATGAAAAGTAACAACGCTACATAACATAAGGCTCTTGATTTGTGAATTTCATGGCTGTACCCGTGGCAAGGATTGTGTTATACATGAACTTTTAAGAGTGTCGTACATGGTGCGTGTCTGGTGTTTGAATCGATAGTAGGGAAAATATAATCTCCTTGAATCATCTTTTGTTTTGTCAGGCGATTATTGCTGTGGTTATGTATCATTGTGAAGCGTAATGTAGTTGTATTATAATGTCTTGTTCCTTTCATCTGAATCACACTGGCCTAGCCAATAGAATAGACCATCAACTGAACTCTGTAAGTATGTTCTTCCAATTTTACATTTTCTGTCTGAACTAAAAGCAAATAGAATAGACCCAATAGAATAGACCCACGAGGGACCTTTTATTTTGTTATTGTTTTAGGAGAGAGTTGACTTTCATATACCCTTTACTCTGACAAACTTTATATTTTATATTTTGTATTTTTTTTTTCTTTGAGGGTTCACTTACATAGTATCTTGAACTTTATTTTTGTTCTATTGTCTGCTTACTAATGGAACACAGAAAACTTTTATCCGCCGTTTTGGTCAAAAAAAGAGAAAACACCAAAATGCCTGCTCTTTAAGGTAGAACTCTGCGAAATTCTATTTATGTACCATAATTTACTCTTCACGCACAGTTTTGAAATTTG